>OY856409.1:320369057-320969057 GCA_963693085.1 Alisma plantago-aquatica
ATTTCTTATTGTTTGCTTCATGGATTTGTATATGCTAAGGATGACGTTATACTCCATAGGTTCCAACATGATCCTCCTGATTGATTCAGGAACCATTCCTCAAGTTATACGAACATGCACTAGTGTGCTTGAACTTGGTGTCGCTTCCCTTGGCACCTCTTCCTTTCTACTTCTATTTTCCTGCCCAGGTGGGTGTCATTGTATCTTCATTTTCCGTTATGGTTTGTGTGAGTGTTTCCTACAATGATTCCCCTTCAACAACCTCATATATGTCTGGGAAAACTGCTGTATGGTTCCCATCGTGTATACCTTGTCTGCAACAGGCTGATATGCGGTATGCACCCCATCGGTACTTACTGCTTGACTTCCACTTGAGTTTCTTGAAATATTAGTTTTCTTCCTTACATCTTCTTCAGTGTTGTACGCCATCTTCTTCCCCTTCCACACCTTTGGTCCTCTAGTTTCTGAAATGTCCGTCTCCACATTCACAGGCTTCTGTGGGCAGTTTTCAACTTCATCTTCCTCCTCATTATCCACTACTATGGGTCTGTACCTAATATCACCTTCTTGTTTGCTACCTTCCTTCTGTTTGTTGCATTTTCTGTGTTTGGCATGAATTCCTTTGCTATAGTATGTCTGCCATTTTCCATCCTCATCTAACCAATTCACTCTTGCCACCTCCTCTTTCACTTCTGTCTCATGATCCTTAGTGGCAGGTGTACAAGCCTTAGAACTATGTCCCATCTTTCCACGGAAAAGACATAGGTCAGATAGGACCTCATACTCCAGTTTGAATTCCTCCCCATTAATGATAATGGCGGGTTGTACTGGTACCATGGTATCCAACTCAATTGCAAGTCTTGCAAAGCGACTTCTCATCTTCTTTACTGTATGCTCTTCCACCTTCACTAGCATTCCTAATGTGTGGCCTATTCTCTCAAACATAGAAGAACAATATAGGTGTAACAGGAGGTTCAATATCCTTACCCACGTTACAATGTGGTTTGGAAGTCCTTCTGAAGGTTGGAAGTTGTCGTCCCATTTCTAGACCATCAAGAAGCTGCTAAACATCGACCAAGGACCACCTATAAGTGTGGTCTCATAATCTGTTTTACATGAGAATTGCACGACGTAAAATTCAGATTCAGTTCAAAGATCTGCATCCTTCCAATCGGTTTCCATAGCAATCACAATCTATCCTCCATAGTCATGTAGTCGACGCTTCTACCAATGAGTTTTACAGTGACCGCAAACTTCCATGGAAGCAGAAGAACTTCTTCCACATCTGGAGAGATATGCAGTTCTGGGCATCCTTTGTCTGTGATCAATTCTATATCCTCTGGTTTTAGATCTCTAGATTCCAATTCTTCTTAAAACTCTTCCCGAGAGGTTGATTCCTTTCCTCCCAGCATTGCTTCCTTGAACGTACTTCTGAGATCAGACACTGTATCCCTTCCTGATTTGGTGTTACTTGTATCCAAGAGGGGAGACTTAGCAGCCGTGTTCTTTGAAAGATGAGGTGGTGTGTCATATTCTGTCATCCAATCGTTGGTGATGTTAAAGACCTTATCATAGATTTGTGTACCTTCTTGCCGTGTGTCACCATTGTGGTTTCCTTCTCCATGCATGCCGCTATAGTGCAGGTTGATTCCAACCTCGGCTACATTTTGCAACTATATCTAACCCAGATAAAGATAACCCTAGAACTATAAATGACAATGTTAGAGTTTCATGGATTCAATATTAAGAGAACTTGAAATATTTCTACGGTCAAAGATACACACAAGAATATCAATCCCTATAATGCCAAATAATGGTCCAAACAGAGGTAAACCTAAAGGAAGTAGCAACCGATATACTATGGTTCAGGAATAAGATGAAGAGGTTCCTATCAAAAATAATCTAGTGACCTTAATTGTAGTTGTCTCTAGCACTAAACTTGGACATCAAAAGGTTTGAAATAAGAAACATAAGTAAGTGATTTGTGCACACACATGCATTATCTGAACAAAATAAGTAAGCAAAAACCATGCTGGGAATATAATATGTTCTCGACAGATCTAACAAGCATCCCCTTGACAATCATGATGGCTCGAAGAAGATGAATGTTGAAATGTAACATATAGTAGTCAATCCAGATTTACATGAAACTATTATACATTCGGTTATGCAAGATTTGGATCATGTTCAACTCAATAGTTCAATGTCTATTTCTCTAGATCATACATTCATAGATGAAACATGTACAACTCATGCACAAAATTTCTCAAGAAAAAAAGGTCGTGAAACTAGTAATAGTCAAGGAAAATTGAAGTTAAGTCCTTATCAAACCAGAAGCCAAGTTAATAAACAACTTATTTCACTCATTGGTTTGAAAGTCTTGGAAGACTCATATCTACATGTTGTAGATCATTAACAATTCCTATCTAACAAAGCAGGGTAGAAGCACATGTCAATAGAATGGAAGATGGTGAAAAGCCCCACTTTTTTGATAGTGGAGGTATATGATCATTAAGTTATTTTGGTGACAGAAACTTTACAAAACGTGAAGTTTATGTCTGCTACTTTGTTAATTTAATAGAGTTACTTGTGATTAGTGTAAAAATGCATGTATGTTAATGTTATGTTTAATAGTTGTATTCAAACAAACCAGTACTCATATGAGTAGATTTTAATAAAAGGTTATTCCTTTTACAACAAAAAAAATTAACCAGAATAATAGAATTAACCAAATTGTCCAAAAAATAACCATTCAGTTAATTAGTTTTTAAATGAATTTTTCTCACCCCTACTTGTGTAGATAAACAATTGCCTTGAGACAAATGGTTAGGACCATGATTTGGAATATGATACACAAGTAATATCTAAAGTCCTAATCACAACATGTTTTGTACAAAACCATGTCGTGACTCATCATGCAAGTTATGGCTTGGTAAAATATAATATACATATTTATTTCATGTCTTTTCTTGCCTATTATTCATTTTCACAAACTATGATAAATTTAATAAGTTTGATTTTAAGTCATAAAATTCTATCTACCTTGGTGATAGTCTTTCTAGTAGCACTTTTCGTGTTTATAATAAAAAGCATACTAGAGTTGAAGAATGTATTCATGTCAAATTTCTTGAAACTAGCTTTCCCTTTTAAATGGATGTTGGTTGTATGATGTCCTAAGTAATTGGTTTTCTAAATCAAAAGAACTAGACACCAACAACATCGATACACAGAGCGTAGCTGATCAAGAATTTTTTGAAGAAAGCTCCCAAGATGAGGAAAACAATGATCCAGTTCTCTACATTTTCAAAGGAAAATGAAAAGGAGCTCATCATAGGTAATCAGTTTGACAATTTCAACAAAAAATAAGCCTTTTAGGATGACGCTAATAATGCTTTCATTTCTCAATTGAATTCCTATCACAAAAGAATATCTTCAAGACTATGATTGGGTCATGGCAATGCAAGAAAATCTTATACATTTTGACAAGAACAAGGTATGGGCACTAGTGCCAAGACAAACATATCCAAAGTTTATTTGTACAAAGTAGGTATTGTAAACAAGTTATAGGATAAATGAAATGAGGCAAGTAACAAATCACAGTTAGTATATAAATACTACAATCAACAAGAATGTATAAACATTGATGAAACTTCTACACAAATATCAAGGTTTAAGTACATTCATATCTACGTGCCTCTACTTATAATAAGAATTTCTTTTTATATCATATGTATGTTAAAAGTGAAATTTTGAATTGATAGATGTTGAAGAATTCACATTACTCAAACTCTTGGATTTGAAAACAACAAGCTAGCAAATGATGCCTATCTTTTGCATAAGGTAGTATGCAGTCTTAAATAAGCACCTAGAGCTTCATAGAAGAAACTAAAGATGTTTTGTAAAAGATGTATATGTCATGGCGAACGTTGATTGTATTTTATTTATCAAGCACACTTATTATGATTTCATTGTCATTTAAATTTATGCTAATGATATTATATAGGTTTTACTCATCTTAATCTTTATAAAGAGTTTGTTTAACTTATGTTGGATGAATTTCAAATGAACACGATGAGGAGATAGAACTTTTCTTAGGATTCCTAATTAAGAATACTAGGATGCAAATTTTTTTTTTGATAAGGTAAAATATTACTCATTTCTCAAAAGGCGTATAGGGGTGTAAGCAAAACCCCGTATACAGTACAAGGTCTAAGAAAGACCCCACATACCCAGAACCTCAGGTTTCACCCCTTTAAGGATACACAGGTTACCTTTTGCAAATAAAAGCAAACTATTTACAATATTGTCAAACACTTTAAGGCTGTCGCAAGAACCCTTTCCATGGAGTTTGTTGTTTCTCTCATTCCAAACATGAAAGACAAGGCACGTGAGATCAAGGCCGGTGAATCTTCTCCATCCAAGGTTGCATCTTGTATGATTAAAGACCCAAATAAGGGCCTCATCCAAGCCGTGTGGAGGGGAGCCACCCCAGCCGCATTTAAGGGACATTCTGCTCCAAAGACACAAGGAGAACTCACATCTGAAGAGGATATGAGCATTAGTTTCATATTCATTCTTGCACAGCAGGCATCAGTTGTCCGCCACCACGTACCATTTGGATAATCGATCAAAAGTTGGCATCCTGTTCAAAATGGCCCTGTAGGACCAAAGGCTCCATTTTGGACAGTGAATTTTGTTCCATATGATAGGATCCCATAGGACTTGTGAGCTATTCCTGTTGATACGCCAAGGCTTGGGGTTGTTGGCAGTCCAACTAGTTCCGGAAAGGCTGTAATGGTCACGGACATTAGACCATATAAAGACCATTTTCCTCCACGTCTTGGAAGAGTTGTAGATAGGGGTAGCACTCTGGATATCACCATATCTGCCCTTCATCCATGCAGCCCATAGGTTATCAAGCTTAATGAGCATGAGATGAACTCTTCTTGTTGTTGTGTTAAGGGCAATGTCACAAGGATCGGGAATACCAAGCCCCCCTGCATGCCTAGGTTGAGCAACCGTGCTCCAGGAAATGGCATGGGCTTTACCGCTCCAAAGAAAACCTGCAGCAATGGATCTGAACTTATGGAGGATGAATTCGGGTAATTCAGCCATGCGGCACCAAAACTGAATTTTGCTGGCGAGAACTGATTTAATGAGGACAACACGCCCAACCATGGAGAGTTTCAGACCCATCTACTTGTCAACAGTGCAGCAAAGATCGTCAACACAATGTTTGAAGTCAGCCCCACATCCGGTACCACTAGCAATGGGAATGCCTAAGTATTTGGTGGGGAAGGTACCCTCAGATATGCCTATTGCTTCCTTAAGCCTCCCCCTTCTAGAAGCACAAGACTTAGACAAAAAGATTTGTGACTTGATGTCATTGATGTATAGACCTGTGATGTTACCAAACATGTGTAGTGTGCGTCGCACCCCTTTAAGAGATTTAGCATGCCCATCTATGAAGAAGAGAATATCGTCAACAAAAATTATGTGTGCGTGCACTCTGGCGCCATGGACTTTGAAAGGTTTTATGAGACCTTCCCTTTCAGCTTTATTCATAAGACTTGTGAGATTTTCCATAACCAAAGAGAAAAGCAAGGGCGAGAGAGGATCACCCTGTCTCAGGCCGTTGGAAGCTTGAAACAAACCTTTAGGGGTCCCATTAATTAGTACCGAGAAGGAAGTTGTCTCCATACATTGTTTGATGACATCAATGAATCTGGTTGAGAAGCCAAAACCATTCATGGTGGACCACAAGCCCTTCCAACTAACTTTATCATAGGCTTTGGAGATGTCCACCTTTATGCATGCTTTCTTAGACTTACTTTTAACTTGGAAGTCAAGCAGAAATTCAGAAGCAAGTAGAGCATTATCCGTTATATCCCTGCCTTGAACAAAGGCCGATTGGTTGCTTGATATCAGATTGGGAAGCAAGGTTTTCAGCATGTTATAAATCACCTTGGAAAGAATTTTGTAAAGCAAGGAGCAACAAGCGATAGGCTGAAAATCATTCATGGTAGCAGCATTATTAATTTTGGGAATAAGATTTATGAAAGCATGGTTGGTTTGTCGAACCATCCTGCCACCAAATAAGAACCACCAGACTGCCCTGCAAATATCGTCACCAATGATGGGCCAAGCAGCTTGGAAGAATTTAGCATTAAACCCGTCTGGTCTGGGAGCTTTGGAAGCACCAATGGAGAAAGTGGCAGCCTTGATTTCCTCTTCAGTAGCCGGTCTAAGAAGTTCTCTATGCATCTCAGCAGAAACCTTGTGGGCAGGACAACTGCTAGGTTGAGGAGAGGAAACTTCGCTCAGATTGTATAAACTGGAGAAGAAATTAACAACTATGTCATTGATGTGTCCTTCCTCATCCACAAGGTCGCCGTTAACGTCAATGAGATTGTGGATATGGTCTTTCATGTTGTTCTTTTTAATTGCAGCGTGATAGATCTTAGAGTTGCGATCACCGTCTTTGATCCATCTAAACCTGCTCCTTTGCCAATAGCTATCTTCTTATGCTTTCTCCAATTGGAGGAGACGTTTGCTGGCCTCTTCCTCCTTGAGCATAAGCATGTCAGAAAGAGGATTAAGTCTAAGATCGGTAGCAGCAACTTGGAAAGTAGTCCTAGCTTCATTAATGAGGTTGGGCAAGTCAATAAGCTCCTTAGACCACTTCTTCAAAGCTACCTTGGTTCTTTTGAGCTTCTCCACTATAATAAACATGGGATTGCCTATAACGTTTTGCCTCCAAACCTCCTGGACTACACCAAGGAAGCTGGGCCAGGTGAGCCAGTGATTGAGAAAGCGGAAGGGACGGTTTGGTTGAGGTGTGCCCATAAGTTCAACTTCCATCCATGCGTGATCGCTGTTCGGATGCGCCCCTAATTTTACAGCAACATTAGGAAAACGGTCCAACCAAGCTTTTTTGACGAGGCCACGGTCGAGATAGCTAGAAATTCTTCTAATGGGTACCCTCTTGTTGTGCCAAGTAGTAATTCCACCCTTCAAGTTGAGTTCAAATAGGTCAGCAGCGTCCACTACATCATTGAATCTTCCCACGATAGAGTTTGGGACTGGCAGCCCACCATACTTCTCACGGGCCTTCCTGACGTGGTTGAAATCGCCTATGACTAGGTGTGGGAGTTCTTGTTGCGTAGTGTGGACCAGAGAATCCCACATCCTTCTCCTCTCATATTTTGCATTGGCCCCATAGATTGCTGTGATGACGCAATGGAAGCCTCCATTATTGATGCAACTAACCGTGGTGGACTGATCTATTGTGTGTATCCTTTGGATATCCCACACAAGTTGATTCCTGCCAACAACAATTCTGCCACCTTCAACAAAATCCAGGTTACTAAGGTTGCCCCAACCATTGGGAAAGAGACCAGGGATCTGATCACCTACTTCTCTTCTTATCCGGGTTTCAAGACAGATAGCAATGGTAGACTTTCTCTCCTCTATGATGTTTTGGAATGTCCTCTGCTTAGCAGGGAGAGACGCCCCTCTGACATTCCATGTGAGGATCTTCATTTAAGACCTTCCGTTCTTCCCCCTCTTCCAAGGGAGGAGCCTCCTCTGCCTCTTCCTCGCCCGTGAGCCGCCCTCTCTCTACTCAGGCTGCCTCAGGTGATTCTTCTCGGCATAGAGAAATCAACATTATCATGTTCCTAGTCCTGCAGCAGACTGAAAGGGTTTTCGGATACATCAAACCCACTCCCCTCTTCAAAGATGGCCTCAACCACACATGCTTCAATATCCTGACCAGTGTGGTTCTGATCAGGCAGAGAACAATCGATTCCTGTCCCAACCACAGCTCCAGCAAACTCAGACAGCATGTCCGGATCCTTGGTGGCGTTGGGAGTGATCTTCTCTTCAGTATTTGTATTTGCATTAACATCAGGCTGGCTCTCACATGTTAGAGTAGTGTGGACGGCAGCAGGCTGATCAGTAGCTCAGGTAGCCTGGCTTTTCCTCTTCTTATTGTTCCTTCTATTGGGTCTTCTACTCTTGGACCTGCCACGTTCAACCGGAGGTTCCGTGTGGTCCGTTCTGGCACCGGGGCAGTGCCCTGGCATATGTCCAAATACCTTGCAGACATTGCAATGATCTGGCAAGGCATCATAAACGACATTGATTTCTAGCTGCTGACCATCTGGTAACTCGACCATGATGATGGAGTAAGGCTCCTTGTCAGCGTGTACCTCGACATAGAGATGTGGGGCACATGTGTATTTGCCCTCCAGCCAGAAGTCGATGACCTTTGGGGTGCCCAGCGCAAACCAAATAATGGACAATGCCCTCCGTGTCCAGTGACGCCCCTGATCTGGCAGGGTAAGCCACACCGGCACAGAGGTAAGGGACGCCCTTCTTACATCCATCATCGGAGACCATTGCCTGGTCAAGACCAACTGGTTGTCAAAAAACCAGGGTCCTTGCTCGATGGAGACATTCATGTCTGCCACAGTGGCGAACCTGGCCAAGAACAACCCATCTTTGAGGGGGGATAGCTGAAGCTCACCCCGTGGTTTCCAAGTGTGAAGCATCCAACCGTAGACCTGTTGTAAGTGGAACTTACTCCCCAAAATCTGTACGATGATATTGTTGCGGTGGAAATCGTTCAGGTCATGGACAACCTCCCCAGAAAACTTGGTCCAAGGTCTGATGTCATCTGCCCTGGAGAAGGGTTATTTGGGATCTTCGGGAAGGACTATGGGTCTGTAGATTGCCCTGACCGGCCTAGTCCTGGCGACGGTGTCCGCCCATGCGCATCCAGAGGTGACATCCGCTCGCGGGTCTGTCCATGGGAGGGAACCAGGCTCTACATCAGGCGGAGGTGTGGCGGCAGTGACGGTGGAAGAAGGGATGGAAGAGGGGGCAATGGGGGTGGAAGCGGAAGTGGAAGTGGAAGTGGAGCAGTGCGGGGGAATGGATGGGGAAGGTCGAGTGGAGGAAGAGGGGTCCCTGGCACCCCTCCCCCCCCCCCCCCCCGCGGCGGGCTGGACGCCCGCCATGACCGCCCAAATCGCTCTTCCTAGAGATGGAATAGAGCAAGACTTAGAGAGAGAGAGAGAGAGCGCCCGTGTTGGGAAAAGAGGAGGATGGATGCAAACTTTGTCAACCATAGAAAGTACACAAACTAACTCATTAATCACTTTACGATGGAAAATCACAAGCCTATTAACACTCCAACGTCCAACATGGAAACCCTTAATAGGGATCAAGAAGTTGAGAAAATTTATGAGAATCTCTATAATGGTACTATCCACACTTTACTATATCTCACTTCCTCTAGATTGAGTATCATGTTTAGCGTAACATAGCATAATCAATCTTTGAGTGATGCCATATAAAACAATATCCTATTGTAGTGAAATGGATTCTTAGGTAACTAGCCATAACCCAAATTTTGTATTGAATAATCAAATGACTTTATGTTAACATTCTATATTGATTTTAATTATAGTAGGGTGCTTGGTTGGCAGTAAGTGCACAAGTGACACTCACTTTCTCTTAGGACCATGCCTAGTATCATAGTTATCCAAGAAATAAATCACAATGTCAATATCAATGACCCATGTTAGCTCATAATACTTAATAGTTTTTGTGCTAATATGAAGCAAAATTCTCAACAATTTCCATATATCCTTTGAGGATTCGCCAATTTATTGTGATCATACTAGTGCAATAAAACTATCTAGTAATGCTATATTGTATAGTAGATATAAGTACATCGAGTTCCTTCATTACTTCCTTGGTGACCACATTCATAAGGAAGACACACACGCATGCGCACACACACATACACACACACACACAGACACACACACACACACACACACACACACACATATATATATATATATATATATATATATACATACATATATATATATATATATATATATATATATATAGACACACACACACATCAACAGACACTATAAATCAACTTGTAGATATTTTCACAAAACCATTACCTAGGGAAAACTTTGTTTCATTGGATATTCATTGCTTATCACTAATCTTGATAATTACTGTTGGTAAATTAGATAGATACACTGCATGCCTCTATCATGCTTGGATCGATTTGAATGGTTCACTTGAAAAGTTTTTATGATTGTATGTTGTCTAATTTTTTCATGGAAATTGTTATTATATTATGTTTTTACGGTAAAAAATCCCAATGATGACTCTAAAGTTCATTTCTAGATAAAATTAATCAATTTGTGCCATTACAATGCTAGTTTGAGTCACTTTAGTTGATTTACCAATTAACAATTAGGTGTGGGGAAACTATGTGGTCAACCGAGTCTCACCTGTGAAAACTCAGCTAATGACCTTGCCTAGCCTAGTGTGGCAGAAGTTATAGGCCAAGTTTATTATGGAGAAACATAGTTGAAGACACACCTAGAAGCTGACATATGTTGATTTTAGATGAGACATTACCCCAAAAATCAATTGATTACATAAAAATGTGCTTTTATAAAAGTGATTTTTATTGTATTTTTCCTTGAATATTAGCTTTTTCAGCCAACACCACATCTCAAAACCTCATTGCTTCTTCCTCCATTCCCTGGCTCTAATGTCAAGTGCCATGGTCTCTTTCCCTCCTAAACCCCTTCCACAACCCTAGTTCTTCTCTTCTAATCCCTCTTTTGAACTTCACTGTGGTGAATACCTTAAAGAGAAGTAGATCCAACCCTAGGAAGAACAAAATAGAGAAGAGGGAAGAAGATCCTCCATCTACTTATACTATAGAGCTATATAGTTTGATGGCATACCATTTATACATGTTCAAGCCATAAAAAGGTAAATATATTTATTGACTAGATAATCATATTCCTTTAGAGAAAATGAACATAGTAGCTTTAAGGACCTAGTCACATAGGAGTCATTTTCCTCCTACAATATTAATGATCTAACCTCCTACAAGGTGTGGTATCACAACCATTTTTGGACTAAACAAGTTTTAGATGAGTTCTATGCAATGATAATATGTAAGTACACCACTCTTATCCCCTTGGAAAATTCCAAAGTAATACATTCTTCTATGATTGTTGGGGTTCGTTTTCAACTATATAAGGTTATCCAATATAAATATTCATTCAATAGGATATGCTATCTACTTGGATAGAATGAATTCCAATTCTATAGAAATTACCAATTTGTATAATAGGTATGACCCCTCTGTGCAACTTCATGACGTACATATGGGTATTAGAAAAATGCAATGCACCTTACTATAAGAGTTTCAACCTAACTTCATCCTGACTCACCCAAAAGGATAAAACATGACACTTTTAGGCAATTTCAAATTTCATCCTAAACATAATAAGATGTTAGATAATATTGCAGTTATAATTTATCATCTTCTTCATGATGTTAGGGTAAATTAGTCAAGGTATGCATTACACCATATAACTTCCTTTTATTGCATCCAAGACACCATTGACACCTCTCCACCGTACCCAAGTTGGATTTATGGTACTTTGAGAACACAACTAATAATTCCCCTTTCTATGGACATGGTTAAATACCAAATTTGAAGGGAAGCATGATGAGTGAAACCTCAATCAAGAAGTGCATGGATAGATTTATGATATCTTCTTATACCATTGGTTGTTCTATCTCTTCCCAACCTCCACCACATACAATAAACATCACACCAAGTCAAGATGGCTTCACATTACACAATGAACAAATTAAGGGTTATAGGATGTATTAATATAACTATTTGTCACAAGTCATTGAAAACCACCACAAAGAATCCTTCTATATCCATGATTGCATGTCCCACATGATGCAAAGCATGAAACTAAGTTTCTATTCAACATGCCCTTCTTACCTGGGTGCATATCACCCCTTCCTTCCTCCACTGGTAATTCATCATATGCATATGAACACAGCTACAAAAATTTCTTGTCAACCCTCCTCCTTTGCTTCCATTTCATTATGGGTAATTTTCTCCATTTCCACAATAGAATGCTCCACTTCTTAGGCATTGTCTATGACCTCCATGTTGATCCTTACAACCTGCTCTACACAAGATTGAGTATCTTCTCCTACCTACTAGGAGATCCAACTGCTTGTGGACCATGGTTTCATGACATGGAAGAACATCAATTAGATATGAGCCAAGCGTCAGTAGTAGGAAGATATATCTATGGAGGAAGATTATGGTAAAGAAGAAGAAGGAGGTGATATTGATACAATTTATCATGAATAACTTTAGAATGATGGAGAGGAGGAACAACACACATAAGACAAACCTATCATTTGATTGTAGTAATGTGATGAACACTATGATCCTCGATGAGATTAGTTAGAATATCTGGTCTTATTGTCCTTAGGAATGAATATTGTGACTTAAAATGTGTATATGAATGCATTTAAATATAATACATGCTTATTCTTTGAATAAAAGTAGTTTGTATTGTTTGTTATGTTTCCTACGATTTATCTTGAAATTACTTTCAATGAACTCAAAACCTTGCTATTTAATATCAACTTTACTTACTTTAAGGTATATACTATCATATTTTGATTACTTGTTTGATATAACAAGCTTGAACAATCCACTTCTATCGTTCTCTTCTATCACCGTCACCTATTTTTTTGATATTACAAAGAGAGAGAAGTTGTTCTCTTCTATCCTTGTCGCATTTTTTTTGATATGAAAAAGAAAGAGAAGATGTTAATATGGATAAAAATATATTGAATTTTTTCAAATTGCAAATGATTTCTATCGTGTTGAATTATGCTAGAATCATGAGTTGCACGTCATTTCCAACACAAAATTTTTAAGGCTTGTGTTACTTTTTGGGAACTAAAAAATCATGGTTCAAAGCATGAATTAGAAGGAAATATATCATAAAAATATTTTTTATATCAAAGGTTTGAAAATTTTAAATTTCATGTAATCAATATTTTTGGAATGGCTTGTCATCTTCGAAAAGGGATAAAATGTTGAACACATGCTACATCTTTGATATTTTGATGATGACTTCACCATTTTATTCATGTTTGTCTAATTCTTCTAGAAGAATACTTAATATTGATAGACACTCTAAAATTTCCCCACTATATAAACAATAGCTATGGTTTATTCAAATTATGCACAAAGATCTAAGATCGAAGAATAGTCAAGATTTTCTTTTGATATGTGATGTAAATAACTTGTATTAAGTTCTACCATGTAATTGAGATTAAACTTGTCATGCATTCAACTAGAATGAATTATTATACATTTCAGAATATATAGAAGTACCCCAACTATACACAAAAGTCGATCAAGGTTTCCCCAAGGACACTCAGACAAGTAGACTCTTTAGGTATTCTTAAATGCATGAATTAGATGAATTTCTTTTCCCAAAAATAAAGGAAAATAATAGAATACTTAAGAGGGAAGAAATTTCATTGGCTAATATATGAAAGGATAAACTCATCCAACTGTACCATCTTGGGTCTCCAAATCATACTCAACAACAGAGAATTTCTCAATGAATGTTATCTAGATTGTTTTATTGTTGTAGAATTCTACTAGTGCTAAAATATTTGTTGGAGAGGGCAAAAAAGTTGAAAAATATAATTTGGTTTTAATACCTACTCCCACTAAAATGTCTAGAATTCATTCCATTCAAGTCTACTAGCTATTAGGCTCCCTTGACTATAAATAGGAGTGACTTCAGAATATCTCAAGGTACCAAGTAACCCCCATGCCTATGATTGAGATATTTTTCCTTAATAAACCCTAATCACTCCCTTGAGATCCATTACTTGCTTAAATCAATTAGAGTGAATAGATTCTTACAAGAGATCTATCCCTAATATTTATCTTGTCAATCTCTTATCTCTCTTCTGATCTCTTTCTCTCACAACATTTGATTAAATCTATTTCTTATCTAAGGAAGATGAGGACAGGTGACCCTATGTAAGGGAATATTATCCCTTAGGTAAGATTATTGGATCCTCTCCCAGAAAACAGAGCTCTTTACTATTTATGTGAAAAGAGATGTATTCTTGTTGTATGATCTTTTGATGATTAAACATATAGGTTGAGTTATTCACTAGTGGAGCTACGTCAAGTTTGGATCACTCTAAACACCTTTGTTCAAATTATTAGTTTTCTAAGTATCTCATAATTTATTCTACTAATCTTGTATCATAATTTGATGGTAGAAGACGTTTGTAGTAAGTTAAATATCTCAATCTACCAACCCCTTCTTGATTATAGGTCCTAAAGAACCACCCTATAACTTTGAAATATCTTATAATCAAAACCTATGTATTGAGATCTAAGAAATATACCCTTAACCTTACTACGTGAATAGGTTGACTAGTAAAAGAGATCACACGTAAATTGCCATCTATGTAGGGAGGTATTAGTAGGTTATTCAAACTTATGTCAAGGATAGATGGAACCAAAATATAACTTCTTGCCATAATAATGGTGGAGGTATCTGGTTACATTAGGTGATGATATCTCAAGCATCTCTTGCATGATTTATCTGTAAAGATCATGACGTACTAGATCAGAACACAACCTTTATCTCAATTTATCCTACACAAACATCTTCCCTAGGCTCAGTAGTGACAAATTTCATAAGGTATCTTGCACCTACACTATTAAGGAGATTCAAAGAATTGCCTTGCACATGGCCCTACCAAAATTTTGCATCAAAGTGATATATATAATGCATTCATCAAGATAAACTAGAGCCAAATGGGAAGTTTAATCATCTAAAATATCATAGACTCTTTTAGGAGTATTTTTTGACCTGAGTTTAGAAAATTCCTACATGATCCTATTAAAGTAAATTCCCATCTAGGTGTAATGACCTAAGGCCAATCTCTTTGGAAATGATTGATTTAAACTAATATTCTCAAAATTAGTGGATAAAATTGAAAATCTCTTGGATCTCTCATGCACAATACATGTTCATATCGGGAAGAAAGATAAGTTGCAACAATTGTTCAAGACCTAATCCACTTGATGAAGAATAAAAATCTAGAAACAATAAAATTGGATCTCTCAAAGGTGTTTATTAGGATTATTAGGTGTTTCATCTGATATACACTCTATATAGTTTTCCTACCACCTAAGATGAAAATCTCACAATATATATACTTAAATATGGGAAAACCATGTTTATGTGAGAGAGATAACCAATGCATGTTTTCAAGGAAAATCAAGGGGGACATGCAATATTACCCAATCAACCCTCATGTGTTTGTTCTTTGTGTGGAAAGGATTTTTCTAATATATATATTAGGTACAATTAACTAAGGTTTTAGGAAACCCATTTTTATATCTAGAGTAACTGCACCTCTTACACTCGTCAGCTTCTTTGGTGACATCTTTCTATTGGTGTAAGAATCTGAGGCAGAAGTTGCAGTAGTTTCCCAAACTTTTTAATCCTTTTATAGGTCTCTAGGCTGAAATTGAAGGATAAATCAAAGTGATACTTCTCAACATATAATACAATGACAGGAAGAATATGAGATAGAAAATGTATAGGATTCCCCTTTAACATGTGACCTCAGTTGTTATCTTAGGGTGCCTATACTTCATCCCAATCTCTATACAAACATTGATGTCAGCATCACAACAAAAAAGCGAGTACCAGATGAGAGATTGGATAGTTCTTAGTTGTTCCTAGTAGAAAGGATTGAAAAGATCGGAAATTTCCTCCTATACTTGGAAAAAACTTTTTCATATTCATCCTTGTGTGATGATATTAACAAGAAAAAATAATAACTCATAAGGTTTGTAAATATGTAGTGTAAAGTTTTTTCATCTAGTAGAATGGAAGTCATTTCAGTAAAAGATATTTTGGGGTCAATCCTTTTTACTAGGGACAACTAAGAACTATTGTGACGTCCCCAGATTTTCTAAAACATAATCTGATGTGAGACGTCCAAATTGAAACCCTCACCTAAGTGAGAATCCCAATTTAAACATCCCACACAAGGCTAAGAAGAAGAAAATCAAGGGAGTCAGAAGGAAACAATCAGTAGCACATGCACATGAACAATAATAAAACCACAACACATGTTCACCATTCAACATATAATTACAACATGAATTGTTACAACATTTGATATTACATATTGAACAAAAAACTTCTACATATACATGTACTACATCTAAACTACAGGATCTTAAGACAACATGTCCACCTGTACATCAGCTCGCCACACAACTCTCACTAACCTAGATCTTCAAGAGCATAACCACAACCTAAACAAAAGATTACATGCGGTACACGTCAGCACAATATTTCATGAATATTGTACTGAGTACACCTACGTGTCTTTTTATATACCTCTCATCATATCTTGGAAATAAGATAAAACTAATACTTGGCAGTTATAAAGAAATATAAGAAAATCATATACTTGTACAAGGATGTTCATTAACAAAAGAGAGCACATATTTTATCATGTCTTTCCATTATATGTAAAGTTGATCAACCACATGCACTATTCTGCCAAAGAGATTTAGTGCTCAAATGTACTATTCTGTCAAAGAGATTTAGTACTTCATAAATGCACTATTCTACCAAAGAGATTTAGTGCTCACATGTACTATTCTGCCAAAGAGATTTAGTACTTTCAAAATGCGCTATTCTGCCAAAGAGATTTAGTGTTATCATATAATGGATCTGATATCTTATGTTTCATGTGTTCATGGCCATAAGTATGTAAATTCCAGCAACATATCATACAAGACAATCATTTCAATCATTACCATATGCCAAGTCTTTACAACAATATAACACAAGCATAACATATAATAAGCCAAGCAAGAGGTAATGGCGTACCTTGATCAAGAGAAACCTAATCATCACATATTCTTGATATCATCTAAATCCTTGGTCAACCCTGATTAAGACAAGATCATATATTACCATCAGGTTCTCATCATCTTACATCTCATCTTAACCCTAATCGTGTTCATTTTAGGGTTCACATAGATCTTTAAGATATGTGCATCGTTACTTGTCTTATCTTAGATTTATCTTGCTGATGTCATATTCCAGATTATAGTTCATTAACTGGATATACTCATGTGTCACATTATTATGTGAACATAACATTATGTCACTTTGATTAACCATATTAGAGTCACATCTCATGTATTAAGGGTGCTCTTCATATAACATGAATTTTGTTCATCATTATGATCTCATAATTAAAACTGAGGTTTCATATACTGATATGAGCTTACTCTGTGAATTTCATCATTTATTGAGCATGCATGTATTTAATACATTTTATTTAGGGTTATTAGCCCTAATTAGCCATATAAAGCAAATTACATGATTTCGTGTATCAACATCATGATTACTGACATACACTGGATTATAAGCATGAATATAGATTTACTGACATATTCTCATAATTTTAGGCCAACGTTTGATATTTATTATCCATCAATTAAGAATTTCAAAATTAATAATATATCACTGATATTCCTGCATCAAGAGCCTGATATTTTGTTTTAATTGTGTTCTACTAGTTTTTTTCAACATTTTGGTATATTGTTTGTAATTTTCTGATCAACATGCTATTTTCTACGAATTATATAAGATCTAGACTAAATCGGGGGGTTTACCTTTTTCGGCCAATCCCGTGACGCCACGTGGCCACTAGGGTTCCAATGTTGGCGCTGAGCCGGCCGGTTCATGCCCTGGACCCGGTTGGCCTTCTTTCTTTCTCTCTTTCTCACATTCCACGCGAGGTGGACGCCTATGGCGTCGTTCTCAGCCGGCGTGCAGGCAACCCCATAAGGTGCTCCTCTATCCTCTCAGCCTCACTATTGGTGGCCGTCCTGGGCTAACTCTGGTGACCAATCAATAGAGAAAAGATGCTCTGTCTCACCCTGATCTCCTATGATGAGAACTGCACCTGACGCCGTCGCTGGCTCCCCTTTCGCGTGAGATTCAGGGCACTGTACACTTCTGTGGGTCATAGTAGAGCCGCCACTATTGGTTCTTCTCCGGCAAGGTACAAGCATCTCTGCCACATAATCATCTGCTTATGCCCTCGGCGATGCCTGAAGATGTTGTATTGGAAAATGGATGCCTCCACGAGGAATCATCTGCTAGTCCTGCAACACGATGTCGCAGCAAGGCTGGGTCTGCTCCGGCGAGCCATCGTGGTACTCATCTCCTTGCCAGACCTCTGCTAGCACCTCTGTCCACCTGGATTTGTGTTGGGAGCTTGAAGTAGCAAGGAATCAAAGTTCCTCCACTCATTGGAAGCCTCCCAAGTGAGGCCCGCTGCCGCTAGCCTTGGCAGGAAGCCTCCCAAGTGAAGTCTGCCGCCAGTAGCCTTCTCTGCGTTCTCATGAGCGTTTCTCTATCGCCTGGGGTCTACTGTGTTGTGGGTGCTTCCTCTAGAATGGGACGTCGTTGACTCCTCAAGCTTGCTATGTTACATCCCCCTCACCTCCTGCTCACTGTAATGGAGGCACAACGAGATACATGGGCTTGTTCTCCCTAGTTCCCTTACTCTCTCACCTCTAATTAAGGAGGGGTCACAAAGTGTCCCTGCACTACCACATGCAACCTCCCATCTCTCGCTCCTTCCATCACACGATCATCGATCGTGGATGTGTCATGTGTGGAACGTGCTCATTTCCATGTTCCATGATCTTGGGGCAGTTTGAGGAGGAGAGCACCTTACTGTCGTACGATCACTCCCATCCAAGGGCTTTAAGCAGAGAGCCGACTAGGCCAATCCGTGGCACTCTTCAAATGAAAGGGCAGGCTGTCCACATGTTCATTATACTCGTTTTATTTACAACCTGGTCTAAGACTGTGAAACCTTGTTCATCAATCACTAAAAATACCAAAATTTCACCATTTTCAAGTCAACTTATCTCCGATTAGGAGCATACAAATCTTACCTAATTTTGGACATAAATTCCTCATCACTCAAGCTACATTGGATCCAAATTTGGTAACAAGGCTCAATATTAGATCATCCAACTAATATCTCAAAATACCCATAATCAAGGGTATCGTACATGACAGTAAGATCGGATGATATCCAAACTAGTTAATTCAGAGCATGAATTCTCTTATCTCATTGGACTTTTAGGGATTCCAAAATTCCACTCCATCACATCCTACACACCTTAAGAGAAATTTCATCCTCAAAATTAAGCCAGAATCCACTTTATCACATCATATACAACTTAAAAGAAATTTTGTCCTCGAAATTAAATCATACTCGTACTCCAAGGAGAACTAAGCATGTCTTCATCCCCATATATAGTACTATTCTAGGAGCATCATTCCCAGAAACAAAGCTCCATTCAAGGTTGAACTCAAGGTTTATAAGCTTAGGTTATGTCATGGCATATCTCATATTTTAGGATTAACATCCTCACTTTTACCCAAGCAGCAAGTTTCCAACATCATATGACCATGTTCTAAAGGAGTTAACTAAGGTTATCCCATTATATCAAGGTGTCATAAACATTTTATTGTGCTAATGGTTAGAACATGTTCAACATTACCACATGCCTTTTACAAGGGAGTTAATTAAAATTAACATGTGTTATCCATCTAGATCACATCAAGGTGTCATAAATGTTATGTTGTCCTAGCTGCTAAACTATGTTTTTCATCTTTATTAAGCACTAAGAGTAACACCTCATGTAACATGTTTCATACATATGATCTTATTTCATTACTCATAATAAATTGCAACATTTACTAGTGATTTGATTACAAGATTAACCAACACTATCAAATTATCATCATTATTCATGTACATGGTTAACCATTTATGCCTTTATATCTATTAAACCATTTCTATATATTTCATCATATCATGTTTATATATCACATCTCGAGATTAGATCACATCTTGCATATATTATATCATGACTGTGCTAAAAAAGCTTATGTGAGTGGCTAATCAAACATATATCAAAACTTCATCTAGTCCAACTGAGGCTCTCTCGACCCAAGCCATGAGGGCGGTAACATGCTCAGTCTCTCTGAGCTAACTCAACTCTATGAGCATCTCATATGCACATACTTTACCTTTCCTCTCGTAGTCTAAGGTTCTCGGATTACCTCATTGGTACTAGTTGGTTGCTTCACAAGCTCTAGCCACATTAGCGCAAACCAAAACATGCTACAACATCTTCTTCATAGGTCTCTACCCATGAGACATCTTACCCAAAGCTCTCTCTCTTATATACACCACTAGATTCCTATATGAGAAACCACCAACCCGAGCATGAGGCTTCATAGAAACTAATATAGCTACCTCCTCCAGGGTCTTGGGCTATCTCCCTCACCTAGATGGCAGGCACTCATATCCATGTTCACATATACACATATATAATGGGCCTCTCTCTGTCTCAAGGGTTTGGTCCTCCCAAGGACATCTCGGGTTCAACAAGACTATAAGAATCATGCATAAAGCAACTCAACTCAATCACTCAGGAGTAGTCTAGTTTAGGACATATCATATCACATATCTCATAATTCTCATATTTCTCATATCATGGAGTCTAGGTTCTCTGACCTTCTCCCTGTGGGTCTCGCTCTCTCTTGAGCTAACCCCAAAACTGGTCCTAACACTAGAGGTCCTCCTTTGTGAAAGAGTTTGAGGCTCATGTTGATCCTCATCTTATCTTAACATATCTTATCTTATCTCATAAAAACCTACATACTTGCATCATCAAGCTTATCTCAAATCCTCAAAACTGAACTTGAGTCCTCGTAAATAAACTTAGATCACCATAATCATCTTACATCATCTATATAAGACTTACATCGTATCATCAAACTTCTATCATCTATTCCATCTATCACATATATATCAAAAAGGCTCTAGACATCAAATCTAGAACTACACTCTCTTCTAGACTGATGTCATTCACTTTCACTTAGGTTGCATGACCACCTCCTACTCGTACATGTGTGGGGACACATTTTTGTAATACATATACATAATAAAATATTATATAGTTTTTCTCCGATAAAACAAGTGTCAGAGAAAACTATCGAGGTTCGATTTGTTTGGAATCAAAAACCAAAACCGGAAATGAGTGTCCCACACATAGTAGAGAGTCCAGTGTCATGAAAACTAGTGAAAAGGGTGAGAACATGGGGTAGACTAGTGTAGCTACTCTATACAACGTGCACATTATGTCTTGGGTTTCTCTTCCTTTTATGCACGTCATTTCCAAATAGTGCAACATCCCATACCGATGCACTACAAGGAAAGAACGACATCTAAGGACTTACTACTCAACAAGCACTAGTCTAGACCTAGTTCTCGGACATCTAGGTGCTAACCTAGAGGCTAGGTCAGATCTAGTCTCTAAAAGTTGACTAATCTAACCTAAAGATTATTAAGCTCAAGATTTTCTTTACTTTGAGTTGCATAATGAGCAAATGTCAGGTTTTGCTATTGTTCATGCTCTGATACCACCTGTGACGTCCCCGGATTTTCTAAAACTTAATCTGATGTGAGACGTCCAAATTGAAACCCTCACCTCAGTGAGAATCCCAATTTAAATAACCCACACAAGGCTAAGAAGAAGAAAATAAAGGGAGTCAGAAGGAAACAATCATTAGCACATGCACATGAACAATAATAAAACCACAACACATGTTCACCATTCAACATATAATTACAACATGAATTGTTACAACATTTGATATTACATATTGAACAGCAAACTTCTACATATACATGTACTACATCTAAACTACATGATCTTAAGACAACAGGTCCACCTGTACATCAGCTCGCTACACAACTCTCACTAACCTAGATCTTCAAGAGAATAACCACAACCTAAACAAAAGATTACATGTGGTACACATCAGCACAATATTTCATGAATATTGTACTGAGTACGCCTACATGTCTTTTTATATACCTCTCATCATATCTTGGCAATAAGATAAAACTAATACTTGGCAGTTATAAAGAAATATAAGAAAATCATATACCTGCACAAAGATGTTCATTAACAAAAGAGAACACACATTTTATCATGTCTTTCCATTATATGTAAAGTTGATCAACCACATGCACTATTCTACCAAAGAGATTTAGTGCTCAAATGTATTATTCTGCAAAAGAGATTTAGTACTTCATAAATGCACTATTCTACCAAAGAGATTTAGTACTCACATGTACTATTCTGCCAAAGAGATTTAGTACTTTCAAAATGCACTATTCTGCCAAAGAGATTTAGTGCTATCATATAATGGATCTGATATCTTATGTTTCATGTGTTCATGGCCATAAGTATGGAAATTCCAACAACATATCATACAATACAATCATTTCAATCATTACCATATGCCAAGTCTTTACTACCATATAACACAGGCATAACATATAATAAGCCAAGCAAGAGGTAATGGCATACCTTGATCAAGAGAAACCTAATCAACACATATTCTTGATGTCATCTAAATCCTTGGTCTACCCTGATTAAGACAAGATCATATATTACCATCAGGTTCTCATCATCTTACATCTCATCTTAACCCTAATCGTGTTCATTTTAGGGTTCACTTAGATCTTTAAGATATGTGCATCATTACTTATCTTATCTTAGATTTATCTTGCTGATGTCATATTCCAGATTATAGTTCATTAACTAGATATACTCATGTGTCACATTATTATGTGAACATAACATTATGTCACTTTCATTAACCATATTAGAGTCACATCTCATGTATTAAGGGTGCTCTTCATATAACATGAATTTTGTTCATCATTATGATCTCATAATTAAAATTGAGGTTTCATATACTGGTATGAGCTTACTCTGTTAATTTCATCATTTATTGAGCATGCATGTATTTAATACATTTTATTTAGGGTTATTAGCCCTAATTAGCCATATAAAGCAAATTACATGATTTCGTGTATCAACATCATGATTACTGACATACACTGGATTATAAGCATGAATATAGATTTAGTGACATATTCTCATAATTTTAGGCCAGCGTTTGATATTTATTATCCATCAATTAAGCATTTCAAAATTAACAAGATATCACTGATATTCATGCATCAAGAGCCTCATATTTTGCTTTAATTGTGTTCTACTCATTTTTTTGAACATTTTGGAATATTGTTTGTAATTTTCTGATCAACATGCTATTTTCTACGAAATATATAAGATCTGGACTAAATCTGGGGGTTTACCTTTTTCGGCCAATCCCGTCACGCCACGTGGCCACTAGGGTTCCAATGTTGGCGCTGAGCCGACCGGTTCATTCCCTGGACCCGGTTGGCCTTCTTTCTTTCTCTCTTTCTCACATTCCACGCGAGGTGTACGCCTGTGGCGTCATTCTCATCCGGCGTGCAGGCAACCCCATAAGGTGCTCCTCTATCCTCTCGGCCTAGCTATTGGTGGCCGTCCTGGGCTAACTCCAGTGACCGATCAATAGAGCAAAGATGCTCTGTCTCACCCCGTTATCCTATGATGAGAACTGCATCTGACGCCGTTGTTGGCTCCCCTTTCGCATGAGATTCAGGGCACCGTACACTTCTGTGGGTCATAGAAGAGCTGCCGCTATTGGTTCTGCTCCGGCAAGGTACAAGCATCTCTGCCACAGAATCATCTGCTTATGCCCTCGGCGACGCCTGAAGATGTTATACTGGAAAACAGATGCCTCCACGAGGAATCATCTGCCAGTCCTGCAACACGATGTCGCGGCAAGGCTGGGTCTGCTCCGGCGAGCCATCGTGGTACTCATCTCCTTGCTAGACCTCTACTAGCGCCTCTGTCCACCTGGATTTGTGTTGGGAGCTTGAAGCAGCAAGGAATCAAAGTTCCTCCACTCATTGGAAGCCTCCCAAGTGAGGCCCGCTGCCGCTAGCCTTGGCAGGAAGCCTCCCAAGTGAGGTCCACCACCAGGAAGCCTCACAATCCGTGGCACTCTTCAAACGAAAGGGCAGGCTGTCCACATGTTCATTATACTCGTTTTATTTACAACCTGGTCTAAGACTGTGAAACCTTGTTCATCAATCACCGAAAATACCAAAATTTCACCATTTTGAAGTCAACTTATCTCCTATTAGGAGCATACAAATCTTACCTAATTTTGGACATATCTTCCTCATCACTCAAGCTACATTGGATCCAAATTTGGTAACAAGGCTCAATATTAGATCATCCAACTAATATCTCAAAATACCCATAATCAAGGGTATCGTACATGACACTAAGATCGGATGATATCCAAACTAGTTAATTCAGAGCATGAATTCACTTATCTCATTGGACTTTTAGGGATTCCAAAATTCCACTCCATCACATCCTACACACCTTAAGAGAAATTGCGTCCTCGAAATTAAGCCAGAATCCACTTTATCACAGCTATCCAATCTCTCATCTGGCACTTGTTTTTTTTTGTGATGCAGACATCAATGTTTTTATTGAGATTGGGATGAAGTATAGGCACCCCAAGTTAACAACTGAGGTCACCTATAAAATGGGAAATTTCCTCCTATACTTTGAAAAAACTTCTTTTATATTCATCCTTGTGTGATGATATTAACAAGAAAAAATAATAACTCATAAGGTTTGTAAATATGTAGTGTAAAGTTCTTTCATCTACTAGAATGGAAGTCATTTTAGTAAAATATATTTTGGGGAATTGGATATCAAAGATATATATTACCTAGACATGGCACTGGCCTTTAAGAATGTATAGACATACTTGAAACATCCATCAATTTTTTATATGTTCATGTGTGACAGAAAAAAATATGGCAACTTGATGAACATGCCTTGCTCCTTAGCATCAACATTCATAAGACAATGTATCAATGAAGTCAAAATATTATGTCACAAAGTTATTAACAATATCTCTACAACTAATGTATGCAATGATAATTGGGTGGAAGGCATATACAATGACCTTTTCATTCCATAAAAATGAAACCCATTTGGGGTCACTTACTTTCAACTGTGTGACAAAAACCATAGGAATTCATAAAGGAACATCATCACATTCTCATCTTCACCAAAATTCTTGGAAATCTATTGCTTACATCCCCGTTCCAGACCAAGATGGTGGTTGTAATAGTTGGGCATGGTCTTTACCCTCTCAACATATGGGTAGGTTCCATATAGTCAAGAAATGAGTGTAACAAGAAATGTGAAGTGCATATGGAGGGCCAAGATCACTATAAGTCTAATTTTTTTCTATTGCACGTTGCAACAATAAGAGTTGATCACCAACATTGTACAAATAATAAAAAATACATTGATGAATGACATTGTAACAAGAAGAAGATATATTGACGTATCCACTTCGTGACCATTTGCAACAATGAGGGTGATACATAATTCCACTATTTTCTAAAGTTCTCATACAACAAATTCAATGAGAAGGACTTTGATATAGAAAACAAACTTTTTGCATTGATTAAATAAAATTGGGTATTGTACATCACTGACACAAATTAGTTTTGTGTGCTAAATGCAAGTGTACACATCAGAGTAGTAAAGGTACCCAAAGAGGTCTGAATCTCAAACTCAAGGAATTAGAAATACTAGGGACTATTACTAAGCAAAAAAGATCAGCTAGGCCTAAGAAAATTCTTGATTAAGTAGTTCAACTAACAATGTTAAATTTATAAAACATAAAGTGGAGCGAAGATCATATTAATGGATTCTCTAGGATATTGGTTTCACCCTGGTACCAACCTATGCATACATTCTATCTGATTAATAAAAATAACCTTGCTTATTTTGGTTAAGTGTATGTATCTTGTACTAACCTCTTTTGCATCATGGCACACTATTTAGTTTATTACTAGCCTGCTTTTGCATCATTAACATGGAAATCAATAAAACATATCTCTGGGAAAATACTTCAGAGTGGTTAGCATGCTTTCATAGCACATTATTGATTGTGATGATAACATATTTTTTACTATTAATCCCACTTTGGAAGTGGTTAATAACGTATCACATATTCATGGTGATCTAGCATAAATAGGGCAATGAAGCATTTTGTAATCAAAATATGAAGAAAAGATTATTTATATTGAATCAAATATAGACATGAATAGAGTCAACATCATGCTACTCTTGGTCCTAAAATGGGGGTTCAACACCTCATTCTCAACATGGAATCATAGGAAGGGAAGGAAGAAAAGATAGATATGGGAAACTCTTGTAACATGATGCAAGGAAAGAATTGTTGCAGCCTGATGATATTGCGGATGTTAGTATTCCTTGAAATGTGCCTTGATCCATGCCACTTTGTCTCCTTCTCCTTGGACTCTAGTCCATAGTGGAATGGACAGTTGGGGTGCCTCTGGGTTGGATGATATCATATTTAATTTGTGGTTGCACCATTGAATTTATAATGGAAGAGGTAGGGCACAACTTATGCAACAAACCCTTAGATGTGTGTTTTTAAATCAGGGTTGTCAGACAAATGTTGGTGCCATTGACATGGGAGTTAGTGCCATAAAATTCTCCAATTGAATGTGATTAGGGCTTTTGATCTCAGAGCCACCTACTTGGGTCGATGGTACCGAGAATTCCTTTGACTCTTCTTATTATTTCTTCTTGATTCTTCTTTTGTTATTGTTGCTTCCACTTCTTCTCATGTCGATGCCACCAACTTGAGTCGAGGATACTAACATCTTCTGGTTTGTTATTGATTTTATTCTACAACATAGAAAAATATATTAGGTAAATGATAAAATATCATAATTTTGATCCAAATACATTAAAATAGATAAAATGGACGCACAAGAGAGAAATTCTTATGAAAACATGACTAAACAAAATCCATTTTGTTAGAGAAACCATGTGCATAAAAATTCACCAAGCTTAAATGTTTCTCACCCGTGAGAAACACTACTTTGAATTTGGTTGAAACAATAAAAAAGAGTCACACTAATATAACTAAGATTGTTCTAATAATCCTTGACCCAATGGACCCAAACTGTTCCTCTTCAACCATAGAGCTAACAACTACTATACAAGCTACTAGTTATGAAAAAAGGCATCAAAATTAGACCACTTCACGCATAAGTAAGACGAAGAAAAGATCTATCATGTAAATTTTGACCTATGTTGAGTACATCACACGATCTCCCTATATACAGTGTTATACTAAGAATATCATTTGCATATGGATGAATATTCATGATAGAATGGAATAAATTATTGGGGTGGCCTACCATGTAGAGCACTGGGCGGATGGAATGGGTAGCCAGAAATATAAATCTCACAAAATCCAAGTCATTTACGTAAGAACAAAATGGTGAACCGAAATGGTAGATGCAAATAAAATTGAATGTGTCCTAATGCCTACTGGTCTGGTGGAATGATGGATGCTATGAATTCCTAATCCTAATGATGAGTGAAGGTAGAAGGTAATTTGATATAATTCCATAATCCTATTCCCTATATAAGAGAGAGATGATTCTTTTTTCCCCTTTTCCTCCATTATCATTTTTTTCTTTCTTCCTTTTCTCATTTATTTTCTTTTACATTTCCTTTTTTTACTCTTTGTGAACCATACAAAATTATGCATAGGCTTGAACTTTTTACAACCCGGAGGAGTATGGATACAACTTTCTTGCTCTATATATAAATAAAATATGTTAAAAAAAATATTACACCCATATGAATCATGCAATGCAAAATGCATCTACATTGATCTTTGTTATGCAAATTACCTATACAAATGAGCTATTCATTCGAAATTTTTTTCTTATTCTAATGTAGAGATAAACTACATGCTTCTTATCATGATGAAATGGAATGAAGGAAGAAAATTACTTAATTGTGTATGAAATATATGTTGGTAGTGAAATGTAATGAAACTAGATGAGATCAGTGACTGATAGACATGCTCTTCCTAACCATGATACGTCTCTCTTCTATTAACTTATTTGTTAGTGTGATCCAAAATTTAGTCTTGAATTGACATAAAATATCACACTAATGCTTGGTTAGATCAGACTCAAACAACATCTTCATTCAAAAGTCAAGGGTAGAATAGGTGTTAGCTCACTGCATATGTCCTAAGATTGACTAGACAAAAAAATTCCTCATGTAGTGTACTCTTAAACAAGAAAAATCGAAATTCTCAAGATTAGGATACATAGAGACCATTATATTCATTTGTTCATGTGAGTGTTTCAAAACTAAATCCACTTTTACACTAGATAGATAAGGATACATGCAAGAAAATGGAAACTAAAATAAAAGCAACTACAAACTAACTAAGTTGCAAACTTAGCTAAAATACATAAGTAAAATAGATAGATGTAGAATAATATTAATAAAAGATAGATCATGTTCCATACCCCCCAATCTTGAATTCCACAATTTCCACATTATCAAAAACAAAATTAGAATGGCAATCCACGCTGATTAGGCACGGGAGGGGGGTGACCGGACCACACCCTCTCATGCCTTGAGAGTTTACCATGTTGTCTTCACCCTGGATGGGTTCACTTGGTCATCAAAAAAAATAAAATAGAGATGGAATGAATGTACCTAATGATCAGGCTCCATGGTGATAGAATAGACCATGTGGCATGTTTGCATTTGGTGGGTAGAATGTGCTGGTAAATTGGGGAGGGTAGATGGCATGTAGTGGCAGTTGGTAGTTAGGAAAAATCCTCTGGTTCCAATAATGGTTGTAGATGTGTTGATGTGTATACTCCATGTGTTGCAGGCCATGGTGGGAAGTTCTCTTGATTGCTTTGGGAAAAGTGCTCATTAGCAAACATTGCATATTGATGTGTGAAGATATGCTCTTGGTTGTGTAAGATTCTCTCTTGATGGGAGGCAAGATGATTCATTCTCTCCAATTGCTGATGATGATCCATATAAATGGAGTTGTGCAAGTTATACATGCCCTCATAAGAACATGGGACTGCCTATAATGGAGTTGGGTAGAAGAAGAGGCACCATAAGTTTACATCATATGGTATTGCCTACTACAAGTCCTCATAGGTCTAGCTATATATCATTGACTTTGTCATCATCATTTTTGCCAACTTTCTCTCTAGTGTACTCCTAGTATGTGTGTCCCACATATTCATCTACCCAACGTAGGTGATTAAGATCCATGATATGGAAGATGGGATCTAGAAGTTTTGTCTGACCCATTTTAGAGATGGAAAAAATGCCACCCCCAAACCTCACAAAGAGCTTGACATTGCAAACATGCTTAAAATCCAAATCCTCCTTTGACACCACTGAATGAAGATGGGAGACATCTAGTTTGAAGTGGATGGACTCATGATCATACAACCGAAATGTATGTCCAACTTCTTCCTCTTGTTTTTAGCCACCGAGTGCATGTCTAAGAAACAGTACACCCAAGTTCACCTTCTCACATCCTAGTGAGAGGAATTCCCATATCACACATAGGTTTATTGCCTGGACCATTCCTTTTCCCTAAGTGGAACTACCAAATAAGGTGTTTTCCTAGAGTCATTAAAGAAGTCGGGAAAAGGGATTCTTAATGTCGGTGACTTTAGAGTAATGCAACTTGAACTTCTCATGGGATGATGCTTCCATAAGCTTTCTCCATGTTATAGTGTGACTAAAATCATTGGGGTAGCACCCCACTCCACTGTTCAACCACCCAAATATGCCATTAAATGTCTCTAGAGTAAGATGATGAGTGGTGTTGTAGAGTCTGGACATTGCTCAACTGCCTCCCGCTCATTGTCTCGAGTGTGATGTGCTAAGAATAATACCTCTATAGATGCTAGGAATTCCAACATGAATTCCTTGTATGTGGGTCATCCGCATAAGATGAGGATCAATATAATCCAACCCCTAACCTCTACACACCTACACAGGTTTTTGGAGAAGCCAAGTTGCTCGATGAAGGTAGGATAGCCATAGTGAGTGGCTTAAAAGTCATGTTTTGCAAGATTTCCATATTGTTTCTTCTGTTCATTAGTTTTTTATCCCAGACGTGGAATGGGGATGAGTTGGGAGGAAGCATCTGGAGATGGAGATCCTTCATGTCTAGGTCTCTTTCTCACCATCATGATAGAAAGAGAGAGAAATATGAGAGCTTGATATAGCAGTTGATTATTGAATAATTGCTCAAGGAAGCTCACAAAGGAATGCTTGAGAGGGGATGCTTGATTTTTGAGAAAACAAAATGAATCCTCCTGTAATATAAGACAATAGGAACCCATCATTAAAAATATGGTGGTACCTACATGCAACCTATCCTTGTACTCTTAGTATTAACCATTAATACTGACAGTTGTGATCAATGTTGGTATTGACATGTTGATCTGCAACATTAGTGGTATTGAATTCAGTTAGTGGCATTGAACCATGCATACTCATAGAACAGTTGTTCATCATTGTTGTATTCACACACTTGTGGGCAATGTATTGGAGGCCACGAATATTGGTTCTCCCTTATCTCATGGTGACGACTCTGGTTGGCTCCACCAACTTTTTCATCAAGCATTTTCTACACACCCCTGAGTCTTGGACGATGCCACTAACTTGATAGTCAGTGGTATCAACATTTGACACTCAATAAACTCATCAAGGAAAGATAAAATTTAATCAAAACTACTTAACAACTAAAATCAAAACTACACCTACTAAATGCTAAAAACAAGAAAAAACATGTGGGTTGTCTCCCACCAAGAGCCCTTGTTTTATGTCTTAGGCTCAACAATACACTTACCTATATCCTATAGTGTCACAAATGGGTGGTGAGGAATGAATTGCAAATCCATATTCCACCCAATCATTAACATTCTCGAGATTTAGATATCAAAAAACCCATATCAATGATCTTATCTACTATTTCGTGAAATCGTCACCCTAAAAGCAATGCCTTTATTACAAATTTGATAGGGTATAAAAAATTATCTACTTTGAATAACACATCTTCACATGTTCCAAAAGGTCTAACAATATAATCATCTGCCAATTGTAATGTCATGCTAGTCTTGGTAGGCTCCTTCTGTCCAAGTTGTTTGCTAGTAGCAAGAGTCCTTAGGTTGATGCTTGCCCTGGAATCACATAGTTCCTCTCCAAATTTCCTGCTTCCAATAGAGAAAGGGATGTCAAAGCATCATGTATCCTTTTTGAATCTCGCTTTGGTAGTCATCTTTGAATCAATGCACTATAGACCTCAACAACAACTAAATTATTTGAATCCTTAATGTGTCACTTTTTGTTGATAGTTTGCTTTAGGAACTTCTTATATGATGGGATTTTCCTAATATCCTTTACCAAAAAATTATTTGAATCCTTAATGTGTCACTTTTTGTTGATAGTTTGCTTTAGGAACTTCTTATATGATGGGATTTTCCTAATATTCTTTACCAAAGCAAGATTAATGTGCAATTTGTGAAAAACATCCAGAAAATACTTGAATTTCTCATCCTTTAGGTTGTATGTATATAAGCATGAAGTTCAACTATATGCATTATGAGTGGAGGTGGTGAGACATGATGCTTATGTAAGGGAATGTATGGTTTATTAGGAATTTTCCCCTATGCTTGAATGGAGACCTCCCTCCACTATAATGGGACTTGGATTAACAAGAATTGGTCTTCCCTTCTCAAACATGGATTCCTCCTTATTGATTGTAATTGTTCCACTACAAAGTACAACTTACACTTGCTCATGTTGTGTTGCCATTTTGTTCTCTAGCTGAGGGATTATTCATGGTGGTGGACAATATTTTAGGTGCACTCCCATGTAAACTTTATATAACTAGAACTTCTTTGTTCATTCATGGTTTATTCATTGAGTGTAATGCTTATTTGTGCAAAATTCACCTCTTTACCTACGTCTTCCCAAAGTCCCTTCATCAAACCATCAAAATCCAAGGTTTACAGCTCAAATCACTGCATCTGTCATAAGAAATTCAGATTAGGAGTATACTTTTCAGTACCAACTTCTTTATTATCAAATGCAAAACTCTTCTTGTCATATATCAAAATTCTCTTGGTGTGCTGACGTTGGTGTGTGTTTTAGAATATCCTAGAAAACCTATTTGAGAAAGTTTCTTCAATTCCACCACATTTGATTCCACTTGTGACAATTGAGTCTTCAAAATCCTGAGTTGAGCTTCCATAATTTTCTTTTCCCTGGAAGATTCTTAAAAATATGCACATATTTTGTTAATAAAATTTCCTATGAATATGTCTCAAATCATCCTCTTATTTTGGGCCTTGTTCATGCTAAAATTGTCAAGGTCCCTTTTGTTGGTGCACTTCATGTTGTTGTACCTATGATGGGTCATGGTGAAAGTTATTGGGATCCTTCCATGAAAATTTTGGGTTACTCCTTCATGAATACTCATTCCTTCTATTAGAAGATTGCATATACATGTAGTCATCTTCCTCTCCAGATGAGAGGGTATTCTTTTTCACAAGTTTCTTTGCGAACTGGGTCGCTTGTGTCTGCGTTCCACAACCTCATGTGATTTCCTTGCTTTTATATGAGGTAGTATATTCACACTCCATACTCCTAGACTAGTTTTATGCCCATATTCATTAAGATTTCATGGAACTTTGATGCCTTCTTATTCATATAAAATCCCCCACATGAACCTTCAAGTGTTGTCCTCTCTGTGGTGTGCAAGATATAGTAGAAACTCTTGGCTAGGCCATACAAGTCAATTCCATGGTGTAGTACCTTCCTCAACATGTTTTGGTATCCTTCCCAAGCCTCTGAATGAGATTCAGCTACATGTTGCTTGATCCCATAAATTTTACCCTCCAAATCATTGGTCTACGAGGGAAATGTCTTTCAAAGAAAGCATCTATAATTTCATCCCAAGAACGTATAAATTTAGAAGATAGACTAAGAAACCATGTCTTAGCGCTATCCATCAAAGAATAAGGGTAAAATTTCAATGAAATCATAGAGGTCAGAATCTGGTCTATATTTCACATATCACATCTTTCAGCAAAAACAATGTATATGTTACATCAGTTCTTCATTGTTGTGCCCACATAATTCTTATGACTTGATAAGAGAAGAAGTCCCAGATCAATCATGTATATTATAACATCCACTACTTTTCACCTTAGTGAACCCAATAGTACCATAAAGAATGAAGCCTTGATTTTCTTCTATATGGTTTTTCATCATCTGAAACTACCAATTCTTCACTATCCTCCTCCTGGCTAGACATATATTCAACTTCTAACTCATGTTCTTTTATAATAATCACCTACTCTTCCTCAACATCTAGATCATACCTAGATGATGTTGACAGTGTAGAGTTGTTGTAGTTAGAGTTTCATGTATGATCCATAAAGAAGTACCTAAAAAGTAAAGTGAATGTGAGAATCACACAAAAACTAGCTCAAATGTAACAAAAAAAAATTTCAATTGATTTAAACAAAAAAGACAATTAATAAAAGGAATAGAAGTGGCCTAGAGTGGGTGATTTTATCACTCATAGTGCTAGTATTGCCAATTCCCTAGCAACAGTGTCAAAAGGTTGAAAAGACTTAAGTGTTTGTGGTAAACACAAGTGTATGCTTTAGAGTAGTAAAGGGACTGAAAGAGTCTCAAATGTCAAACATAGAGAATTTGGACTACTAGGGACCACTACCAACCAAAGTAGATCAGCTAGGCCTAAGAAAAGTGATAATTGAGTGATTAACTTAGAACAAAAATCAAATATGCAAAAAGTAAAATGGAAGGAAGAACAGATTACAAATTCTCTAGGATTTGAGGTTCTATTAGTAAGGTATGACCATAGATACAATCATATTATGATTGACATGGCATAATTACCTAAAATGTTTTGATTAATAATAATAATATTAATCAAGGCAATCTTTCAATTCATCTGTTTCACTCAGTTATGAGATGATGAGACAGAGTGAATGTCTAGAGAATAATATTACTCAATGATGTAGGTCTTCAAGTATTAGCCTTATTGAAATGAAACCATACAGATGTCAACATTACATATACATATTATCATTATATCCCTAGTCGGTTGTTACCATGGAAGGTAGACAGACACTAGTAACACATAAAAATAGAGTGTGAGTTGGTTGATGACTGAGTCTTACAAACTCATGATATGGCAATATCAAACCAATCACATAGATATATGTTAAGGAACAGGGTATTAGACAAACCCACCCTTAGAGTAACACATGGTTTTGTGCTCACAGTCATCTCTCATTTTGAAGGTAGTGATTGGGATTCTTAGACCTAAAATCACTACACTTGTCACATGTTGTTGGGTATGCTTTGGCATCATCAAACATAGTCCTGAAACATGGTTTGTTATAATGGTGATGATTGGGTAACTTTAACACATGGGGATATACTATGAGTGATATATATGGGATTTGTCCCTCCTACTAGAGTATGATATCTTGGCCACTTGATGAACAAGACTGAGAAATGCATGGACACGCACATGTGAATCAATATATGATATTGAGGTCAAATTAGCTCAGACAGTCTGCTCTTGGTTCAAGAAACTTGGATTGAATGTTGAGAGGATGACCTACCATGCCTCGAGTTCATCCTAGATATTAGAGACAAAGGAATTATACAATCATTGCAACACCTTACATAGATTGTAGGTTGAAGTTGTTCTCCAACTTTCCATTTCACTTGGGTAGCACTGATGTGCGACTAGGCACCACTCTTTGCTTGTGATCTCATAATCTAGTTATAGACATTCATTACCAACATGACATGGGACCTATAGGGTCACACACATAGGAACTTATCTAGAATAGGAATTTTATCTTGAATGACAATAGGATTGTTTACTAAAGTATTTTAGGTATTCAATTCACACAATTGATTGCTTGATTGGCTAACCAAGTTTGCCAAATGACCATCTCACAACAGCTAGATGAGTGTCTCAAGAAGGTGAAATGGTCGTTTGGGGGTCAAGTTGATCAGATATCGATTTGGCTTAGTTCTTCCCTTGAACCAATAGGTTCAATGTGATTGAGCCGACTGGCTCAGATCAACCCACCAGACGGCCATTTGGGTGAGTGAGACAGGCATCTCGCTTGGGTGAGATAGCCCGATTGGGTCAAAATAAGGTTCACAATGTTTCTTGAATAGTTTCGATTGCATATACTTGACGTGCAAGTAAATCAATATGAGATATTAATTGGGTTCGAAATAGCCAAATTTGTTTTAGATTGGGAAACTACCAAATGACCATTTGATAGTGTGAGATGACCATCCCACACACCAAACGATCGTTTGGGTGTGCAAAATAGATGTTTCGTCTGTTGAAGGTTGTAAAAATACAAGATCTTCCAGTCCTTTCCACTCCTATGTATTAATCTCGTATCATATAGCAATTGGGAACCTTGGCCCTGGCCTCTACTATAAATACAGGGATATCGGGGGCTTCCTAGAGTACAACACAACACATAAAACTAAGAATCAGTTCCTCTGACAACTGTTGTCCTCTCTAGTTTTGGTAACTAAGAGAGCCCAAGCAAGTCCTACCTAAAAAGGAGTGATAGCCAACAGGAGAGAACAATTAAGAAGTAGTCAGTGTGGGAGAGTAGGTTGGTGACTAGTACACCAATGGGAGGGACAACTCCTTCCTGTCCATTCTTGGTGAATGATAGGAGTTTTGAAAAACCACTAGAGGGGGGTGAATAGGGTTTTATGGATATTTTAATAATAATTTAACCAAAGCAAGAAACCACAAAAATATTGGATAAGGGGACAAGGATTTAGAGTGGTTCCAACCTTAGCAAATACTAAGGCAGTTAATCCACTACCTGGTTGCTTACCCAACTGGAATTTTGAAAGTATTTAATTTTATTCCCTCTCAAGGATGTTACATAAAATTACAATACTTTCACCAAACCCTTCGGACAACCTTCACCTAGAAGTAGTCTCACCAACCTCGAAGCAGCCTTCCTTGAAGTAACCTCAAGCTCCCCTTGAAGTAGCCTTCCTCTTGAAGTAGCTTCCCATTGAGACAACCTTCTTGAAGTAGTCCAAAGTCCACCTTATCCACCGAGAATACCCTTTTTCACCTGAGAAGTCAAACCCTCTCCAATATGCAGCCTCCAACCCTAGGAGTAGCAAGGAGAGTACAAAAGATATAAAGGAATAAGAAGGAAAAACCGAAATTACAATACCATTGTAGCACAAGGCTTGATTTCCTATATCAAGCGTTTTGATCTCCTAACCAATGTATATGAAAGTGGAAGTGTTGTGGGTAGGAGATGCTATCCTATAGGACATGAAATTGGAGCAATGGGAATGAATAGCCAATGTTGGAATTGCTCTATTGCTCACAAGAATGAATAACCAATTGCAAGTATATGCTCAAGTGTTGCACAAGTATATTTTAGGTGTCCTATGGCTTGTCCTATTTATAGGAATGGCCTATGGATGATTAATGACGCTCTATACACTTTCTAGGGGGTTCTTAGTGCTTAACTAGCCATTAGGTAACCATTAGTTGTTTTAACAACGGCTAGTTAATTAATTCTGAAAAATGCAGACAGAACTCATCTCGGTCGATAATTTGTCGATCGAGAGTCCTTCTCGGTCGAAGATTTGTCAACTAAGGGACGTCCTGGAGCAAGTGTTTACAACGTTCATTTCCAAGTCCCAACTACCTTGTCTGCTGTGTCTAACAGCTACCTGGGTTTTTCTCGGTCGAAGAGTTTGTCGAGCGAGAGTGTCGCGGTCGAGAAGTTTGTCGACCGAGATTGACCCTGGTTCAATGTTTTAAACTAAGTAGTGAGTGTGTGTATGAGTGTGCAGTTATGACACTATTTTAGGGGATGACCTATCTAAGTGTTGTGATTTGTTAGGGAAGATCTAAACACTTGATTTACATGATATCTAAGTACTTGTACATTATATATTTGTACAAGTTTTTACATTTGATTACAATCATGAATTAAAGCAATTTTGAACATATAGATCTTCCAAGTTGTGTCATCCACCTCGTTCCTACAACACTCAAGTAGCACGTTAGATCTACAAGAATGAAATGTTTATCATCATCAAAACAAAGGGATTATAATAATGTACAATTTAGCAAACAATCTCCCCCTTTTTGAAGATGACAAACATTTCCTAAATATAAAGTAAGGAAATATAAATCATATGAGTTTCATACCTGAAGTTTACCTTTTGTAGCCATTCTTGTTTTGCAAGTGGGTGCTGGCCGAGATATTATGAAACTCATTTTATTTTATGTTTTTGTTTTTATATTATTTCTCCCCCTTTGTCATTTCAAAAAGATATCCAAGATAATCATTTAGTATGAATTTTTGTTTCTCCCCCTTAATTTTATGCTATGCTCCCCCTTAAAGAGATATTCAATTTAAAATCAAGGGAATAATATAAGTGTCAACCATTTATTGTCGAATTTAGCCACAATTTTTTTCTCAATCATTTACACAGGATGTTAAGCCTTGAAATGATATGAGATCCTTTTAGATCTATGGCATATGTATTTTGATTTCTCATCCATTTTACAAGGGATGTTAAGCCCTGAAAATGACATGAGAATCCTTTAAGCTTATAGTAGAATACATGTATGTATCTCTAACTAAATACACGAGATGTTAAGCCCAAATTTGTTTAGAGAATTCCATTAAGAACAAGATATATGTCATATTGATGAATATTGTATATTTCTTTGTTTTTCATAACCAAAACTACTTTTAAGGATACTAAGGTCATAACAAGCTTCAAATGATGTTTACAAAGTTTTGTAAGCTTCTTAATCTTATAATCGAGATAGTTTGTGTGAGCTTCCCCTTAATTTTATAGTCAAGATAATTTAAGGATTCTAAGGTCACAATCAATATTAGATCATAATAAGTTGACCTTTTATGAGAGTTATGCACTAAAATTATGTTTTCAATATGATAAACACATTTTGAATCAAGATACGAAGATTAAGTGCAGTAAAATGATGTACAAATAAGCATTTTGTCAAGCTTATTTTAGGTTGATCTTGACTTCGATCATAGCGCCCCTTGGTCAAACTTGAATTTAACCAAGAGGCAATTTCTGCAGATTTCCAATTTGAACACTTATATGTGAAGTATAATTTCTGCAGATTTTCAATTTAAAATGCATTTGTGCCTTGAAGTTTTACTGTTTATGCAAAATGGCATCTTCACATGAGTTGAATCACAATGATCAGAAACAATATCCATTCATGGTTTCTATATATGGATCAAAGATGATTGTAGACAAACCAATGAAAACATAATGATTATGGCACAATAATTATGATAGAACAGTAGAAGTATATCCACAATACAATGATCAAGATGGAAGCATGTAACTTCATGAAATACAATGTTTATGACCATTTAAATTTTAATACACATGGTTCCTACATAGATAGACCAAGGAATACTTAGGAAAAACCATGTGGATTATGATAGAACAGTAATTTCCTTGATTAAACTAATCATGGTTCTTATTTTCAGTTTTAAGCCAAATCATGTAGAGAATAAATCAAAAATAATCTCATTCAGGTTCATAAGTTTTCAATTTGAAGATAAACCATGTAACTGAACATGCTTAATAAACTTTTTCAATCAATGAAGAAAGTATTTTCAATATCAATCTTCATATAATATTTTTGCAATATGTTTTAAGGATTTCATATACATAATGTTATACCTTCATTCAACAATTCATGATGCAAAAGATCAATATGTCTTGATGAAAAGATGGTATCCAAGATTCATTCTTGATTTTCATATTAAATCAATCATTAACAACAAATTGATAACAAACTAGATTAATTAAAATAGGTTCAGATTTATTGCAAACTTGAAAACAGGAACCTGCTCGGTCGACTATTTCTCAACCGAAAGTGTTCTCGGTCGAACAGTTTCTCAACCGAGAATGTTTCTGTACTATTTTTCAGTAATTGTTTACAAGTAAATCATAGGTCATTTTCAATTCAATTATGCAATTTGAAAACTCAGTTTAGTTGAGATAAAACATATGAATATCAAAGTAATATTTAGATCAAACCTCAACTAATCATATTTAAATCTTTAGGTTTTGGGGACCCTAATTAAGACAAATTTTCAAAGATGTGTCTCTGCAGATTTGTTTAAAATGTATATTTTCAAGTTAGAAATTTTAATTACTTGAATCAATTTGTTATCTCATTATGTTAAGTTGAGATAGACATAGAGATATACAACTTAGAGTCTTTGGTCATATCTCAACTTAATTTTGTTCAGTTAGTTTGGGGGTTTTGGAACCCATACTAACTCAACATCCTTTTTCTTATAGGGACATGAGAAAGAATAATGTCCAAGACACAAACAATAATGACAACATATGGAATCAACCTCATATCTCTTTCTATGATTTTGTTCTAGGTTGTTCTTGGGTACATATGTATATGTTCCTTTAGGTACATACAAAGATTGATTTTCTAGCACTTGTGTCTTTCTACAACTAGGTTTTTGATAAGATTTTCCTTTAGGATTATAACCTAGTCCTCTCCTTCCAATTTGACGATAAGAATCATTTAAAATTTTATCAAGGGTGACATTGTTATTCAAGCTACTAACTTTTTGTTGCAACTTAACAATCTCATCCATTCTTTTATTTATGTCTAACTTTGCTTGATCTAGATTAGATAACAAGGAATCTCTTTCTTTCAAAATAGTATCATAATCTAGATGTGTACACAAGACAGGTTGTTTTTTAAGATCATTTACTTGAGTTTGCAAATTTATCTTTTCTAGGGATAGAAGATTGCAATTTGCTTCTACTGATTTTAGCTTAATATCATGATCTTAAATAATCTTTTTAAGATCTTCATTTTAAGATGTGAGAGCAAGAAGTTTAGCATGTAACTCATCATTTGCTTTATTAGATTTCTTTAATTTCTTGTTGCACTCAATATACTTATTATGTGTCTCTTCAAGACTAGTAATTAACTCTTCTTTGGATAAATCAAAAAGGCTTACCTCTTCTTCTTCTTCTTCTTCACTTATTGTAGCAATAAGAAAAGTTTTGTGCACCTCTTCCTTCTTTTCTCTCCATGGGAAACTAAGTGTTGTGTGGCTTGTTTCTAGGCACCAATTGCAACTTGTTGAAGATTGGTTCATGCTTTTCTTTTGGTTGCGGTTGTAGACACCACCACCCTTCATTCTTCAAGACTCGATTAGAGCTCCTTGAAGCCTACTCTGATACCAATTGAAAAACCACTAGAGGAGGGGTGAATAGGGTTTTATGGATATTTTAATAATAATTCAACCAAAGCAAGAAACCACAAAAATATTGGATAAGGGGACAAGGATTTAGAGTGGTTCCAACCTTAGCAAATACTAAGGCAGTCAATCCACTACCTGGTTGCTTACCCAACCGGGATTTTGAAAGTATTTAATTTTATTACCTCACAAGGATGTTACATAAAATTACAATACTTTCACCAAACCCTTCGGATAGCCTTCACCTAGAAGTAGTCTCACCAACCTTGAAGAAGCCTTCCTTGAAGTAACCTCAAGCTCCCCTTGAAGTAGCCTTCCTCTTGAAGTAGCTTCCCATTGAGACAGCCTTCTTGAAGTAGTCCAAAGTCAACCTTCTCCACCAAGAAGACCCTTCTCCACCTGAGAAGTCAAACCCTCTCCAATCCACAACCTCCAACCCTAGGAGTAGCAAGGAGAGTACAAAAGATATAAAGGAACAAGAAGGAAAAATAGAAATTACAATATCGTTGTAGCACAAGGCTTGATTTCCTATATCAAGCGTTTTGATCTCCTAACCAATGTATATGAAAGTGGAAGTGTTGTGGGTAGGAGATTCTAGCCTATAGGACACGAAATTGGAGCAATGGGAATGAATAGCCAATGTTGGAATTTCTCTATTGCTCACAAGAATGAATAGCCAATTGCAAGTATATGCTCATGTGTTGCACAAGTATATTTTAGGTGTCCTATGGCTTGTCCTATTTATAGGAATGGCCTATGGATGCTTAAGGACGTTCTATACACTTTCTAGGGGGTTCTTAGTGCTTAACTAGCTGTTAGGTAACCATTAGTTGCTTTAACAACGGCTAGTTAATTAATTCTGAAAAGTGCAAACAGAACTCATCTCGGTCAAAAATTTGTCGATCGAGAGTCCTTCTCGGTCGAAGATTTTTCGACCGAGGGACATCCTGGAGCAAGTGTTTACAATGTTCATTTCCAACTCCCAACTATCTTGTCCGTTGTGTCTAACGGCTACCTGGGTCTTTCTCGGTCGAAGAGTTTGTCGACCGAGAGTGTCTCAGTCGAGACGTTTGTCAACCGAGATTGACCCTGGTTCAATGTTTTAAACTAAGTACTGGGTGTGTGTATGGGTGTGAAGTTATGACACTATTGTAGGGGATTACCAATCTAAGTGTTGTGATTTGTTAGGGAAGATCTAAACGCTTTATTTACATGATATCTAAGTAATTGTACATTATATATTTGTACAAGTTTTTACATTTGATTACAATCATGAATTAAAGCAATTTTGAACATATAGATCTTCCAAGTTGTGTCATCCACCTCATTCCTGCAACACTCAAGTAGCACGTTAGATCTACAAGAATGAAATGTTTGTCATCATCAAAACAAAGGGATTATAATAATGTCCAATTTAGCCAACAAGTTTTAGTTGGTCTATATGGACTACTCTAGAGGTAGGAGTCCTTTTGGCTTCTGCAAAGAGAGAAAAATCAACGTGTAGTCTGTGGGAAGACCGCCAGAGTCATTGTAGAGGTGTGTAGATGATGTTCATGGTGAAGACCAGGAGCTGCACAACCACCGTCCAAGAGCAACTTGGTAGTAGTTGCAAAGAAGCGAGTTTTGTCACTGGACTTTCTCTAGGACTAAGTATAACTTTCTAAAACCATCCTTCATATTTCATAGTAGTTGACGCGATCTTGTTGTTATGGGAATATGAATGGATAAAATTTTGTTTCCAATTCTATACATTGTCCTCATATTTCCTAACAGGTTCACCATAGTGTTAATACAAATAACTACACTTCTTTAGATTAAGCATATGTAGCATTTACTACCCATTTTTGTAACTTACCATACTAGTTAGCCTAATTAACTAGCCCACTTTCACAACATTAATATAGAAAGAAAATTGATAAACTCTATCTTTGGACAAACACTTCCCAGTGGTTAGCCCAATTTTGCAGCATATTATTGACTGTGATGATTAGATTTTTCTCAACTATTAACCCTATTTTTGAAACAACTAACAACCTATAACATATTCATGGTGATCAAGTATAAATAAGCAAACAAGTGTATCCATTACCAAATATAAAGAAAAGATATTCTATATTGAATCAAAGATAAACATGCAAAGATTCAACACCGAGCTACTACTTGGTCCTAAAGAATGGGGATTTAGCCCCTCATTCTCAGCATGAAATTAGTGAAAAACACTAGAGGGAGGGTGAATAGAGTTTTAAAGATATTTTAAAAATTATTTAACTCAAACAACCACAATTGAAAATGGAAGAAGGAGACAAGTGTTTAGAGTGGTTCCAACCTTAGCAAATACTAAGGTTGTCAGTCCACTACCCGGTTGCTTACCCAACCGGGATTTTGAAAGTATATTACCTTCACAAGGAATTACACAAAATACAATACTTTCTTACACCCCTTGAACATCCTTCACTTGAAGTAGATGCACCAACCCGAGGTAGCCTTCTTGAAGTAACTCCAAGCTCCCCCTTGAAGTAGCCTTCCTCTTTAGAAGTAACCTCCCGTTGCACCAGCCTTCTTGAAGTAGCTCAAGGTCCCCTTCTTCACCAAGAAGATCTACAACCTCTCCAATCTGCAGCCTCCAACCTAGGAGTAGCAAAGAGAGTACAAACAATAATAGTGAACAAGAAAGAAAATGGAAATTACAACTTATCTTTTGAAGCACAAGGCTTGATTTGCCTAGATCAAGCGTGTAGATCTCCTAACCAATGTGTATGGAATTGTGATTGCTGTGGATAGGAGATGCTAGCCTATAGGACACAAAATTTGAGCTGAGAGAAGAAATAGCCAATTGTCAATATGCTCAATTGCTCACAAACAGGTTGCTCAATGTAAGTGTATGCTCAAAGATTTCTCAAGTGTAAAAACAAGTGAGTTTAGGTGTCCTAAGGCATGTCTTATTTATAGGAATGTCCTACAAGTGCTTAAGGACGTTCTAGACACTTTCTAGGGGTTTCTAAGTGCTTAACTAGCCGTTAGGTATAAGTTAGTTGCTTTAACAACGGCTAGTTAATTAATTCTGCAGTTGCTGTCAGAGTCCATCTCGGTCGAGAAATGGTCGACCGAGACACCTACTCGGTCGAAGTTTTGTCGACCGACAGGCTCTCTGGATCAGTATTTTGCAACATTTATCTCCAACTGCCAACTACCTTGTTAGTTGTGTCTAACGGCTACTTGGGTCTTTCTCGGTCGAGAAGTTTGTCGACCGAGAGTGTCTCAGTCGAGGATTTTGTCGACCGAGATAGACCCTGTTTCAATGTTTCAAATAAAGACATTAAGTGTGTGTATGAGTGTGCATATGTGACACTATTGAAGGGGATGACCTATCTAAATGTGGTGTTTAGCTAGGGAAAATCTAACGGTTGATTTACATGAAGTCTAAGTACTTGTACATTATATATTTGTACAAGTTTACAATTGATTACATTTCATGACATTTACAATCATTCAAGCATATAGATTCCCTAGTGCTTTGTCATCCACCTTATTTCTACAACACTCAAGTAGCACGTTAGATCAACAAGAATGAAATGTTTGTCATTATCAAAACAAAGGGATTTACAGATGTCCATTTAGCCAACAATCTCCCCCTTTTTGAAGATGACAAACATTTCCTAAATATAAAATAAGAAAATATAAAACATGTGAGTTTCATACCTGAAGATTACCTTTGTAAATTTCTTCTCTTGTTTATAAAATGTGTTCTTATTATTCCCCATGAATTATGGAACATGAAATCCAATTCTTTAGGGAATATAGCAACTTTCAATGTAAAGCCAAGAGTTTTTTTATGAAACTCATTGATTGAGTTTTGCACAATTACTGAGTTTTATATTTATTTCTCCCCCTTTGTCATTTCAAAAAGATATCCGTTTAAAAAGAAAACTCCCCCTTAATTAGATGTCCCGTCAAATTAAAAAAAATGTCCATTAAAAGCCAAAATGATGCAAATAAACGACATTGGTAAGAAGCACAAATATCAAAGAAAACATCTTCCAAAGGAGTGATAAGCAGTTGCTTCCTTATTTTGTTGAATTGGTCTAGTGGAAGCGGTTTTGTAAAAATATCAGCAATTGATCTTCCGTATCAACATGATGAAGGGAAACATGATTCTTAGAAATATGATCCCTTAAAAAGTGATGACGGATTTCAATATGTTTAGCTCGGTTGTGTAAAATAGGATTGTGTGCTAAGTTTATAGCGCTTGTGTTGTCACAAAAGATAGGCGTAGATGAAAGAGTAAAACCATAATAATTTAACACTTGTTGCATATAAAGCACTTGAGCACAACAAGATCCGGCTGCCATATATTTAGCTTCAGTTGTAGAGAGGGCAACCGTGTTTTGTTTCTTGCTAAACCAAGATACTAAAGCTCTCCCTAACAAGAAACAGCCACCACTAGTGCTCTTGCAATCAAGTCGACAACCAGCATAATCAACATCAGTATAAGCTTTAATATCCAAGGATTGTCCTTTTGGATACCATAAACCAAAACAAGTAGTGCCGGCTAAGTATCGAAGAATTCGTTTAACTGCTTGAAAATGAGAGTGCATAGGTTGTGATTGAAATCGAGCACAAAGACCAACGGAAAACATGATGTCCGGTCTAGAAGCAGTTAAGTAAAGCAAACTACCAATCATGGCTCTATATAAGGAATCATCAATAGGTTCCCCATTTTCATCCTTATCAATTTTAATAGAAGTGGCCATAGGAGTAGTAGCATGTTTGCACTGATCCATCCCAAAACGTTTTAAGAGTTCTTTAGTATACTTTTCTTGGCTTATAAAAATCCCGGCAGGCGTTTGTTTAATTTGGAAACCAAGAAAGAAAGTTAGTTCACCCATGAGGCTCATTTCAAATTATTTTTGAATAATGTCACTGAATTGTGTGCACAACGATTCATTAGAAGCTCCAAAAATAATTTCATCAACATATATTTGAACAACTAGAAAATCAAATGTATATGTTTTGAAAAATAAAGTAGAATCTGAATTTCCAATAGAAAAACTATTATCAAAAAGATATGTCTTGAGCCTTTCATACCAGTTCCTAGGTGCTTGTTTTAAACCATAAAGTGCTTTCTTAAGTTTATAAACATAGTCACCTTTTTCCGGTATTTCAAAACCAGGTGGTTGGGCAACATATACTTCTTCTTGAATGATTCCGTTTAGAAATGCACTTTTTACATCCATTTGGTAAAGTTTGATGTTTTTATGTGCAACAATAGCTAGTAACATTCTAATAGCTTCAAGTCTAGCTACTGGTGCATACATTTCATCAAAATCTATTCCTTCTTGTTGATTATATCCTTGTGCTACTAACTGGGCTTTATTCCTTATTACTTCTCCTGCCTCATTTAGCTTATTCCTAAAAACCCCATTTAGTTCCAATGATGGTTTTATCTTGTGGTTTAGGAACTAAATCCCATACATCATTTTTAGTAAATTGGTTTAATTCTTCTTGCATTGCTATTATCCAATAGTCATCTTTAAGAGCTTCAGATATCTTCTTAGGTTCAATAATAGAAACAAAATCCATGTTTGCAACATCCTTAAAGGAAGACCGAGTTTTTACTTTATCATTTGGATTTCCAATAATTAATTCTTGAGGATGATCCTTAATAAGTCTAGGTATAGGTTGTGTTTTAGCTTGGTTATTGTTTGTAGTATCTTTCTCACTATCATGTGGTATGTTTAAGTTTTCGAATTGATTAGTGAGATCAATTATTTCAAAATTTTCTGATTTGGACTCTTCATGAAAAGAGACATGAATAGATTCCTCAACTTTTCTAGAGATAGTGTTGTAGACTCTAAATGCTTTGCTAGAGGTAGAATATCCCAAAAATAATGCTTTATGTGATTTAGAATCAAACTTATCTCTATCATCTTTGGTATTTAAAATATAGCATGTGGATCCAAAGGTATGAAAATAGTCAACTCTAGGTTTCTTAGAATGTATTATTTCATATGGAGTTTTCTTTAAATGGGAGTGAATAGTTACTCTATTTAACACATAGCATGCGGTGTTTACAGCTTCAACCCAAAAGGTTTTGGGTGTGTTATGTTCGAGCATCATAGTTCTAGCCATTTCTTGTAATGATCGATTTTTCCTTTCAACTATGCCATTTTGTTGTGGAGTGCGTGGAGCAGAAAAATTGTGAGTGTACCCTTGAGATGTGCAAAATTCTTCAAATACATGATATTTGGATTCTCCACCATGATCACTTCTAATGGTACATATTTTGCTTTGTAATAGATTTTCAATCTTGGAACAAAATTTTATAAAAACATGAATAGTATCATCTTTGGTTGCAAGAAATTGTACCCATGTATATCTACTATAATCATCAACAATAACAAAACAATATCTTTTGCCACCAATAGATTGTGTCCTCATGGGTCCAAATAAATCCATATGAATTAATTCTAAAGATCTACTGGTGCTAAGTACATGTTTAGGCTTAAAAGAGGTTTTTGTTTGCTTTCCCAAAGTACATGGTTCATAGTTTTCAACTTGATCAAAGGATAAAGTAGGCAAACCACGAACAAGATCATATTTTACTAGCTTTTTGATAACATGTGAACTAGCATGTCCTAGCTTTTTATGCCATAGTTGTAAAGTATTTTCATTTGCAAGCAAGCATTTTCCTACTACAGATTTCATAGAGTTAGGTCTAAGAATATAAAGACTTCCAACTCTTTTTCCTTCATAGACAACTTTGTAGTGTTTTCTATTAATAATTTGCAGCAATTTTTGTTAAATAGAACATCATATCCACTGTCACATAATTGACTAACACTTATCAAATTATGGTGCAACCCATCAACGAGTAGAACATTCTTTATTTCAAGGTTTGTACCAATATTACTTATCCCAACGATTTTACCTTTACCATTGTCTCCAAAGGTGAATGTTCCACTTTTCTTTTCTTCAAAAGTTTGAAATGCATCCTTGTTCCCGATCATATGTTTGGAACATCCACTGTCAACCACCCAATCCTGCATTAAAATGTAGGTTTTGGTACCCATGTGATGGTCCGGTATGGTTAGAATCATTTAATTACAGAATGAATAAAAATCTGACTCAGAACTTCAGTCGGTCGACAATTGTTCGACCGACATCTCTCTCGGTCGACCAATCGTCAATCGAGAAAGTTGTTGTTTTGTTGCTGTAGATTTAATTTGTTACAGGCGTCTGGTCGGTCGACAAAAGTTCGACCGATTTTATGTTCGGTCGACAATACTTCGACCGACCAAGTTTCTGTTTCAGTACAACATTTCAGAAAATTACCATAATGCATGAAACCTTTTATTAAGTTGAGATAAGACAATATAATTTGCAAAAATAAGCATTTGATCATATCTCAACTGTATTTTATTTGACTCTACTAAGTTTGGGGTTTTGGGACCCAAACTAAGTCGGAATCCTTGGTCTTATAAGGACATGCAAATGAATAATGTCCAAGACGTAGACAAAAATGACAAGTAATAGAATCAACTTCATTTCTTTTTCTAGGAATTGTATTCTTAGGTACAAACATAATCTGAGTCTTAGATGTTGTAGTTCTTCTGGGTTGATTTTTCTTTGGAGCATATCCCAAACCTTTTCTTCCATTGAAACTAGAGGAGATTTTCATAATGTTATTAAGGATATCTTTTCTTCTTAAATCATGTAGGTTTCTTTGTAGCTTACCAATGTCATCCATCTTCTTGTGTAAATCTTTTCTTGCTTGATCTAAATCAGATAATAGGGAGTCTCTTTCTTTTACAACATTGTCATAGTCTAGATGGTTACACAGAATTGATTGAGTCTGAAAATCATTTAGTTTAGCTAACAATTCAGTCTTTTCTTGAGAGAGAAGATCAACATTTGTTTCTAGAGTGAGTAGCTTTCTAGTGCAGTCATTTAAAGATGTTTTTAAAGACAAATTCTCAACATCAATGTTGTTCTTTTCAGAAGAGAGATCATTTAATTTAGCATATAGCTCATCATTTGTTTTGATAACCTTCTTTAGTTTCTTCTTGACATCAACATACTTATCATGAGTTTCTTGTAGACTAGTAATTAACTCTTCTTTAGGAAGATAAAGAAGGCTTACCTCTTGAGAGTCTTCATCATCTTCTCTTGCCATTAGACATTCCACCTTTTCTTCTCCGCTTTCACTTTCACTTGACTCGTCCCATGCAACTTTATAGGCTTTTTCTCCCTTCTTCTTGTGTGAGCTTTTCTTTCCTTTCTTTGCTTTAGGACATTCATTTTTGAGATGTCCTTTCTTTCCACACTCAAAGCACCTAGGAGGGGAAGAAGAATTAGAAATTTTGTTAGACTTAAATCATTTATATTTCTTACCATTGACGATCAAGGCTTCTTCCCCTTCTTCTTCACTTGACTCCTCACTTTCTGGTGTGATGATCTTTGAAGCTTTTAGAGCCACATCCTTCTTCTTTCCTTGTTGAAGTTCACGTTCTCTTCTTTCTTCCTCTTCTAGGGTTGCTTCATGAGCTTCTAGATTGCCAATGAGTTGCGCCATTTTTCAGTCGAGTGAGGTCATTAGCTTCTTCAATGGTTGTCACCTTGGGCTTGTATTTAGGAGGAAGTGATCGAAGGATTTTTGATACCTGATCTTCTTCAAGAATAGTTTTTCCTAGGGCATTTAAACCATTAACAATAGAAGAGAATTTTGCAAACATTTCACTAATAGATTCATTTGGATCCATACGGAAGTGTTCAAACTTTTGTTTAAGCATACTAATCTTAGAATTCTTGACTTGAATCGTACCTTCATAAGTTATGGACAGTATATGCCAAATGTCATAGGCTGTGTCACAGTTTGATATTCTATTAAATTCTCCTACTGAAATTGAACAATATAAAATGCTTACAGCTTTGGCATTCATTTGAGCCAACTTTACCATATTTTCATCCCACTCTGCATATTGTATTTGAGGAAGCTCGTATGGGGTTGACACCATCCTCCATAAGTCCCAATTGATGCCTTGGAAGTAGAACTACATCCTTCTCTTCCAATATGTGTAGTTTGTTCCATGAAACGCTGGAGGTATTGAAACAAGTGTCCCTTCAAGGTTAAGGTTGTTAAGCACCCCGTCACCCATTCTTCAAGACCTTGTTAGGGTTCCTTGAAGCCTGCTCTGATACCAATTGAAAAACACTAGAGGGGGGGTGAATAGAGTTTTAAGGATATTTTAACAATTATTTAACTCAAACAACCACAATTGAAAATGGAAGAAGGGGACAAGTGTTTAGAGTGGTTCCAACCTTAGCAAATACTAAGGTTGTTAGTCCACTACCCGATTGCTTACCCAACTGGGATTTTGAAAGTATTAAATTTATTACCTTCACAAGAAATTACACAAAATACAATACTTTCTTACACCCCTTGAACAGCCTTCACTTGAAGTAGATGCACCAACCCGAGGTAGCCTTCTTGAAGTAACTCCAAGCTCCCCCTTGAAGTAGCCTTCCTCTTTAGAAGTAACCTCCCGTTGCACCAGCCTTCTTGAAGTAGCTCAAGGTCCCCTTCTTCACCACGAAGATCTACAACCTCTCCAATCAGTAGCCTCCAACCTAGGAGTAGCAAGGAGAGTACAAACAATAATAGTGAACAAGAAAGAAAATGGAAATTACAACTTATCTTTTGAAGCACAAGGCTTGATTTGCCTAGATCAAGCGTGTAGATCTCCTAACCAATGTGTATGGAATTGCGATTGCTGTGGATAGGAGATGCTAGCCTATAGGACACGAAATTTGAGCTGAGAGAAGAAATAGCCAATTGTCAATATGCTCAATTGCTCACAAACAGGTTGCTCAATGTAAGTGTATGCTCAAAGATTGCTCAAGTGTAAAAACAAGTGAGTTTAGGTGTCCTAAGGCATGTCCTTTTTATAGGAATGTCCTACAAGTGCTTAAGGACGTTCTAGACACTTTCTAGGGGTTTCTAAGTGCTTAACTAGCCGTTAGGTATAAGTGAGTTGCTTTAACAATGGCTAGTTAATTAATTCTGCAGTTGCTGTCAGAGTCCATCTCGGTCGAGAAATGGTCGACCGAGACACCTACTCGGTCGAAGTATTGTCGTCTGACAGGATCTCTAGATCAAGTGTTTTGCAACGTCTATCTCCAACTGCTAACTACCTTGTCAGTTGTGTCTAACGGCTACTTGGGTCTTTCTCGGTCGAGAAGTTTGTCGACCGAGAGTGTCTCAGTCGAGGATTTTGTCGACCGAGATAGACCCTGTTTCAATGTTTCAAATAAAGACATTAAGTGTGTGTATGAGTGTGCATATGTGACACTATTGAAGGGGATGACCTATCTAAATGTGGTGTTTAGATAGGGAAGATCTAACGCTTGATTTACATGAAGTCTAAGTACTTGTACATTATATATTTGTACAAGTTTACAATTGATTACATTTCATGACATTTACAATCATTCAAGCATATAGATTCCTTAGTGCTTTGTCATCCACCTTATTCCTGCAACACTAAAGTAGCACGTTAGATCAACAAGAATGAAATGTTTGTCATTATCAAAACAAAGGGATTTACAGATGTCCATTTAGCCAACAATCTCCCCCTTTTTAAAGATGACAAACATTTCCTAAATATAAAATAAGAAAATATAAAACATGTGAGTTTCATACCTGAAGATTACCTTTGTAAATTTCTTCTCTTGTTTATAAAATGTGTTCTTATTATTCCCCATGAATTATGGAACATGAAATCCAATTCTTTAGGGAATATAGAAACTTTCAATGTAAAGCCAAGAGTTTGTTTATGAAACTCATTGATTGAGTTTTGCACAATTACTGAGTTTTATATTTATTTCTCCCCCTTTGTCATTTCAAAAAGATATCCGTTTAAAATGAAAACTCCCCCTTAATTAGATGTCCCGTCAAATTAAAAAAATGTCCATTAAAAGCCAAAATGATGCAAATAAACGACATTGGTAAGAAGCACAAATATCAAAGAAAACATCTTCCAAAGGAGTGATAAGCAGTTGCTTCCTTATTTTGTTGAATTGGTCTAGTGGAAGCGGTTTTGTAAAAATATCAGCCAATTGATCTTCCGTATCAACATGATGAAGGGAAACATGATTCTTAGAAATATGATCCCTTAAAAAGTGATGACGGATTTCAATATGTTTAGCTCGGCTGTGTAAAATAGGATTGTGTGCTAAGTTTATAGCGCTTGTGTTGTCACAAAAGATAGGCATAGATGAAAGAGTAAAACCATAATCGTTTAACACTTGTTGCATATAAAGCACTCAAGCACAACAAGATCCGGCTGCCATATATTCAGCTTCAGTTGTAGAGAGGGCAACCGTGTTTTGTTTCTTGCTAAACCAAGATACTAAAGCTCTCCCTAATAAGAAACAGCCACCACTAGTGCTCTTGCGATCAAGTCGACAACCAGCATAATCAACATCAATATAAGCTTTAATATCCAAGGATTGTCCTTTTGGATACCATAAACCAAAACATGTAGTGCCGGCTAAGTATCGAAGAATTCGTTTAACTGCTTGAAAATGAGAGTGCATAGGTTGTGATTGAAATCGAGCACAAAGACCAACGGAAAACATGATGTCCGGTCTAGAAGCAGTTAAGTAAAGCAAACTACCAATCATGGCTCTATATAAGGAATCATCAATAGGTTCCCCATTTTCATCCTTATCAATTTTAATAGAAGTGGCCATAGGAGTAGTATCATGTTTGCACTGATCCATCCCAAAACGTTTTAAGAGTTCTTTAGTATACTTTTCTTGGCTTATAAAAATCTCGGCAGGCGTTTGTTTAATTTGGAAACCAAGAAAGAAAGTTAGTTCACCCATGAGGCTCATTTCAAATTATTTTTGAATAATGTCACTGAATTGTGTGCACAACGATTCATTAGAAGCTCCAAAAATAATGTCATCAACATATATTTGAACAACTAGAAAATCAGATGTATATGTTTTGAAAAATAAAGTAGAATCTGAATTTCCAATAGAAAAACTATTATCAAAAAGATATGTCTTGAGCCTTTCATACCAGTTCCTAGGTGCTTGTTTTAAACCATAAAGTGCTTTCTTAAGTTTATAAACATAGTCACCTTTTTCCGGTATTTCAAAACCAGGTGGTTGGGCAACATATACTTCTTCTTGAATGATTCCGTTTAGAAATGCACTTTTTACATCCATTTGGTAAAGTTTGATGTTTTTATGTGCAGCAATAGCTAGTAACATTCTAATAGCTTCAAGTCTAGCTACTGGTGCATACGTTTCATCAAAATCTATTCCTTCTTGTTGATTATATCCTTGTGCTACTAACCGGGCTTTATTCCTTATTACTTCTCCTGCCTCATTTAGCTTATTCCTAAAAACCCATTTAGTTCCAATGATGGTTTTATCTTGTGGTTTAGGAACTAAATCCCATACATCATTTTTAGTAAATTGGTTTAATTCTTCTTGCATTGCTATTATCCAATAGTCATCTTTAAGAGCTTCAGATATCTTCTTAGGTTCAATAATAGAAACAAAAGCCATGTTTGCAACATCCTTAAAGGAAGACCGAGTTTTTACTTTATCATTTGGATTTCCAATAATTAATTCTTGAGGATGATCCTTAATAAGTCTAGGTATAGGTTGTATTTCAGCTTGGTTATTGTTTGTAGTATCTTTCTCACTATCATTTGGTATGTTTAAGTTTTCGAATTGATTAGTGAGATCAATTATTTCAAAATTTTCTGATTTGGACTCTTCATGATAAGAGACATGAATAGATTCCTCAACTTTTCTAGAGATAGTGTTGTAGACTCTAAATGCTTTGCTAGAGGTAGAATATCCCAAAAAGAATGCTTTATGTGATTTAGAATCAAACTTATCTCTATCATCTTTGGTATTTAAAATATAGCATGTGGATCCAAAGGTATGAAAATAGTCAACTCTAGGTTTCTTAGAATGTATTATTTCATATGGAGTTTTCTTCAAATGGGAGTGAATAGTTACTCTATTTAACACATAGCATGCGGTGTTTACAGCTTCAACCCAAAAGGTTTTGGGTGTGTTATGTTCGAGCATCATAGTTCTAGCCATTTCTTGTAATGATCGATTTTTCCTTTCAACTATGCCATTTTGTTGTGGAGTGCGTGGAGCAGAAAAATTGTGAGTGTACCCTTGAGATGTGCAAAATTCTTCAAATACATGATTTTCGAATTCTCCATCATGATCACTTCTAATGGTACATATTTTGCTTTGTAATAGATTTTCAATCTTGGAACAAAATTTTATAAAAACATGAATAGTATCATCTTTGGTTGCAAGAAATTGTACCCATGTATATCTACTATAATCATCAACAATAACAAAACAATATCTTTTGCCACCAATAGATTGTGTCCTCATGGGTCCAAATAAATCCATATGAATTAATTCTAAAGATCTATTGGTGCTAAGTACATGTTTAGGCTTAAAAGAGGTTTTTGTTTGCTTTCCCAAAGTACATGGTTCACAATTTTCAACTTGATCAAAGGATAAAGTAGGCAAACCACAAACAAGATCATATTTTACTAGCTTTTTGATAACATGTGAACTAGCATGTCCTAGCTTTTTATTCCATAGTTGTAAAGTATTTTCATTTGCAAGCAAGCATTTTCCTACTACAGATTTCATAGAGTTAGGTCTAAGAATATAAAGATTTCCAACTCTTTTTCCTTCATAGACAACATTTGTAGTGTTTTCTATTAATAATTTGCAGCAGTTTTTGTTAAATAGAACATCATATCCACTGTCACATAATTGACTAACACTTATCAAATTATGGTGCAACCCATCAACGAGTAGAACATTCTTTATTTAGAGGTTTGTACCAATATTACCTATTCCAACAATTTTACCTTTACCATTGTATCCAAAGGTGACTGTTCCACTTTTCTTTTCTTCAAAAGTTTGAAATGCATCCTTGTTCCCGGTCATATGTTTGGAACATCCACTGTCAACCACCCAATCCAGCATTAAAATGTAGGTTTTGGTACCCATGTGATGGTTCGGTATGGTTAGAATCATTTAATTATAGATTGAATAAAAATCTGACTCAGAACTTCAGTCGGTCGACAACTGTTCGACCGACATCTCTCTCGGTCGACCAATCATCAATCGAGAAAGTTGTTGTTTTCTTGCTGTAGATTTAATTTGTTACAGGCGTCTGGTCGGTTGACAAAATTTCGACCGATTTTATGTTCGGTCGACAATACTTCGACCGACCAAGTTTCTGTTTCAGTACAACATTTCAGAAAATTACCATAATGCATGAAACCTTTTATTAAGTTGAGATAAGACAATATAATTTGCAAAAATAAGCATTTGATCATATCTCAACTGTATTTTATTTGACTCTACTAAGTTTGGGGTTTTGGGACCCAAACTAAGTCGGAATCCTTGGTCTTATAAGGACATGAAAATGAATAATGTCCAAGACGTAGACAAAAATGACAAGTAATAGAATCAACTTCATTTCTTTTTCTAGGAATTGTATTCTTAGGTACAAACATAATTTGAGTCTTAGATGTTGTAGTTCTTCTGGGTTGATTTTTCTTTGGAGCATATCCCAAACCTTTTCTTCCATTGAAACTAGAGGAGATTTTCAGAATGTTATTAAGGATATCTTTTCTTCTTAAATCATGTAGGTTTCTTTGTAGCTTACCAATGTCATCCATCTTCTTGTGTAAATCTTTTCTTGCTTGATCTAAATCAGATAATAGGGAGTCTCTTTCTTTTACAACATTGTTATAGTCTAGATGGTTACACAGAATTGGTTGAGTCTGAAAATCATTTAGTTTAGCTAACAATTCAGTCTTTTCTTGAGAGAGAAGATCAACATTTGTTTCTAGAGTGAGTAGCTTTCTAGTGCAGTCATTTAAAGATGTTTTTAAAGACAAATTCTCAAGATCAATGTTGTTCTTTTCAGAAGAGAGATCATTTAATTTAGCATATAGCTCATCATTTGTTTTGATAAACTTCTTTAGTTTCTTCTTGACATCAACATACTTATCATGAGTTTCTTGTAGACTAGTAATTAACTCTTCCTTAGGAAGATCAAGAAGGCTTACCTCTTGAGAGTCTTCATCATCTTCTCTTGCCATTAGACATTCCACCTTTTCTTCTCCGCTTTCACTTTCACTTGACTCGTCCCATGCATCTTTATAGGCTTTTTCTCCCTTCCTCTTGTGTGAGCTTTTCTTTCCTTTCTTTGCTTTAGGACATTCATTTTTGAGATGTCCTTTCTTTCCACACTCAAAGCACCTAGGAGGGGAAGAAGAACTAGAAATTTTGTTAGACTTAAATCTTTTATATTTCTTACCATTGACGATCAAGGCTTCTTCCCCTTCTTCTTCACTTGACTCCTCACTTTCTGGTGTGATGATCTTTGAAGCTTTTAGAGCCACATCCTTCTTCTTTCCTTGTTGAAGTTCATGTTCTCTTCTTTCTTCCTCTTCTAGGGTTGCTTCATGAGCTTCTAGATTGCCAATGAGTTGCTCCATTTTCAGTTGAGTGAGGTCATTAGCTTCTTCAATGGTTGTCACCTTGGGCTTGTATTTAGGAGGAAGTGATCGAAGGATTTTTGATACCTGATCTTCTTCAAGAATAGTTTTTCCTAGGGCATTTAAACCATTAACAATAGAAGAGAATTTTGCAAACATTTCACTAATAGATTCATTTGGATCCATACGGAAGTGTTCAAACTTTTGTTTAAGCATACTAATCTTAGAATTCTTGACTTGAACCGTACCTTCATAAGTTATGGACAGTCTATGCCAAATGTCATAGGCTGTGTCACAGTTTGATATTCTATTAAATTCTCCTACTGAAATTGAACAATATAAAATGCTTACAGCTTTGGCATTCATTTGAGCCAACTTTACCGTATTTGCATCCCACTCTGCATATTGTGTTTGAGGAAGCTCGTATGGGGTTGACACCATCCTCCATAAGTCCCAATTGATGCCTTGGAAGTAGAACTACATCCTTCTCTTCCAATATGTGTAGTTTGTTCCATCAAATGCTGGAGGTCTAGCAACAAGTGTCCCTTCAAGGTTAAGGTTGTTAAGCACCCCGTCACCCATTCTTCAAGACCTTGTTAGGGTTCCTTGAAGCCTGCTCTGATACCAATTGAAAAACACTAGAGGGGGGGGTGAATAGAGTTTTAAAGATATTTTAACAATTATTTAACTCAAACAACCACAATTGAAAATGGAAGAAGGAGACAAGTGTTTAGAGTGGTTCCAACCTTAGCAAATACTAAGGTTGTCAGTCCACTACCCAGTTGCTTACCCAACCGGGATTTTGAAAGTATTACTTTTATTACCTTCACAAAGATTTACACAAAATACAATACTTTCTTACACCCCTTGAACAACCTTCACTTGAAGTAGATGCACCAACCCGAGGTAGCCTTCTTGAAGTAACTCCAAGCTCCCCCTTGAAGTAGCCTTCCTCTTTAGAAGTAACCTCCCGTTGCACCAGCCTTCTTGAAGTAGCTCAAGGTCCCCTTCTTCACCAAGAAGATCTACAACCTCTCCAATCCGCAGCCTCCAACCTAGGAGTAGCAAGGAGAGTACAAACAATAATAGTGAACAAGAAAGAAAATGGAAATTACAACTTATCTTTTAAAGCAAAAGGCTTGATTTGCCTAGATCAAGTGTGTAGATCTCCTAACCAATGTGTATGGAATTGTGATTTCTGTGGATAGGAGATGCTAGCCTATAGGACACGAAATTTGAGCTGAGAGAAGAAATAGCCAATTGTCAATATGCTCAATTGCTCACAAACAGGTTGCTCAATGTAAGTGTATGCTCAAAGATTGCTCAAGTGTAAAAACAAGTGAGTTTAGGTGTCCTAAGGCATGTCTTATTTAAAGGAATGTCCTACAAGTGCTTAAGGACGTTCTAGACACTTTCTAGGGGTTTCTAAGTGCTTAACTAGTCGTTAGGTATAAGTTAGTTGCTTTAAGAACGGCTAGTTAATTAATTCTGCAGTTGCTGTCAGAGTCCATCTCGGTCGAGAAATGGTCGACCGAGACACCTACTCGGTCGAAGTTTTGTCGACCGACAGGCTCTCTGGATCAAGTGTTTTGCAATGTTTATCTCCAACTGCCAACTACCTTGTCAGATGTGTCTAACGTCTACTTGGGTCTTTCTCAGTCGAGAAGTTTGTCGACCGAGAGTGTCTCGGTCGAGGATTTTGTCGACCGAGATAGAACCTGTTTCAATGTTTCAAATAAAGACATTAAGTGTGTGTATGAGTGTGCATATGTGACACTATTGAAGGGGATGACCTATCTAAATGTGGTGTTTATCTAGGGAAGATCTAATGCTTGATTTACATGAAGTCTAAGTACTTGTACATTATATATTTGTACAAGTTTACAATTGATTGCATTTCATGACATTTACAATCATTCAAGCATATAGATTCCCTAGTGCTTTGTCATCCACCTTATTCCTGCAACACTCAAGTAGCACGTTAGATCAACAAGAATGAAATGTTTGTCATTATCAAAACAAAGGGATTTACAGATGTCCATTTAGCCAACAATTAGAGGAAAGGATGGAAGAAGAGAAATCCATAAGAAACTCCTCCAACATGGTGTAAGGGAAGAATGATGTAGCCTGATGATGTTGTAGTTGTCAAACTACTCCCTCAGGATGCACATGATCAATCTTTCTTCTCTCCTTCTCCTTAGACTTTGATCCCTCGTGGAACGACTGGTTGGTATGCCTCCAAATATGAGGATATCATTTTTCATTTGTGGATGACCCTATTATATTTATAAAGGAAGAACTAGCACACAACTTATCTACCAAACCCTTGGATGTACATTGTTAAATCAGGGTCATCAGACAAATGCTGATTTTCGTTGAATTGGGAGTTGATTTCATCAAATTATCTATTTCAATACGATTAGGGCTTGTATCTCGATTCCACCGATGTGGGTTTGTGGTACCAAGAATTCCTTTGATGCTTTTTCTTCTTTCTTCTCAATTCTTCTTCTGATGTTGTTGGTTCCCCTTCTTCTCATGTCACTGCCAGTGACTTGAGTAAGTACTACTGAATTTGTCTGGCTTTTTCTTAGTTTTATTTTGCAATCGAGAAGCAATGTATTCATAAAAATAACAAAACACCATAATTTTGAGTCAAATACATGAAAAATAGATTGATGGATGCATGATAGCTATTTTGGGCAAATTAGTTCAAATATACATAAAATACATGAATATAAGTGAAATCCTCATGAAACATGCCTAACTTAGCCTTAATTTTAAAAGAAAGACTAGGTGCATCAATTACCAAATAGAAAGGTGAATACATTCTCTAGTTTGATACCATATCTTTCCCCGGCAAAGGCGCCAAAAGTTGATCGGCCTTTTTCACGCGTCCGGAAATGAACGTGGGACAAAGGAAGGAATCAAGCTTTAAATTTATAACCCGAAACCTAGTAGGCCCCCACAACTTTTATTACGGGGTCGAAGTAGATATACGGGGTCGAACACAGGGACGTGGTGACATTTAGGACGCCACAGATCTCGTTCTTTAGTCAGATAAGCCAAGATGATAGTCGATAAAAGTAAATGCTAGAACTAGTCTAGCAGGTTGTCACGATATAAATCAAAACAAAGAAAAGAAAACAAAACAAAACAGAGCTCGTGAGTCTACTAATCAGAGAAAGAGAGTTCCTGGCTATGTAACCACAAACAGGGCAGTCTATGCACTCGTTCTCAGACATAGACAACCCTCGAACACCCAATCAAGCTTCTAGTATGCACAGTGGCATCTATCCTGTGGTTTTGCCCCACTTGCTCTCGTGATGCGTGACTAGAACCATCAACAATATGTCAATGACCCTCTCTCGAGGAATGACATATCAACACCTCGGAATACACTAAGTTCCCTCTCGGGTCTTGGGATATTCTGGGGTGTTAGGAACATAATACCTTGGATCGTCCTCCTCTCGGGTTCAGATCCAAACTATCGTCTCTTAGCTATTCCTACAACGGATCTCTCGATACAGGCAGAAACAACAGTTCAAGCGAGTAAGAGATCAACCAAACTAGCAATCATAACTTAGAAAGAGAAAATAGAACATGCAACATACTAGATCTGATATGAATCTACTTGCTTAAGGAAAAAGTATATAAACATGCCCAGATCGGGCTACATAGCCAAGAAGGAGCTAACTAGCCATAGACAAGTATAGCTGGCACCGAACAAAGATGGATAAACATCATTTATACAAGAAACAAAGGAATGCAGTAGAATGAAAGAGAAGAGGGAAGAGATATAGCCCGTAGAGGAGAGGCGGCTCTCACTCCTCGGCCTCTTTGCAGGTCAGATCTCGGCCCTTGCGTCTTCTCTTCATCCCTCTGGACTCCTTGGCTCTCTCTCTCTAGACCGTATCGGGCGGCAGCCGTATCGATCGGCGCAGCCATATCGGTCGGCACAGCCGTATCGGTCGGCGCAGCCGTATCGGTCGGTAGACTTTTGAGGAACTCGACACACTAGCTCCTTGGTCTAGGCACTAGCTCTTGTCAGGTCCTCCCTCCGACTCCTCTTTTGGCTCTCTCTCTCTCCATACCGTATCGAGCGGTGGGCCGTATCGGTCGGCGGGCCGTATCGGTCGGCAGACTTTTTGGGAACTCGACACACTAGCTCCTTGGTCTAGGCACTAGCTCTTGCCAAGTCCTCCCTCCGGCTCTTCCTTCCTTGTAGTTTGGCAAATGATATTTATATGCAACGAGTTGATGGGATTTGTAGTTTTTATTGGTCCACGTGTCCTTCATCCGTGGCTTCGATCTTGAGGAATCAGGCGACCGTATCGGTCGGCGCGGCCGTATCGGTCGGCGCGGCCGTATCGGGCAGCGGCCGTATCGGGCAGTGGACGTATCGGTCAGCTGCTGGAATTCTTGTCTTTTCAGGTTCGGTACTTGAGAGTCCCAAAATTGGCTAGTTTCGGTGCCTGTAAGTCTAAAACCGGCTAATTACCTACATTATTGGCTATTTTCACTACATTATCTAATGGAGAGACAGAAAACATAAAACATGAACAAAAGAGTGCATATTAATACTAAAGTGGCACAAAACTGTAGATAAAATGCGTAGAAAATATGCGCTAATTTGGGTGTTATCAATCGGGAGCAACAAGAATGAGCTCATATACATGGAACCCAAGAGGGTCAGCGCAACTAGAGTCTAGTTCATCAATGAATGTAACAAAAGTGTATATAACCTACCAGAATCTCCCAATACTCACTTCCCAAAGGATTTTGTCACAAGCTTAATTTTTCCTTTACACAATGAATTCCCAATATCCACTAATGTTTTTGTAGATCAACTCAAATAGAGCTAGTATTAGCATCCATGTTTTTTATTTCAAGGTAATTACCCCATGGAATAAGTATTCCCATCCTTAGTTGAGTCAAACCTAGATGTAGATCTACAATCCATTTGAATGGCCACAAGATCTTCTCTTAACATGCATAGGAGAGTTTTAGGTTCCTCTCACACACATCTCAAGATGTATGCATCCTAATCAATGAAGTTTAAGTCCCACAAAGTTTGCACCATTCTGGATACAATTCATAAAACTCAAATCCTCTCAAATGTGTATGGATATCATTTGTACTCCAAGGTTGTAGAATTGTATAGATGATGACATTATTAAATATACACTTTACTTCCTTGTTATTTTTTAACATTATGTCTAATTACCTTTGATACGATGTAAAAATATATTGGAATTCAATATGTACCTATGAAGAGAGAATGATGAGTATCTTTTAGTATCAAAATTTTCAAAAGAGAGACTTAATTATCGTATCAAAATGGTTTATGTGCAAAAATAATCCTAATATTGGTGTGTGGGTGTGGGTGGTAGTTCTTGAGGCTCTGGGCTCTGGGTGGCGGCTCCCTGGGAGTTGAGGGCTCTCCTTTCCCCTTCGTCAATTTTTCATTTTGTGTTTTTACTGCTTTTTCAATGTCTGTCTGGGCTGCATCTGTGGTCGGCCGATGGGCTTGGGGTTCCCGTGTGAATTTTTACTGGGAAAGGAGTCAAACTCGGGGCGCTTCTTGGGCTGGTGCTTCCACCCTGCTGCCCACTTTTGCCATCCTCAAGCTCCTTCTTGAACTGGGTGGGGGAACGCCACTGTGGCTGGGAGTGGTGGTGGGGTTCCTTGTTCTTCTACCCCCCACTTTTCACTCACTTGGGGCCTCCTTTCCTCTATGTTTTGCACCTGTTGGAGTTTGGCCTCCTGTCCAGCTGGTTTCCCTTGCTTGCACCCACAAGTTGTTTGTTCTATTTCCTATGTGTGGTGTCTATCAGTAGGTAGTTTTTCCCCTTATGCTCTCTCCCCTTGTCACTATTTTTTAGCTTTTAGTTTTGTTGTTGGTAGTTTGTTGTTGGTTTCTGCTTGTCTACTGGTGGTTGAGCTCTTATCTTTGTTGGTGGGTCTTTGGTTGTATGAGATGGTGTTCTTTTCTAGTGGTGCTTCTTACTCCTTTTACGGTGTACTCATGGGCTCATGTAGATTGAAGGATTCACTCGTCGACAGATGCTTTGGAAAGCTACAACCAAGAGGGATTGTGCATGTAATTTACCTACCGCTTCCCAATCTGAGTTTGTTTGCTATGTCGGTTGCTGAATGGTGTTATGTTTGGCACTCTGGTGTGAGATTACTACCTTGTAGGTGTCGTATGGCTTTCCATTAATTATTTGAGTTGTGCCCTTTCAAAAAAAACTTACTCTATTGAAAATTTTAAATTACTATGTGATGGATGATATTATACTATTTATATTAAATTTATAAATATATATTATTGTGTTATAATAGTAAAACCAAATTCAAGTTTTTTATTTTTTTACATGTTGGTTTAGATACTTTGGGTTTTTCTGTTAAAGACCTAGTTGTAAAAAAGTAGCTTTTAAGTGTTGTTTTGGGTATTTTGTTGTTTCTTAATATTATGTTCTTTGTGGATCTCATATGATATGTAATTAACACTTTCTTGGGGGCTAGTCAAACACTATTGTGAATGTAGGACCATTTCTTGGGTTTGTTTGTGATTAGCCCGTCTTCTAAAAGAATCCAACATACTTTGGCATGAACAATTAAAGGTTGGATGACTAGATTCAAATATTGGAGCAACCTTTATAATGGATATCTTTGTGTTGGCAGAAGATTGACCAACTTGTTAGTTCGTCTATCCCAAAGGACAGACAGGCTTCTCAAAATGGCAGATTGTCCTTCTAGTCAATGGTGACTCAATTATAAGTGTTAATATGTAGGCCATGTCTAGATTTTGAGAAGTTGGTCCTACCAGAATGTTAGATGGGCCTCTTAAAAAGTCTCTCAACTTTTTAGTCAACCATGTGTTTTACTTCTAGGATATAATGTCCCCTACATATCCTCTTAATGTCCTATTTAAGGCTCATTACACTTTAACATCTTCAATACAAGGTTATGTAGACTATATGGTTGTCCTCTAGTATGTTGTTTCTATGTTTTTTTTATAAAGGGCGCCCACCATTTTATTAAGTAATCAAATCATTTGTAGCTACTACAAGGATCTAATCCTCAAAGCCCTCCCCAATAAGGTGAGTGTTAACAAAATGATAGGCTGAAGTGGCCAAAGCATGCATTACTCTATTGCCTTGCCTTCTAACAAAAATAAGTTAAATGAAAGCAAGCCTTGGGAACACTCAACAAAGTCCCGAATAAGGATGTCTTTGTAGCCCCTACCAATGTATCCCTTCTTTACAGCCTCCACCAACAGCATGCAGTCTGTATCCATGACTATATCCAAATAAAATTTCCTTAAAGCCAAATGCATGTTGTGCAAAGCTGCCATACCCTCCACACTAAGCACTGAGTACAGCTGCTCTACCCGACATTGTAAAGTCCACAAGATCAGTCCATTATCATCCCTTATGACCATGTCGCAACCATTCTCTTCTGCTGTTTTGAGGGAGGCATCTGTGTTGATCTTCACATAGCCAACAGGTGGCTTATGCCATGTAGCTAGCTCGAACGGTGGCAGATGAACAGCTGGTCGCATGACAACTGAGTGGTAATGTGTATAATCAACTACAAGGTTGACAAAGATCACCGCCAGGCCTGGTATGTGGGGGGGTGATCGTCAAAGAGAGCTTTGTTCCTTTTTGTCCATGCAACCCACAACAATGTGGTTCCCTCATCCTTGCGTCGGCTATCTCCTTCTTCTAGTAAGATCCTCACAAAGCTCCTTACATCATGCACTCCTTGCTACCCCTACCATGCGAACATTGTAGTGGCCCAAACTTTCTTGGCTAGATCACAATGCAGCAATGCGTGGGATATATCCTCCCTATGTCTACAGTGTAGGCAACTATCATCTTGGGTCACCTATTTCCTCAGGAACTCTACTATTGTAGAGAGTATGTTTCTAAGAGCTCACCAAATAAAGTGCTTAAGTTTTGGTGGCCATCCCTATTTCCATACCTTCTTCCATACCTCTGTGTCCACTCCATCTTCCAAATCCTCCCCTTCTCGGATAAAGAAATAAGTGCTCCAGACTCAGAACATACCATTTCTTTCCCTATCCCAGAAAAGAGAGTCCTCCTCGGCAAGCAAGGTTAGTGGAATATTGAGAACCCTCTTAGCAATATGTGTAGGAAAACATGACTCCACCGCTTCCATGTTCCACCTTTTTGGTCCCATACAGATCAAGTCACTCACCAGCCTGTATTCCACTAGCCCATGAATCAAGTAGCACTGGAATGGCCCACCAAGATGTGGGATCCATCTCTCCTTGTAGATATGAATGCCCCTACCATTTCCCACCCTCTAGAGAAAGCCATTCTTCACCAACTGTAAGTTGAAATAGAGGATTCATAACTTCTATGAAAAGTATCATTTCCTACATGTCAAGATCTAACACACATAGGTCAAGACTAAGGAGATATGTTCAATTTGGTCCGCACATACATGATAAAATCCAATTACAACACCACATTTTAATGCTCTAGATAATAAGAATTTGTCCAAGTTTACTTGATGTGTTTTTCCACACTCATTTTTTCTTAGAAGTACTTTCTAGGATATCATTAATTCACTTACATTTATAAGTTGAGAGCACTTAAATCTTGATCTCTTGTTGATGGGACCACTAAAAAGGATGTGCACTTTATTTATAAGGGTGGTCATGAAGATAAAATTATTAAAAATGATGGGTGGTCATGAACATTATCATCCATACCAATGTGTCACTCAAATCACTTGCTAGTTGGGTCTACTCTGAAGGGGACTACAAGATGTTCAACCATAGAGATTCTACAACCAAGTTACCCTATTGTGGAATATAAGGATAGATACCCATAAAGTTATTCAACTTAAAAAAATACTACAAAGTAAAGATAGGTACACCATCTAAAAATACAGGGGTTAATCATGACCAAAACTAACTTTACTTACTTATGTATATATAAGTGAACAATAAATAGATAAAGGGATACATATAAGCATGTATAAATAGGAAGACATGTAGATGAGTGGTAATGTAGAATGAACCATACAATCTAGGACATTGAAAATTTGGTTCTTTAGATATCCTCCAAATCATGGTTAGAGAAAAGCATGTTTTATACAATATATAAACAAAAGGAAAAGTGTATTTTATATTTATACATTAGGAACCACAAGATTTTCCTATAATTCATGGGTTTCCATCTTATAAAATAGAATATGAAGCCCTATAATGAAACGAAGAACATTGCAACATTTTTCCTATATTCAAATAATCAGGTTAAGAGAGAGCTTCACTTTCAAGATATTCAGCATAAATAAGCATTCTTCCACTATTTTGATGAGAATATATGTTGTATTGTTCCTTTCATAAAAGAAATAACATATTGTAACATGGGTCATGCTAGACTTTCTTTTTAGTTTCATTGATAAGAAAATGTGCATTCCTGAGGAAGTGTAGATCCTAAATTATCATACATTACAACAATCCCTAACCCAAAGAAAGTCTTATGCTTGACGAGCCTTGAACGTGGGTGCAAGAATGGAGTCATGTCTAGGTTATCGGACTTTTAAAATTATAATAACCGAATGTTTAAGATGTCTGCAACTAGCACAAGGTCGAAGTAGTTTGGGGTCGAAAATAGGGATAGGAAGAACGGAGCTTCGGAACTCAAGTTTTACTTGTCTAAGCACATCAACAGGAGTAAAAAGGTAGAACTGTTGTAATACGAAAGAAACTTAAAGAATTAAACTAAAAGCCTATCTCCAAAGCGAGTTACCAGAAAGATTAAAGTTTTTGGGTAGCAATTTTAATAGAAGTTTTGTATATCAGAAACCGAGGAGATAAAGCCATTCCTAAGGTAAAGCATAAAGGAAAAAAACTTAGACATAACAAGCAGCATCAAATATCATTTTGCACCCTCTCCTCTCGAAGGGGATACCTCTAGATATGCACCGATTCTCTGTCTCCAGAGTACTGAACATATACCAGAGTGGAAAGATAAGTCGGGGCAGCCCTAATCCTGGGTACTCTCGTACACCCAGACCAAACTCTAGAGTTGAGACTTCCCTCTCTCAACGGGGTCCAACTGAGAAACACTATTTGATAGCTAGTCAAAAACGTGATCCCACAGAAGAGACTAGACTTTAGATGCTATAAAGAAATAATCCAACAAAAAGGAACCATACACAACATAATATGATATAAACTCCACAGATTCCAACAAGCTTAGATATATGAAGAGGTTTAGTTACAATGCATAAGTAAATGAATGTAAAATGCTGAGAAAGGGAAAATAGGTGTCGGCGTCCTTGATGTAGGAGGTCAACATACAACAGTGGACCCATAAGGCTTCTGCTAACTCGGTACTGGGCAGGAGCCCCACTCAATACGCCCATGTCGAGCTCTCGACCGTGTCGGGTCTTGAGCCGTGATGAGTAAGGGCATATCGGGAAAGGACTCCCTACTCGATATGGACATGTCGGGTGGCACACTATGACAGGTAGTCCATATCGGGTTCGGTTCCGTGTCGGGTTAGCGTTCACTTAGGTTCTTGGGTTCCTTGTATTAGGTGTGGATGGGTGAGCCGTCTCGAGCTGAGGCCCATTTAGGAACTCGACACATTGAGGTAGCCTGGGCAGTCGTGTCGTGCTGATGCGACTACTGAGATGGGTTCTAAGTGAACTCCCCACCCCTCTTGAGTTGGGGATGTGATCACCTAGTATCGCCCGGTATGCTTGGGAACTCAATGAACTAGTTCCTTCTAGATTCCCAAGTTAGCTCTCGTCAGGTTCCGACCCATCCCATCGAAGTTTTATAGCTGCTATTTATAGGCAGCGGCTAGTAGGGGTTGCAATCCTCATTGGGCCACATTTCCTTTATCTGATTCGCCTTCCTGGCTTTGGGAGAGGGCTGATATGTCCATTGTCCGACACGGGTTGGTGGGGGGCTTTGTGTGCCGGGTTTCGAGTGAGTCTCGCTAGATCGTGACGGGAAAAAGCTCTGTCGGGTTGATGCACCGAAGGGTGGCCTTGTCTGTCATATCGTGGCGGGCAAGACTCTGTGTCGGGTAAGTAGCATGCCGCCCGTCAGAGCTCCTCACACGACACACCCATGTCGGGTTGCTGTCATGTCGGGACCGTGTGGGTAAAGGGGGGGGGGGGTGTCACATGCCATTGGAAGGGCAGGGGCAGTTTGGTTATTGTGGATGGGTCGGGACGGGCCCATTAACGTTCTTTAGGTGGAAAAATGAGGGAATCTCTGTGAAAGATGGGAAATATTGTTAGGGGCATACTGTGGGTCATTTATATACAAATGATGAGATAAAATAGAGAGGAAGACAGTTTAGGAGGAAAATTTGATAATAAAAGATAGGCTTTAACAACCATAAAATGGGTGTTATCAAATCCCCCCAAACTTAGCATGTTGATTGTCCTCAATCAATCTGTATCTATTTTAAAACTTTGTTTGTGATACTTCTTCAAAGCCAGACGTAGTCTTCGTACAAGGGGTTAAAAGAATTTTCTAGATGCCCTGAGAAAAATTATGTCTAATATGAGCAACAAACTTTTATTTTTCTTACCTTATTTAAGCAAAAAAAAATTCTTCATCTTCGGAGAGATTTTTGGTGCATGGTTTTGAAGTTAGCTTTCACACCAAATAGCTTGGGAGTGGAAGGTGGGATTTTTGGGAAGGCTTAAGGCTTTTTGGGTTTTTCTTTCTTCCCATTGGTCCATCCCGGTACAGGTCCATTAATGGGAAAGTGGTCCCTACAGTTCAAGTCAATTGGCTTTAGAGCAATGATTTCACATCCTATGTACCACTGTCCCGGATCTACCATGCCTAAATATGGGTACTTTTGGAAAGATAAGTGTGTTTTTTTTTTCATTTGGCACAACTCTCATGCTTTTATTCACTCTCATAAGGCTTTTCTCTCTTTTTGGGGTTTTTGATGGGTATGGAAAAGAAAGTTCACTGTTTGGGTAGCTTTTTCCTTCACATGCACATCTCTTAGCTATAGTGAGATTATTTTTTCAAACTGGCATAGAAAAGTAGTAGCCTTTGTCGTTTGAGACTACGTTTTCAAAAGGGAAAAATAGAAATAAGCACCACCTTAGATATGGAGATAATGAACTGGAAGAAGTCGTACCAAATTTTTACTATAAAGAGTCTTTGTACAATTTTTGAGAAGTAAGAATTTGTAAATGTATTGCTTAGTATAAATCATGTATGTATGTGTATATAGGGTATGATAAGCAAAAGAAGAAAGGTAAAAAGGGGAAAGTTTTGAGTACCTCCCTCACTGATATATAGTACCCCCCCCCCAAACATACCCCACACTTTGTCCCAGAGTTGTAAGATAGATAAGGGAGGTAGTGATAGATTAGTTCGGGTTTAGATGGTGTGTGCGCCTTCATATGATAAAAGATCCATCACATACTCCCCTCATTTGCTGTGATAGTCGATGTGGTGGAGCTTTTATGGCATTTGTTTTAGCGCCACTGAGCTATGGATCCATTGTAGCACGTAGATGTCACAGTCATTTGATTGTGGAGCTTGTTGAGGACTGCGGTAGCAGAACTGAAGCTCATGCCACTTGGTCGCCATGCTTTCTTGATGTGGCTGGATCAACATCACCACATCGATGTAGTATTTTCTTACTAAATGCTTGAGGGATGTCAGTGGTATTGATATACACTTTGTCAGATAGTCGGTGTTGGCGTCAGAGCTGTTGTAGAAGAAAACAGTGTGCAGGCGAGTGTACACCATCGGGAGCATCCAATGGTTGTCATGCAGCATTGGAAAGAAGATGATGCACGACATGCTTCTCTATATCTGATGCAGAAACAACCGTTTCACTCGTGATTCATCGGCTAGGAAGAGATCGTTGAATAAAATTGGGTGTGCGATGTAGGCGTGTTTAAACTTCTTTTGTAGGATCGAGATGTAGGCTGACGCCACCATCAGTGCTAGACACCATCCTGCCTTGACTAAGTCCCGAAGATCATTGAGGGGGGCCATTACACTGTCTATCTCATAAATGACGTCTATGAGGATTGAATCAGCAAGTCTAAGGAGGACTTCATTGACCTATTCCTGAGATAACGTAGAACACACGGAACAGTTGAAGTTGCTGATCAATTCTTCAGATACAGCAGGTGAAGCAGAGTCTTCATTTATCAGTACATTCTGAAGGATCTCAATCCTCTTGCCTGTCCCGTAGACGTCAGTGGCTTCCTGGACTTCTTCTCTAAATGGGATGCCAGGCTGGGAAGATTCAGTTTCTTGGTCTGTGTCCAGCAGCTCCTCTGGTAAATTTGCATCCCAGAAGTAGCGCTTGTCCTTGTTCAGCAAAAGTGCATACGTGCTTCTTAGCTGATAGAAGTTTTGGCTTTGGAGCTACCTAATGTAGACGAAGATGTTCAGTAGCTCCATCGCACGTAGGACAATGAAGTCTCTATTCCTGTTTCCTGGTTCTTCTTGGATGGGGAAGTCTCCGAGTGAGAAGAAGTTCCAAACGTTGATGTGGCGTTGGACTCCTTACTTGATGATGCGGTGAAGACGCAGTGGAAGAAGTCGAAGACGTTGGTCTTCGGGGTGTATGAAGTTCTATCCTATGCGTGGGACCTCCGCGTTGTAGCAACTAAGGACCATGACGTCGTGGTTCTGGAGGTCCACCATACAGAGTAACTAGTATCTTCTATGATTGTAGGGGGGAACACCAGAATTGGATTGTGCTTCTCGATGTACTGGAGCATGTCGGCCACCTATTTCGCCTCGTACACCCCTGGCATGATTCTTCTCACTAAGGCTGGGGTGACATTATAGTATGGTTGTTGTCCTCTCCTGATGGTGATATTTTCAATCATTGCACCTTCCAGGACCCTGAAGAGGATCTTCCCCACGACGGATTCTGAGCGGAACATGCCTTTAAGCACTCTGTGTCATACCAATAAGTACCCCTCACTCCAGACGATGTCCTCTTCATCTACTTGCGGCCTCATGACCATGTTCAGTAGCTTTTGGTCCCGAATCGTCAGGTAGCCGATGGCGCGCCTGTCAAAGTCAGCCATCTCAAAAGAAGGGATTTCTGATGGTGCAATGAACTTTTCAGCCATCAAATTCTTTGCTCTGAGGGGTTGGTTGTTGATGGAGCAGTATAAATCGCCCCTTTCTCCCTCAGATTCTCCAGATGAACCCTCTGCTAAGCCGATAGATATGTCTTCGTCATCTTCGACGTGGTCTGATGGGGGTGAGGGAGCAACTGTATTGATGCTCTGAGTCCTCTCTTGTCTTGCTGGAGCCCCATTAGTGGTTTTGTTCATCGTCTCTTCCTCTGGTGTTGTGGAGGGCCCGCTAGAGGAGGAAGAAGATGACGATCCATAGGAGGACGCCGAAGATGAAGGTTGAGAGAAGATCCTGGCGGCGAGGAAGATCTCCTGGAATGCCTGAAGCGGCGGTGGTCGTCCCTCCAGTTCAGCCTCTCTTAAATTGTGTCGAGACATTGGAGCATCATCTACATTGTATTGTTCAGCGCCTCTAGTTGGCCTGGTAGGCCAACTTGGGTCAGCATTTGATGCTCATGCTCGTTTAACTTCCTCTGGAAAACATTGCACTTGTGGGTTAGGGAAGTAAATGTAGTTGTGTGGTTTCTTGTTACCTCCCACAAGTTGTCGAACGTGTAGCCGAAGACCTGCCCTAGTGACGAGGGGGCTGTTGTTGTTCAGCTACGGGTTTGCATAGTGCTCCTCGCAGTAGAAGCTCGGCTCAAAGAGGATGCGTCATCAATCAGGGTTGAATCCATCTGAACTTTTCACGAGGTTGTGTCTTCAGGGCAAGGCATTGGCACCTTGGTGATTGCCTGTAACGACTGGGCCCACTGCCCTAGGCTCTAGTAGAGTTTCAGGAATGACGACTGGCCCCACAGACCACCACTAGCCTTAACTGCGCACTTTGTCCACACTGACGCGCAAGCCAGGATCAACTTCATGACAGGTCACCCATCCTAGTACTACTTTGGGCTGAGCACGCTTAACCGTAGAGTTCTTTAGAGATGGGCTCCCGGAAAAGGAGGTGCATCTTGGTGATATGGGTAGTCCAATCATTCCTTTTAATATCATGTTATCGTAGGCCTCAAACCTGGGATGTTACAATCTCCCCCACTTAGACTCTTGACGTCCTCGTCAAGGCTCAACTATATGGCCTCATAATATGACCCCATTTCAGTGCAGACCCACAATGGCCCATGGACACCCGGCTCCCGTCCACGGCTACCAGCGCAAGGGTGGCTCCATCTCATCTCTACGGATAGCCCTTTCGAACTTGCCTGAACCGCACGGCTCAAGACTGGCATGCATCATGCCCAAGTGGGCCCCACCTACTGGAGGGGTTATGGCTCTGATACCATTTGTAATGACTGGGCCCACTGCCCTAGGCTCTAGTAGAGTTTCAGGAATGACGACTGGCCCCACAGACCACCACTAGCCTTAACTACGCACTTTGTCCACACTGACGTGCAAGCCAGGATCAACTTCCCGATAGGTCACCCATCCTAGTACTACTCTGGGATGAGCATGCTTAACCGTAGAGTTCTTTAGAGATGGGCTCCCAGAAAAGGAGGTGCACCTTGTTGATATGGGTAGTCCAATCATTCCTTTTAAGATCATGTTATCGTAGGCCTCGAACCTGGGATGTTACATTGCCTCTGCCTCGTCAGTTTGCGGTGGTGGAGAAGGGTGCAAAGTAGGTAGATGTTGATCTACCATCTGACTCATAGTGTCCTCCACAAAAATCATCGGCGTCGTTGGTGGCGGCATTGGTGTTGGCTGCACAGCCCTGAGCTCCGCCTCCAGGAGCTCAACAAACGCATTATCACTGGCGTCTGGCTGCACCGCTGCTTCTGCCATCATAGGTGCGGCTGAAGCATCAGGAGTTGCGGCTACCTCTCTTGCAGTGGCCTCTGGGGCTATCATCATAGAAGATGCCCCAGTGGTTCGGAAGACCTCCACGATCGTCGTTAATTCTTCAGTAGCTGCGGTAGGTGTTGTTGTGGTGGCCGCGACTGGTTCAGTGGTGGCAGCAGCGGCTGCTATTGGTTGCGTGGCGACAGTGGACGTCTCAGTGGTGGTGGTGATAGGCAAATCGAGGATGATGACTGTCACTAATTTGTCTCACCGAGTGTCAAGGGGGATTGTCCTTCTTGTGGCTACCACCCTTTCTTGTACTCTTGTGGTGGTAGCGTAAGCGGCTTCGACAATCACAGCTTCAATCTCTACTATGGTGAATACCAGCTTCTTTGCATCGTAGTTGACGTAGAGTGGGAGGGGGAGGAGTAGATCTGTCCTCGCGAATTTGTAGAAGAAGTGGTTTCCCTCCTTCTTGAGAATATTCACCCTCGTGAGGAACTTTATGTCTATCCTTTCGTCGCCCTTTGTCATCGATAGGCTGCGCAGCTCTTTAGGGTACCCCAAACATGTCGCAATTAGGTTGACGAGCCCTCCCATATTGTACTCCTTGGTGGCATCCTTCATTGGATGTATCATGTTGAGCAAGAAATGCCCCAAGTTGATCGTGCATCCCTCCATCATATACCATATGAGGTGGAGCTCTTCAGTGTACAAGTTGCTTGTTTCATACTTACTTAAAAGCAGGCTCGCCATGACTTTTTGGATTATCCTCCAGAAGCAGGAGTGCACCGCCACCACCTTGCTTCCCGGCTTGAACGAAGACTCCTGGTTAGCCTCCCCCATAGTGTGACTTAGTTGAACCTGTCACCTTCGGTAATTCTAACACCGTTGTTGAGAAGCTCCTTCTCATCTTCATTGGAGGAGAAGATATCGTTGAGCAACTTTTCTGAGATGTCATGCTCAACGTTGTAGAGGCGCCCCTTCAATCTGTCTGCTCCGCCGAATCTCTTGGCCTCCTTTGGGGTATTTTTGACCTGGCAAATGGATGACATGAACTCCTTTGTGAGTTCGGTGTTGGAGGTTGTGACATCCCGCCATCACCAAGATAACTAAACGCCATGCGAAAACATGTGGAACCTGCATAAACATCATATTACCAAAAACACTGGTTAATTAAAACTGATTGTGGAAAGCAGATAAGAAAGGAAATATTACAACGAGATCCACATCCTGCAAAGAAACATGTTAAATAAATATGCATAAACTTGATACATGTCCACATCTCATAGGATCTAGTTGTCCCATAAATACAAGAGTTCACCATCTATTTATGTACATAACAGACCTAGCCAGGTCAACAACAGGATAAAAAAGCCATATCAACTATATATCGTGAAACCTCATCAAAACACCTCCAAGGACCTGAGAGTACAGGGATGACTCTAGGACTCTACTACAAAACACCCAAAAGCAGTGGCATATCCACCTCTTGCCTTCTATTGTTCTTCTTACTGCTCAGTCGTAACACCACGATCACCACCACATCTAGCACGTCCACCTAAAAAGGTTTTAAACCAACAGGGTGAGACACACAGTCCCAGCGAGAAACATAACCCCGACCAAAACTATAAAACCTCAAAGGAGAGCTATAATAGATAAAGTAGGTAACTAATATAAGAAGAATATTTGTGCAACATACCGAGCATAACTAACTTAGCATAACATCTTACCAGGATACTTACGAAGCATATGAACAGATAGTAATATGGAACATGATTGACAAGACAAGTCAAATAAGAACTTATCATAACATCTGAGGAACATGTAATTAGCTGCAAGATAAAACTAGGGCAACTACACAAACAAGGCCTCAACCAATATTCTATTTTTACCCTAAGAAAATATACTATACAACTGGATTACCATTTTTTATGCCCTGAGGAAATGAGTCGTATCGCTCAAATCCAACCTTCAGATGCGAAACCTAAAGTTGGTGCCATACAAGGTCAATGGAAGAGCCGGAATCCACAACCTCAACCTCCTCATGGCCAGTGCATGATATCCAAACTAGGACTGTAGTCTCATGCTTAAGTGACCTCAATCATAGGGTCAGCTCCCGCATGCTACCCTTTCTTCTAGCCCACCTTGGTACAGGTCTCGGTGCTAGCATATCTTGAGCCACGGGTCTATTCACCATGCTCCCGAGCCATGAACGCATTCATGCTCCATCACACTAAGCCATGGGCCTGTTCACCATGCTCTATCATACTGAGCCATGGGCCTGTTCACCATGCTCTATACACATTTTAAGTCTACAACTGTAGTTGCACTCTAATCCTCCTACTTTCGGCTAGGAGAAGCCCCGCATATTAAACAATATGCACTCTGGGTTAACCCGCAGGAGAACCCGTTTCACCATCACCAGCTACTGACGATGATGGATCTATGGCTAGGGAAAACTACATGAAAGGTTCATCTATAATTAATTAACATATTTTAAGAGGATTGCAAGATTCAACCAAGTTATGTAACATGTAAACTAAAACTCAAGTAAACAACATAAATCTCATTATCATGTGTTACATTGTCACTCTTATTCTCAAAGCCATCAAAATCATCCTGATCCATCACAAGGATCCAACATTACATATTACCACTTGGCCTCTTGCCAATCATCAAGATCCATCTCAAGGATCAACATCACATGGACTCAATCCCATCATCAAGGCACACATTTCCATTCCATGGGTAACACCCATCATATATCAATGGGTTCATCATAACCCTTGATGTTCCACATCATCTCATTGTCATGTCATCACCATGGCTATTACCTGATTTCATATCCATACACATGGAACCTCCATGGTTAGCACAAGCATAGAGGTACAATAGTACTCATACAAGGAACATCTTAAATTTATTGCATATATCGAGAGAGATATAATTATTCTATTAGATGAGCATATCTAATGCATGACATTATCATATATATAACTTTTCAATCAAGAATTAGGGTTACCAACTGAACACAAAGTACAATCCTCATTATAGATATATCGGGTAAGGGACAACCCTCACCAAATATATCATAGACCATAACGTTCCTCACAATAGGAGTATCAACCCTCACCAAAGGTATAATGTTCATCACTGTCCTGGTTAACACCGCATAAAGGGGCTGACATGGATATCGGTCAAACATGTATTTTGGGTTGACACCCAAAAACTCGTAACTGGCAGTGCTCAACCTGTGACGCCCAAGCATGCAACGCAACGTTATGTTGGGCAAGAACAAAACATGTAACACTCGGGAAATGCTATACCCGGCAACACCATGCAGCACATCATAGCAGAGTGTCGGGCATCACCCTCCAAAAGGATTTTGTGCAAGGCACCAACAGACCTAAACACCCCACACAACCCTATGTCATCCAAGGGACCAACACAATGGTTAACAGCTAACACCATTCCCGAATTAACACTCATAATGGGATAATGCCCTAAGGCCGATCATGGGCAACACACCTACACACTACTCATAGAAGGTCGATATTGGGCAAGCACATAGCAGGTCGATACCGCCCAACCACACACACACAACAGGGTCAATATCGTGCAAGGGACAACAAGGTGTATAACACCCATAACGGTTTAGCAGCATATCGTGCAACATAGCCAAACTAGTCGATATCGTCCAAGCATAACGCCATGACATGCAACAACTCAACAGATCGATATCCATAATGGCTAATGCTACATCCTGGGCAAAGCCTCATAATGGACAAACACCATATCGGCCAAAGATATAACGTCCAACCAAGCATCCAGGGTAAAGACCCATATCGATCAAGGGTCCAAAGGCTATATCGGGTTGGTCATCTTCAACCTCAAGACAACCACCAAACCCTAAAAGATCAAGAGTGTTGGCTCACCTCTCAACAACTAAGTGAGAGGGGTCTTGCACAACCTCTATCACAGATCGGGCAGTAAGGTGGGTCATCACCATATCGGCCAACCAACAAACAACTAGGTCAACACCCAACCAAAGACTCACTCTTTCAAATCCATGGTGAGAGAGAGGGGTGTTGTTCAAGAAACTAGGGTATAGGCTCACATCTCATCAACTAAGTGAGAGAGGGGTTTTACCCACACAACTAGAGCTTAAACTCACCTCTCAAGACCAAAGAGAGAAAGGGGGTTTTGCCCCAAGAACACACCACACACACCATTGAATTTGGAAACCCTAGGCTCACCTCTCAACAACTAAGAGAGAGGGGTTTTTCCCAAAGAACCCTAATCCAATGATTCAGACAACAAGGTCCAAGAGCACATCTAAACAGCATAACCATGTCATCATATCCCACCACGTCAAGAGCACATACTAGAGCAAAGATATTACAAACAAGATAAGAATGGACGATCAAGATAACACATAAACAAGCAACATAAAAAGAAGGTAATATAGCTAGGGTAGGAGTTATGTAACCCGCCTTAAGCACACATCCAAGCTCCAAAGCTCCAAGCACCACCTTCAGCCACCTCAAGAAAAGAAGGGAAACCTATCACCTCCATGGACGAACAAGCAAGGAAGAAGGTGGCACCAAGGGAAGAGAGAAAGAGACTCACCAACTAGAGAAGAAAAGAGCAAGGCACACTCTAGGGTTTCGGCCACCACTAGAGGGAGAAGAAGACTACAGCTAACTCGCCCTTCGAGCTCCACCAAGGAAAGGGTATCGGCCAAGACACCAATTGTATTGGCCACCACTTTCTCTTCTCAGCTCCTAGCTTGGCCACCAAAGGAAAGAGAGCAATTAAGGGTACTAAAGAGGCTTACCAAGCAAGGGGGGTTGCTTATATACAAAGGGGTGAAGGGAGAGATCATGGCAAGGTGGCACCCGACCATAGCACACTTGTCCAAGGGTTATGCCACAAGCTAGCACCCCAAACCACTTATCCATGACTTGCCACCCACTAGCAAAGCAACGACCACTTGTCCAAAGAAGGGTGACACAAACAAGGCTAGGTCAAGAGGGTGTGTGTCACCCAACATGGCAAACCGACACACCATGGTCGATACACCACTTGGTCGATACAACCCTAGCTAATACACTCATTCCCGATACACTCTTGGCCGATACACCAAGCAAACAAGGCCCAGGGAAGCCCAAGCTTCACAAGCTTAAACAAGGCCCCAAAAAAACTCAAGCAAGGTGCCCAACGCATCCTCTCAACCCTAGAGGATGCAAGGAGAGAGAAAGACATCTCTCAAGGTGACAAACTTGGGTAAATTGCAAGTTGCACCTCAGTCTCTCAACAAAGCACAGACAAGACCCTAATCACACATTAGGTGATTAGCAAACATCAAAACACAAGGTTTAGCAAAGAAAACAGGGTAAGCCCAAAACAGAGGTTAGGGTCCTTACAAGCCATAAATCCCTACAAAAGGATTTCACCCCCGAAATCCGAAGAGAAAAGTCAGGGATACTTCCTCCTCATCTCTTCCTCAATCTCCCACATGGCTTCCTCAATGCCACGATGATGCCAAAGAACATTTACAAGAAATAAGTCCTTCCTCTTAAACTTCTTCACTCTTCTTTCAAGGATCAACACTGGACCTTCCTCGTAGGTCACATCTTCATCAAGCTCGACCTCAACTGGTTGTATCACTATCTCTGTTCATGGATGACTTTTCTTCAGCATACTGACATGAAATAATGGATGCAACTTGTGTAACTCTACTGGTAGCTCTAACTTGTAAGCCACTTTGCCAACATGTGCTATTACTGGATATGGCCCCATATACCTAGGAGCCAACTTGCCTTTACGGCCAAACCTCAACATGACTTTACATGGAGAGACCTTGAGATACACCTTGTCTCCTACCTGGGACTCCAGAGGTATCTGCATACGACTTTTGTCTGTCCTGTACCGCTTTCAATTGGCGTTGTATCACCTTGATCTTCTTTGTTGTCTGCTGTACTAACTTAGGACCCAAAAGCTGATATTCGCCAGACTCAAACCAAAATAAAGGAGATCTGCACTTTCTACCATATAAAGCCTCAGAAGGTGCCATGTCAATACTCTGTTGGTAACTGTTGTTGTAGGCAAACTCTATCAAACTGAGATGCACATCCCAACTACCTAGGAATTGCATAATACAAGCCCTAAGAAGATCTTCCAAAGTCTGAATAGTCCTTTTAGACTGTCCATCTTTCTTTGGGTGGAAAGTGGTACTGAACCTCAACTGCGTTCCCAACGCTTTATGCAGTTGTTCCAAAAAAATGACTCGTGAACTGAGGAACTCTGTCAAAGACTATCATCACAGGCACACCATGCAACCGCACTCTCATCCACATACACCTGAGCAAGCTTCTCTATTATATATGTTGTCTTCATAGGTATGAAATGGGCAGATTTCGTCAATCTGTCCACTACCACCCAAATGGAATCATGATTTCTAGTTGTCCTCATAAGACCAACTACAAAATCCATGGTTACATGATCCCAATTCCACTGCGGTATCGACATGGGTTGCAAAGTACCTATCAGCTTCTGATGCTCATCCTTGACCTGCTGGCAAACCGCTTACCTAGCCACAAACTTGGCCATGTCTCTCTTCAAGCCAGGCCACCGATACAGGTCCTTTAGGTTATGATACATCTTTGTGACACCTATATGCATATCATACATCGATGTGTGCACTTCCTCAAGCATTAACCTCCTCAGATCATCAACATCGGGAACCATCATCCTATTATGATAACAAACTACTCCATCCTCAGACTCATGGAAACCATCGTGCTTCTCACTGTCAAACTCTGTCCGGATCAACTGTATTGTAGCATCTTCCTATTGTGCTTCTTTGATCTGTTGTCTCAACGTAGGCTTCACTTGTATCTATACCAATAGTTCTGCCAACATAGAGACTTCCAACTATACGTTCATCTACCGCAAGGAGACGAACATATCCCACCTTTGGCATACCAAAGAACTCAACTGTGTCTTCTTCATAGAAGAAGACTTCTTGTTGAGCGCATCAACTACCACATTCGCTTAACCAGGATGATACTCAATGGTGCAATCATAATCATTAATCAGCTTCATCCAGCAACGTTGTCGCATGTTCATCTCACTCTATAAGAAGATATTCTTCAGGTTCTTATGAACTGTAAAGATCTGACACACCTCCCCATAAAGATAGTGACTCCATATCTTCAATGCATGGACCACCGTTGCCGGTTCCAAATCATGAGTCAAATAATTCTCCTCATGTTTCTTAAGATATTGTGAAGCAAAAGAAACCACATGATCCTCCTGCATTAGCACACAACCTAAGCCTTTCTTGGAAGCATCACAAAAAACAACATAGTCTTTCCTAGGCTCTAGAAGCACCAACACTGGAGCACTAGTCAACTTCTCCTTCAAGTTCTGAAAAGTGCGCTAACAAAAATCATCCCAAACAAAAAGTACATCCTTTCTGGTCAACTCATCAACGGCAATGCGATCACACTGAATTCCTTTATAAACCTCTGATAGTATCATGCTAAACCTAGAAAACTACAAACTTCAGTCGGTGTCTTCAGTTGCTCCCATTCTACAACTGATTCCACCTTCTTGGGATCCACTCTGACTCCTTCTACTGATATCACATGACCCAAGAAATTCACTATCTTCAACCATAACTCACACTTACTGAATTTGGCATACAACTAATGTTGTTTAAGGAGAATCAATGCTTGTCGAAGATGTTGTTCATGTTGTTGATTGTCTTGACTATAGATCAAGTTGTCATCTATGAAGACCACAACAAACTAATCTAAAAATGGATGGAACACCCTGTTCATCAGATCCATGAAAGTAGCAGATGCATTGGTTAGCCAAAATGGCATAACCACAAACTCAAAGTGACCATACCTTGTCCTGAAAGCTGACATCGGTATGTCATCGTCCTTGATCCTCAACTGATGATATCTATACCGTAGATCGATCTTTAATAACACTGTAGCACCATGCAATTGATCAAATAGACCGTCTATCCTAGGTAAAGGATACTTGTTCTTGATCGTGACTTTGTTCAACTACCGGTAATATATGCACAGACACATTGATCCATCCTTCTTCTTTATGAACAGAACTGGAGCACCCCACAATGATGTGCTCGATCTGATAAAACCTTTATCCAACAACTCCTATAACTGCTTCTTCAGATCTGCCATCTCAACTGGAGCCATCATGTATGGTGTCTGACCAACTGGTTGTGTCCCTGGCACTAGATTGATCTCAAAATAAATCTCTCGAGGCGGGGGAACACTAGGAAACTCATAGGGAAAGACATATGCAAACTCTATGATAACCATCACATCCTAAAGACTCAGACCTCTAGCCTCGGTATCCACAACATGAGCCAAGAACGCTCTACAACCTTTCCGCAGCAACTTTTCTACCAACAAAGTTGATACCAAACGTGTCAGAAGAATCTTCCTATCTCCCTGGAAGATCCACTTCTTACTGTCATCAGTGAACATCTCTTTCTTGGAACCACAGTCCAACACAACCTTATACCTCTCCAAGGTATCCATCCCAAGCATTACATCAAATCCATGCATATCAAGTTGTATGAGATCCACTTGTATGTTGTGTCCTAAAAAGGATAAAACACAAGATGGAAACACCTCTTGAAGCATCGAGGAACCATCAAGAGGGGTTTCTAACAACAAGCTATCCTTCTTACAACTAACAGGTAAAAGATAGATATCAAGCATACTATGAGCGATAAAAGAGTGCGTAGCACCTGAGTCACCCAGAACAGATATAAAGCAAGAAGAAGACAAATCAGAATGGAATAACTCCATCTGACATACCACCACTCGCGGGTTGACTATCACCTCAGGCTGACTCATAGCATAGTATCGAGCTGTTGCTTGATGTCATCCACACCCTCCACTTCATCGAGCAGACGATTTAGCTTGTGACGCTTGGCTACATCCTCGCCCTCAGGTGCCACTAAACTGTTGTCTATCTAAGCCTTGTTGACTCTGTCTCAGTTGTTGTGTCACTTTGACATCTCTCCTTGGGCAATTCGACTTCATATGCCTTGTCTGCCTACAAAGATAGCATGACTTGTCCTCTAACTACGGACTAGATGGCCCTGTCACTGCTATTGAAGTTGTGTTGTAGGCTCTGGATGGAGAATAACCACACCCTCTTCATTTACTTGGTGACCACTGAGATGGTGCACTAGAACCTTACATCACAGAAAATGTAGAAAACATCGGCTTCTTGTGGCTATCAAACCTTTGTTTCTGAAACTGAGCATGCCTTTTCTTGGCCATGGTCTCTCTCTTTTCCTTAACTGATCATTTGATACTTCAGATAGGCTCCACAACTGTGGAAAACCGTTCCCAGTTTTCTAAAGCAGAAGTAGGTGTTGATAGCTAGTCACTCAAACCTTTCTCAAACTGCCCGATCCTTTCATCATCCATTTCCACCATGTGAGGACAAAACCTCAACATCTCCATAAACTTGGCTTCATACTCAGTGATGCTCAGGGAACCTTGGCGCAAATGCTCGAATTGGCTGATCTTCTCATCTATGTATGTCTTCGGGAAGTATCGACTCACGAACTCCTGCCAGAAGATGTCCCAACAGATCACCTCATCAGGTCGCTTCTCTTCCTCGATGGCCCACCAGTGGCCACAACTACCTTTCAGAAGGTAGACTACATGATTGACTTTGTCTGCTTTGGGGATGTCGAGGATCTGGAAGGCCTTCTCAAGACCTGTCAGCCATAGATCTGCATCCATTGGATCATCCATTCCAGCATAATCTGAAGCTCTGACTCGGTGAAGCCGCTCAAAGGTCTTCCCAATACCCAAAGATTCACCATGGGGAACTGGTGCTGTCAGAGGAGGCATAGGAAATCTCTCCACCATGAGATTCATCATTTCCATTACTTGTCCCATAAGGTGTTGATAAGTAGGGTTCTCAAGAATGGCAGGGTCAATTTGGGGGACCTCAGGCACCCAATCTTCATGTGCCTGCATACTCGCTCCATCAACTGATGTTACAACACTGCTCTCTGCAGCATGTTCTTTGTGACTTCCAGACATCATTTAGCTTTATCTTCTGCTAGGGGAAGAAGGTTATTATGAGAAAATCTAGAAAACTCACAAGAACGGACACAAAGCCTAGTCCTAGATCTCTGTAGACTCAGCGAACCTAGAGCTTTGATACCAAACTAACTGTGACATCCCGCCATCACTAAGACAGCAAAATGCCACACAAAAATGTGTGGAACTATCATAAACATCGTATTACCAAAAACACTGGTTAATTAAAATTGATTGCGGAAATTAGATAAGAAAGGAAATATTACAACCAGATCCACATCCTGCAAAGAAACATGTTAAATAAATATACATAAACTTGATATGTGTCCACAGCTCATAGGATCTAGCTATCCCATAAACACAAGAGTTCCCCACCTTTTTATGTACATAACAGACCTAGCCTGGTCAACAACAGGATAAGAAAGCCATATCAACTATACATCGTGAAACCTCATCAAAACACCTCCAAGGACCTGAGAGTATAGGGATGACTCTAGGACTCTACTATAATACACCCAAAAGCAGCAACATATCCACCTCTTGCCTTCTATTGTTCTTCTTGCTGCTCAGCTGCAACACCACGATCACCACCACATCTAGCACGTCCACCTAAAAAGATTTTAAACCAATGGGGTGAGACACACGGTCCCAGCGAGAAACATAACCCCCGCTGAAACTATAAAACCTCAATGGACAGCTACAATAGATAATGCAGGTAACTAATATAAGCAGAATATTCATTCAGCATACTGAGTAGAACTAACTTATCATAACATATTACTAGGATACTTAGGAAGCATATGAATAGATAGTAATATGGAACATGATTGACAAGACAAGTCCAACAAGAACTTATCATAACATCTGAGGAACATGTAATTAGCTGCAAGATAAAACTAGGGCAACTATACAAATAAGGCCTCAACCAATGTTCCATTTTTTCCCTAAGAAAATATATGATATGGCTGGATTACCATTTATTATGTCCTATGGAAATGAGTCATACCGCTCAAATCCAACCTTCGATTGCGAAACCCAAATCCGGTGCCATACAAGGTCAATGGAAGAGTTGGACTCCACAACCTCAACCTCCTCGTGGTTAGTGCACGATATCCAAAGTAGGATCGTAGTTTCATGCTTAAGTGACCTCAGTCACAGAGTCAGCTCCCACATGCTACCCTTTCCTCTAACCCACCTTGGTGCAGGTCTCGGCACTAGCATATCTTGAGCCATGGGCCTATTCACCGTGCTCCCAAGCCATGAACGCATTCATGCTCCATCACACTGAGCCATGGGCCTGTTCACTATGCTCTATCATACTGAGCCATGGGCCTGTTCACCATTCTCTATACACATCTTGAGTCTATAACCACAGTTGCACTCTAATCCTCCTATTTTCAGCTTGGAGAAACCCCGCATATTCAACAATATGCTCTCCGGGTAAACCCGCAGGAGAACCCATTTCACCATCACCAGCTACTGATGATGATGGATCTATGGCCAAGGCAAACTACATGAAAGGTTCATCTATAATTAATTAACATATTTTAAGTGGATTGCAAAATTCAACCAAGTTATGTAACATGTAAACTAAAACTCAAGTAAACAACATAGATCTCATTATCATGTGTTACATTGTCACTCTAATTCTCAAAGCCATCAAAATCTTCTTGATCCATCACAAGGATCCAACATTACATGTTACCACTTGGTCTCTTTCCAATCATCAAGATCCATCTCAAGGATCAACATCACAGGGACTCAATCCCATCATCAAGGCACACATTGCCATTCCATGGGTAACACCCATCATATATCATTGGGTTCATCATAACCCTTGATGTTCCACACCATATCATTATCATGCCATCACCATGGCTATTACCTAATTTCATATCCATAGACATGGAACCTGCATGGTTAGCACAAGCATAGAGGTACAATAGTACTCATACAAGGAACATCTTAAATTTATTGCATATACCGAGAGAGATATATTTATTCTATTGGATGAGCATATCTATGCATGACATTATCATATATATAACTATTCAATCAAGCATTAGGGTTACCAACCTAACACAAAGTACAATCCTCATTATAGATATATCGGGTAAGGGACAACCCTCACCAAAGATATCACAACCCATAACGTTTCTCACTACAGGTGTATCAACCCTCGCCAAAGGTGTAACGTTCATCATTGTCTTGGTTAACACTGCATAAAGGGGTTGACATGGATATCGGTCAAACACGTATCTCAAGTTGACACTCATCAATTGGTAATGGGCAGCGCTCAACCTGTGACGCCCAAGCATGCAACACGATGCTATGTCAGGCCGGAACTTAACGTGGAACACCCGTGACAGGAAACACTATACCAGGCAACACCATGCAGCGCGTCAGCAGAGTGTCGAGCAGCACCATCCAAAAGGATGTCGTGCAAGGCACCAACATACCTAAACACCCCACACAACCTTGTGTCGTCTAAGGGACCAACACAACGGTTAACAACCAACACCCTTCCCAAATTAACATTGTTGGATAAATTCGATATTATGATAAATCCCTTTGTTTCGATGATGACAAACATTTCATTCTTATTAATCTAATGAGCTACTTGAGTGTGCAGGATGACAAAGTAGCAAGGGAAAATCCAAGAGCTTACTTAGTTTTATTTTCATGCAATGTAATCAATGTTGTAAAACTTGTACAAATATATAATGTACAAGTACTTAGATTTGCATGTAAATCAAGTGTTAGATTTTTCCCTAGCCAAACACCATAGTTAGACATGTCATCCCATTTGAATAGAATCACCTTTGCACACTCACACATATAATTAGTGCTTAAATTGAAACCTTGAAACAGGATCATTCTCGGTCGACAAACTCCTCGACCGAGACACTCTCGGTTGACCATCTTCTCGACCGAGAAAGATCCAAAGTAGCCGTTAGACACAACAGACAAGTTAGTTGCTAGTTGAAGAAAGACGTTGTAAATCACTTGTTCCAAAGAGCCTGTCGGTCGACAAAACTTCGACCGAGTAGGTGTCTCGGTCGACCATTTGTCGACCGAGATGGTCTCTGACAGCAACTGCAGAATAAATTAATTAGCCGTTGTTAAAGCAACAACTTTGTACCTAACGGCTAGTTAAGCACTTAGAAACCCCTAGAAGTTGTCTAGAACGTCCTTAAGCATACTTAGGCCATTCCTATAAATAGGACAAGCCATAGGACACTAGAATTCACTTGTTACACTTGAGAATACACTTGAGCATACTTGAGCAATCTTTTGCAAGCAATTTGAGCACTGTGATCATTGGCCTACATTCATCTTAGCTCAATCTCGTGTCCTATAAGTTAGATTCTCCTACCCACAGCAATCACAAGTGCACATACTTGGCTAGGAGATCTTACGCTTGATCTAGGCATATCAAGCCTCGGGCTTAAAGGATAAGTTGTAATTTCCTTTTCCTTTCTTGTTCCTGTTTATCTTTTGTACTCTCCTTGCTACTCCTAGGGTTGGAGGCTGCGGATTGGAGAGGGTTGACTTCTCAGGTGGAGAAGGGGACTTCAAGCTACTTCAAGAAGGCTATCGCAAGGGAAGCTACTTCAGAAGGCTGGTGCAACGGGAGTTGGTGCATCTACTTCAAGGGAAGGCTGCTTCAAGGTTGGCGATTACTTCTAGGTGAAGGCTGCTTGAAGGGTTTAGGAAAAGAGATTGTATTTTATGTAAATTCCTTGAAGAGGTAATAAAATAAATTTCTTTTCAAATCCCGGTTGGGTAAGCAACCGGGTAGTGGATTGACGGCTATAGTATTTGCTATAGTTGGAACCACTCTAAACCTTGTGTCTCCTTGTCCAATATTTTCATTGTGGTTGTTTAAGTTCAATAATTGTTAAATTATCTATAAAACTCTATTCACCCCCCCTCTAGTAGTTTTCAATTGGTATCAGAGCCGGCTTCAAGGAACCCTAACCAGGTCTTGAAGAATGGAGGGAAATGGTGAAAAGTGCTTGGACAAAACCACTACATGCTGCAATTGGTGTTTAGGAACAAATCACAAAACAACCGGATGCCCATGGAGATCAAAGGAAGAGGATAAGCACAAAGAATGCTTTATTGCTACAACTAGTGAAGAAGAAGAAGAAGAAGAGGTAAGTCTTTTTGATTTATCTAAAGAAGAACTAGTTGCTATTATTGAAGAAACACATAATAAATATGTTGAGTGCAAAAAGAAATTAAAGAAATCAAATAAGGAAAATGGTGATCTAAATGTTAAACTTCTTGCTCTTGCATCTGAAAATGAGAATCTTAAAGAGGGAAATAAATTTTCTGATCTTAAGTTAAAATCTATGGAAGCCGATTGCAAGCTCCTTTCTGTTGAAAATTCAAACTTACAGACTCAAGTAAACGATCTTCAGAAACAACCATTATTGTGCACCCATATAGATTATGACACTATTGTTAAAGAAAGAAATTTATTGTCATCAAATCTAGACCAAGCAAAAATAGACATTAAGAAAAGAATGGATGAGATTGCCAAGCTACAACAACAAGTTCGTAGTTTGAATAACCATGGCATTCTTGATCAAATTCTAGATAATCCATATCAACAAATTGGGAGAAGGGGACTAGGTTACAAGCCTAAAGGAAAATCTCATCAACAACCTAGTCAGAGAAAGTCACAAACCCAATCTATATATGTACCTAAAAGGACATCCTCACCCAATGACAACATAGGACACAACCATAGAAAAAGATATGAAGTTGACTCAATATGTTGTCATTACTGTTTGCGCCTTGGTCACTATTCATTTTCATGTCCTTATAAGAGAAAAGATGTAGAGTTAGTTTGGATTCCAAAACCTCCAAACTAAATGAACAAAATCAAGTTGAGATATGACCAAAGACATTAGTTGCATATTCCTATGTCTATCTCAACTCTACATAGTTACAAATGTAAATGAAATTAATATTAGTTTGTTCCCTAAATGATTTAAAGTCTAAGTCAAATGAAAAGAAAATTCCTATTTTCATATGATTTTTCGTAAAAGTATTTTCCGGTCTATACATATATTGGAATTATCATTGTATGCTTTATACCATGCTTTCATCATTGGGTGCGTATAGAAAATTGTTTGCAAGCCAGCAAAATAATTTATTAGTTATATGTTATTGCTTGCAACAAAATCTCTAACTCAGTATCTCTAAAAAAAATTAATTATGTCTCCAATTAAGTAGTATGCTTCAACTTGATATTTAAATTTTATGCAGATATTAGACTCAATATATTCAAATCTGAAAAATATCTGCAAAATTTGCCTCTTGGTCAAAATAAAACTTGACTAAGGGGCGCTGTGGTCGTAGTCAAGGGCGACCTAAAATAAGCTTCGACAAAAATTGCTTATTTTTGGAAATTCTCTCTTTGAACCTAATCTTAATATAAATCTTTCTTGAAAATTAAATCATTTGTTATCATTTAATGCCTTAAATTATTCCAATATTACTCCCTTAGAATATCCATATATATGCTCTACAAAAATGATCTACCATTTGCATTTAAAAATCAGCTTTAAAAGATGTACTCAGTAAGTCTGTCGGTCGACAAATTCGTCGACCGAGAACCTCTCGGTCAGCCCATCTCTCTCGACCGACAAATACTAAACAGACTCAATATCGGATGAACTGTCGGTCGACAAATGCTCGACCGAGACAACGTCGGTCGACAAGTGATCGACCGAGATATAGCCGTTGGATACGACCGTGGTAAACCGACCGTTATGACCGTTTTTTTGACCGTTGGGGAACCAAGTGGCGCGTCTGCAACTCAACCGTTGCGGACGCTCGGTCGACGAATCGTCGACCGACCAGGTCGCTGGAATGCTATAAATAGGAGCAAAAACGAGTCATTTACTCACACTTGCATTTCCTTGCCTCCATAGTCCATCTCTAGTGCATTTTCGTGCAACCCTTCAGCATTCGTATCCTCCAATCTTCCTTGCTTCTTCTCCACACTCAAGAAACACAAATGGCCTCATCCTCAGTTGTCCGTGGGAAGAAGAAAGTTGCCGGAAGAAAAAGAAGAGAAGATCGGGAAGCCACTCCACCACTGACGATCATCAACGACATCGCCTTCGTCGACGGAGATGCTGGAGATCGATATCTACGGCTTTCCTCTAAAGCTCCTCTTCCCCGACGCCCGGTCGAAGCTATGGAATTCATCAACATAGTCGATCTGGAGAATCTCTTTGGAGTGCAAAAGCTGAAGGACTTCATCAATCCTTCTTTTCCTATCTATTCCATTAAGGTAGTCAACGAATTCTATGCCAATCTCTTATCCCACACCGAAAATGAAACCACATTCTTCTACACCATGGTCAATGGGCGTAGTTTTAAATTTTCCGAAGGGGATATTCTTGATATGCTAGAAATTGATATAGATGAATACCAAGATTTCCTTGACCTTACCACCGGCAATCCACTAAATTTATTTTCCCATGATGACCACTCCACTAGCCTTAGTGATATAAAAAGAGCCATATTTCAAACCAATACCACTCGTCATGAAGATAGGGGAACCTATTATGCAATAAACCTGAAACCTGCATGTAGGATAGTAAACCTCATTGTTTCCACTAACATACATCCTAGAGCCAATAAATCTGAGGTCCCTATTTTCCGCATGTGTCTAATTTATGCTATCATAAAAGAAATTCCTATAAACTTCATTCGCATAATACTTAAAAACATGCTTGAGTTTTCTGGCAATCCACCGTATGCCGATTTTGTATGCCAGATCACTCAACATTTTCTTAAGTTACAAATTGAAGATATGGGGTATACATGGGAGCGTAGACCACCAAAGATAAGTAAGAACACCGTAGAGAAGATGGGGATTGACTTTGGTCATAAAAGGGCAAGAGTAGAAGGAGAATCATCACATCAAGATATACCACCACCCCCTCCTCCTACTAATCTTTCTGTTGATCCCATCCAAAATACTCTCACTTATCTTGTCGGCTCCCAATATCATCTTAGTAACCAACTCAACTATACCCACCATGCCATGACATACTTAAATCAAAGAATGCAAAATCTTTCTCCGAGCCAAACCGATGAATATCCGCATTCCTTAAATCCTGGCATGCTCAACCCATTTAACCCTTCATACAACTACTATCAACCTCCACCTCCACCATCAATGGATCTTGCACATACTCAATTTTCCTCCATACAATTGCAAGATATAGCTGCTCACTTCCGATTTGACCGAGTTCCCACATTTCTGAAAGCATATGCATTAACTACAACAGGTGCTTTGGATTGGCAAACTCTGGTCAAATATTATGGAGCCAAGCCATTCCTTGGGAAAGATCCGGACATCGATGTAATTCTTAAATCTTTCCAGTGAAGTGTTGAAGTTGTACTAGTTGTAATGACAATGATTGTAATTAATCGGTCATTTCTATATGATTGTAATATTTTCCAAGCTATTGAATGAAGTTTGCCATCTTTGCTTGATTCAAATGGTCATTCTTTTAAGCATATGAGACATCTTCAAAAAAATATGGATTATAAGTTCATTATTAATAAGGGGAGTAATAATTAAAACAGGCAACTATTAAAATTGTGGCTAAATTGACAAATGACAAAACAGTTCTCCAGAAACATCCTCGGTCGAGCAACTAGTCGACCGAGAACACTGTCGGTCGAGCAATTGTCGACCGACTGGGTTTCTGTTTTCCAGACTGCCATAAATTGCATACATTTTGTTAATCATGGAGATCATCTACAACATTTTATAGCTTTTGCTTAGTACTCAAACTTTCATTTGAGATATCTATCTAAGGGGAAGCAAAGCATAAGATTAAGGGGGAGATCATAAAAACAACTTTGACCATTTAAATTGAAGAAGCTCACAAAAACATTGTAACCACCATATGTAGCTGGACATTTTCCTTGATTATACAGAAATTTATGAATTTATTCAAAATAGTATCTTGTACTTGAAGGAACTCTCTACCCAAAACAGGGCTTAATATCCCTTGCATTTGGATGGAGACATTTTTATGTACTCTAAGCTTAGAGGATTCTCATTTAATTCAGGGCTTAACATCCTTTGATAAATGAGAAATCAATATACATTCATCGTACGCTTAAGGGAATCTCATATCATTTCAAGGCTTAACATCCTTTGCAAATGATTGAGAAACAAATTGTGGATAAATTAGACAAAAATCTATGTTTTTAATAGGATATCCATTTAAGGGGGAGCATAATATTAAGGGGGAGAAGAAAAATAAAATATTCAACTTGGATATCTTTTTGAAGTGACAAAGGGGGAGAAAGAATATAAAAATCAAAACTATAAATGAGTTTCATCACATCTTGGCCAGCACTCACTTGTAAAACATAAATGGCTACAAAAGGTAATTTTAAGGTATGAAACTCACATGCTTTATATTTTCTTATTTCATATTTAGGAAATGTTTGTCATCTTCAAAAAGGGGGAGATTGTTGGATAAATTCGATATTATGATAAATCCCTTTGTTTCGATGATGACAAACATTTCATTCTTATTAATCTAACGAGCTACTTGAGTGTGCAGGATGACAAAGTAGCAAGGGAAAATCCAAGAGCTTACTTAGTTTTATTTTCATGCAATGTAATCAATGTTGTAAAACTTGTACAAATATATAATGTACAAGTACTTAGATTTGCATGTAAATCAAGCGTTAGATTTTTCCCTAGCCAAACACCATAGTTAGACATGTCATCCCATTTGAATAGAATCACCTTTGCACACTCACACATATAATTAGTGCTTAAATTGAAACCTTGAAACAGGATCATTCTCGGTCGACAAACTCCTCGACCGAGACACTCTCGGTCGACCATCTTCTCGACCGAGAAAGATCCAAAGTAGCCGTTAGACACAACAGACAAGTTAGTTGGTAGTTGAAGAAAGACGTTGTAAATCACTTGTTCCAAAGAGCCTGTCGGTCGACAAAACTTCGACCGAGTAGGTGTCTCGGTCGACCATTTGTCGACCGAGATGGTCTCTGACAGCAACTGCACAATAAATTAATTAGCCGTTGTTAAAGCAACAACTTTGTACCTAACGGCTAGTTAAGCACTTAGAAACCCCTAGAAGTTGTCTAGAACGTCCTTAAGCATACTTAGGCCATTCCTATAAATAGGACAAGCCATAGGACACTAGAATTCACTTGTTACACTTGAGAATACACTTGAGCATACTTGAGCAATCTTTTGCAAGCAATTTGAGCACTGTGATCATTGGCCTACATTCATCTTAGCTCAATCTCGTGTCCTATAAGTTAGATTCTCCTACCCACAGCAATCACAAGTGCACATACTTGGCTAGGAGATCTTACGCTTGATCTAGGCATATCAAGCCTCGGGCTTAAAGGATAAGTTGTAATTTCCTTTTCCTTTCTTGTTCCTGTTTATCTTTTGTACTCTCCTTGCTACTCCTAGGGTTGGAGGCTGCGGATTGGAGAGGGTTGACTTCTCAGGTGGAGAAGGGGACTTCAAGCTACTTCAAGAAGGCTATCGCAAGGGAAGCTACTTCAGAAGGCTGGTGCAACGGGAGTTGGTGCATCTACTTCAAGGGAAGGCTGCTTCAAGGTTGGCGATTACTTCTAGGTGAAGGCTGCTTGAAGGGTTTAGGAAAAGAGATTGTATTTTATGTAAATTCCTTGAAGAGGTAATAAAATAAATTTCTTTTCAAATCCCGGTTGGGTAAGCAACCGGGTAGTGGATTGACGGCTATAGTATTTGCTATAGTTGGAACCACTCTAAACCTTGTGTCTCCTTGTCCAATATTTTCATTGTGGTTGTTTAAGTTCAATAATTGTTAAATTATCTATAAAACTCTATTCACCCCCCCTCTAGTAGTTTTCAAACACTCATAACGGGCTAACGCCCTAAGGCCGATCACGGGCAACACACCTGCACACTACTCATAGCAGGTTGATACTGGGAAAGCACATAGCAGGCCGATACCATCTAGCCATACACACACAGTGGGGTCGATATCGTGCAAGGGACAACAAGGTGTATAACACCCTTAACAGTTTAGCAACATATCATGCAACATAGCCAAACTATCTGATATCGTCCAACCATAACGCCATTACGTGCAACAACTCAATAGATCGATATCCATAATGTCTAACACTATGTCCCGGGCAGAGCCTCATAATGGACAAACACCATATCGGCCAAAGTCATAACGTCCAACCAAGCATCCAGGGTAAAGACCCATATCGATAAAGGGTCCACAAGGCATCCATCAAGCCTATCACCCAAACTCAACCTAGGGATATTAGGCAAGGGTCCAAAGGCTATATCGGGTTGGTTATCTTCAACCTTAAGATAACCACCAAATCCTAAAAGATCAAGAGTGTTGTCTCACCTCTCAACAACTAAGTGAGAGGGATCTTGCACAACTTGTATCACAGATCGGATAGCAAGGTGGGTCATCACCATATCGGCCAACCAACCAACAACTAGGTCAACACCCAACCAAAGGCTCACTCTTTCAAATCCATGGTGAGAGAGAGGGGTGTTGTTCAAGAAACTAGGGTATAGACTCACCTCTCATCAACAAAGTGAGAGAGGGTTTTTTCCCACACAACTAGAGCTTAAACTCACCTCTCATGACCAAAGAGAGAATAGGGGTTTTGCCCCAAGAACACACTACATGCACCATTGAATTTGGAAACCCTAGGCTCACCACTCAACAACTAAGAGAGAGGGGTTTTGCGTAAAGAACCCTAATCCAATGGTTCGGCCAACAAGGTCCAAGAGCACATCTAAACAACATAACCATGGCATCATATCCCACCACATCAAGAGCACATACTAGAGAAAAGATATTACTAACAAGATAAGCATGGACGATCAAGATAGCACATAAACAAGCAACATAAAAAGAAGGTAATATAGCTAGGGTAGGAGTTACGTAACCCGCCTTAAGCACACTTCCAAGCTCCAAATCTCCAAACACCACCTTTGGCCACCTCAAGAAAAGACGGGAAACCTATCACCTCCATGGACGAACAAGCAAGGAAGAAGGTGGTACCAAGGGAAGAGAGAAAGAGACTCACCAACTAGAGAGGAAAAGAGCAAGGCACACTCTAGGGTTTTGGCCACCACTAGAGGGAGAAGAAGACTAGAGCTATGTCACCCTCCAAGATCCACCAAGGAGAGGGTATCAGCCAAGACACCAACTGTATCGGCCACCACTTCCTCTTCTCTGCTCCTAGCTCGACCACCAAAGGAAAGAGAGCAATTAAGGACACTAAAGAGGCTTAGCAAGCAAGGGGGGTTGCTTATATACTAAGGGGTGAAGGGGGAGAGCATGGAAAGGTGGCACCCGACCATAGCACACTTGTCCAAGGGTTATGCCACATGCTAGCACCCCAAACCACTTGTCCATGACTTGCCACCCACTAGCAAAGCAACAACCACTTGTCCAAAGAAGGGTGACACAAATGAGGCTAGGTCAAGAGGGTGTGTGTCACCCAATATGGAAAATTGACACACCATGGAGGATACACCACTTGGCCGATACAACCATGGCTGATACACTCATGCCCGGTACACTCTTGGCCAATACACTAAGCAAACAAGGCCTAGGGAAGCCCAACAACAAGCCCAAGCTTCACAAGCTTAAACGAGGCCCAAAAACAACTCAAGCAAGGCACCCAACTCATCCTCTCAACCCTAGAGGATGCAAGGAGAGATAAAGACATCTCTCAAGGTGACAAACTTGTGTAAATTGCAAGTTTCACCTCAACCTCTCAACAAAGCACAAACAAGACCCTAATCACACCTCATGTGATTAGCAAACATCTAAACACAAGGTTTAGGCAAAGAAAATAGGGTAAACCCAAAACGGAGGTCATGGTCCTTACAGAGGCGGTGTAGCTAAAGTAGATCTTTCTCAACCCAGCAACTTGTAGGACGTTGGCTAGTCTGTCGAAGATACCTATATGCTGGAAAGACGCTTGATGGCAGAAGCATGTTGGCTGGTATACTTTTGTTTCCAGTTTTGCATACCACCTCTGGTGCTCCTCGTCTCTTGGCGCGAACCAGCCCAGTGAATGATCTAAGGGCTCTGGTTCTAACTCTGTTGTTCAAGTTGTTGTTGGTGTTGGTTCTTCTTATACTCTGGGCCACTTCTTGGCCTCAGATGGCCCTGCCGTATCGGTGTTTGGGTGCTTCTGCCCAGTGGTGGTTGCTTCGTTTGTGGCTTTAGGGTCAATCCTCCGGCCTTGCTCGTCAACCTGGACCATGGTTTGTTTGGTGCGGGCCATTTATGCATTTTCAAATGAAATAAAGAGTAAGTAAAAAAGAATTTGGTTAATCAAATCGCTTTCCTGATATCAGGTAGCAGACTTAGAGAAGTGTGTTGCCCAATACAGGTTAAGTAATATACAATAAACCAATATCGGGTAAGAGCCTATATTAAAAGGGTTGTCGCGCGACACAAAATTCCCCGATAGTAGGAAGTCAATATCGGGCAAAAGTGAAAACTCATGTTGTTGCCCGATAGAGGTCTAGGTGATAGGGCAGGCCAATATCGGGTTGTTGATTTGAAATGGGTCTTGTTTGGCATAGATGTCCGATAAGGATTTTGCACGATAGCGATACGATAAGGTGTCGGGCAACACTTTGTGTCTCCTGACACAAGTTAAAACCTTTTTTTGTAAAACAAACTGGGCGATATGAGTCATGCCTGACATACATCTTTGAGGTCTTACCGTGTGGGTGCATGTATAGTGCAACACAAGAAAAGGACCGATAAAGCGATGAAGAAAATGTGGGCCTATCGTGCGGTAGGAAAAACTTGATACAAGGCAAAAGGTTTTGCCTGACACGTGCCCCGTGCAAAAGGGTGTCGCATGATACGGTTTTTGGTCAACACGATCTACGCGACACGAGCGATAGAACCACGCGATAAGGCGTATCAGGTTTATACTTGTATCGGGCAGAGGATTGTTGGTGCGCGACACAGGGATCATGAAAGATTGTCGACACAGGAGCTGAGGAAGCAAAGGAGATGCACGATACGAGAACGGAAGTAGGTGAAATGGTAACTTCGGTGCCCAACACGGTTAAACTCAAGTTACTATATATAGCCATCACGAGCGGGGTAAAAATATGCATAACAAGGACACGTGTCGCTTGATAAAGCGAATCGTCTTCCGAGACACATTAAAATCAGTCTAATCTATCGTGTCATAGGGAGCAATTTGTCTTCCTAAGCACACTTATGTTGTGCGGTACACATGTCGCACGTCAATGGTGTGTCACGCGATACGCTCTCCCCGATATTACTGAGTTGCATCACGTCGTGCATGATGCACCGCACATCACGCTTGGCTGAGAGGGTATCTTTATCTTTATCACATGTGGGCGCACTGGCCGATATAGCCTGGGCGATAGGTAAGCGTGATGCGCTTTATCACGCGATAAGGCAGGCGCCTTCCTTGCCCGATATCCAATCAGAGAGACAAGGGTGTCACCCGATACGGATAAAAATGAGCTGGGTGATACTGTCTTCCCATAGCCTATAGTGCAGAGCATAAAGAAAAGGAGGACATCAACATGCATGCCCGATATGCAACAGAAAGGACTACAACTAAAGAAAAACAAAGATAGAAAAACTGAAACCAGAGAGCACTTGATGGGTAAAACATCATTGGCCTAAGAGTAAACTTCCAGCCTCAGATAGTATTACTCACCAAGGCAATAAAAACTAAGTCGGTGGCCCATAAAATGATAGAGTCTTCCCGCATGGTGCGTGTGCAGACTCGGTTCTTATTACAATGATAATGTTTGTAATATTCTTTTGCTAGGAAAAGAAATAACATCCTATGCTAAAAAAAATAAAGACTCACACTATGGTGAACCATTCGAACAAATCATCATTAACTAAGCAAAAGTGATCATTAACTACGGATTAACAAAAATCACTAAAAATTTAAACCTTTTGCAAAGAAATCCAATTCTAGGAAACTCTTAACAACAAGAACCAAAGTATAACATTTACATTCTGTTCCATAAGTACATACCATGTACCATATCTTCTCGTGGATTAAATACATCAATTTCTCTGTTAGATCTACACATGAGCAACACAAAACCTCGAGGCACTCAAGCCAAGATCTCAGATCAATTATAAAACACTAAGTACTGACTCCTCAGACTTGAGAGTACAAAGACGACACATAGGACTCATATCTACAAGACATGACATTTAGTATCTCCACCTGAGATGTTATTGTTGTCCCTGATGATGCTGTCCTTTTTCCTGTTGTATGATTTCTATCTCTTCATCTGCGTCCACCTAAAAATGTTGGATCCCACGGGGGTGAGACAATTGAAAATTGTCCCAGCGAGAGATATAACTCTCTGCTAGAAACATTATTATTGCAGATAAACATTATGAAACTGAGCAGAGGATAAGAAGTTTAGAACATTCTCATCTTTTAAAGTATTGCAACTATCTATGATAGATCAGTAAATCATCTATTCTCTTTATAAGGAAAATAAAGAATAGGTATATCATTTATCCATCATACGATATGAACATCTCAAGCTTATCCTATGATACTCATTATCATGGTATGCCATCCATGAATCATTCTCATTTCTATCTGTTGGCCTCAGCCAGTCTGCTGAATTGTGTCAATCATGTGAGTATACATCATCATATTCTATTTAGGCATTGGACTATGCCAATCCTATGCAACCATTCCAGGCATTGGACTATGCCAATCCTGTGCAAACATTCCAGGCATTGGACTATGCCAATCCTGTGCAAACATTCCAGGCATTGGACTATGCCAATCCTATGCAACCATTCTAGGTATTGGGTTATTACCAATCATGTGCAATTATTCCAGGTATTGGGTTATTACCAATCATGTGCAATTATTCCAGGTATTGGGTCATTACCAATCCTGTGAAATTATTCCAGGTATTAGGTTATGACCAATCATGTGATATTATTCCAAGCATTGGGTAATGACCAATCATATGATATTATTCTAGCTATTGGGTTATGACCAATCCTATGATATTATTCCAGGTATTGGGTTATGACCAATCCTGTGATATTATTCTAGGTATTGGGTTATGACCAATCCAGTGATATTATTCTAGGTATTGGGTTATGACCAATCATGTGATATTCTTCCAGGTATTGGGTTATGACCAATCTTGTGATATTATTCCAGGTATTGGATTATGACCAATCCTGTGATATTATTCCAGGTATTGGATTATGACCAATCCTGCGATATTATTCCAGGTATTGGGTTATGACCAATCCTATGCAATTATTATTGAATACCACATCACCTTTACTAGGTATTAAACCTTGATCAAGCCATCATACTTATTCATATTCTTTATATAATTCCATTATTCCTCATATCTCCCTTAATCTTGTTCAAAACACTATAGCCCTTATTTGGCTATAAACATGAAGCATATATGATCAAGATTTCATTATTATTATTATTGTTTCCATTAGTTATTATTATTAAGTTACTAAGTTTCCATTGTCTATTTTGGACATTATCATTTCTTATATGAGACTTTATAAACATCTTGTTACCTTTCACTAGGCAACAACTATTCGCATGGTTCACAAGGCCCATCACACATCTTGTCACCTCTCACTAGGCAACAACTATTCTCATGGATCACAAGGCCATTAAACATCTTGTCACCTCTCACTAGGCAACAACTATCATTATCATTTATCATTAAATGATTATCAACACAAGGTATGAGTTTCTCTCTCATTCTTACCAAAGTATAAATACATCATAACTTATTAACTTGGCTTAACCCTTTCTTAAGGTATGTTAACCTACATTATTAAAGTGCATTAGGCTCATTATATCTCAATGTAACAATTGACATGGCACATTTCATGTGTTATTCATCCAAGTATATTGGATTTAGAATACATCAATGTATATCAATCTTGAGGTGTTGGATGTGATATCTATCATGTTTTGATATATCACTTCCCTCATCACTTTTGACTTACTTAAGTGCATCAGCTTATCTTGTATTAGGATATTTCCCATCCTAATGCTTTATGGACTTGTTCATCACAACTTCCTGTAATGTATTGATCATAAGTCACTCATTTGAATTATTCAACCATTAACTATAATATGGACTCATTTCAAGTTAAAGCATTATTGATATAAGATTATCCATTATCAAACACTTTAGGTATTTCACCTACCAATATATTGTTCACTACTCCATTAATAGGAATAGGGTTCCCCTCTTTATCAATTAGGGTTTTACATCACATCACCCTATGTTGGGGTTTCCCATGACATCACCCTGTATTAGGGTTTCTCATATCATCACCCTTAATTGGGGTTTCACATATCATCACCCTTAATTAGGGTTTCACATGGCATCACCCTTGATTAGAGTTTCACATATCATCACCCTTAATTAGGGTTTCACATGGCATCACCCTTGATTAGGGTTTCACATATCATCACCCTTAATTAGGGTTTCACATGGCATCACCCTTGATTAGGGTTTCACATGTTATCACCCTTAATTAGGGTTTCACATGGCATCATCTTTAATTAGGGTTTCACATATCATCACCCTTAATTAGGGTTTCACATATCATCACCCTTAATTAGGGTTACATCATTACCCTAGATTAGGGTTACGCCTAGCATTGCCCTAAATTAGAGTTTGAGTTCATCAACATTCTCAATTAGGGTTTCATGATCTCTTTATCAAGGGTCATACCCTAATTGTATATTTTATTCATATTGAAAGTATTTAGGATTAATCACTACATGATTATTGTACATGCATGAATTCCTCTCTCTCATCCTCTCTAGGATGTTGATTACTTCAAGCTTGATTAGATTAAGTCAACCATGTATTCAAGTGCATTCCTTTAGGGTTAGCATAGTGTATTGAGGCATTGCTTTCATAAGCATCAAAGATTAACCACTCTAAAGGTACTAATCATCTAAGTACTTTAGAGGTACAACCAATGGATTTAACTTGGATATATGATATATAACAATCAAGGCATTAATTGGTCTTTCATAACTTTGAAACTATTAAATTTCCAAACGGTTTTGTTACTTTTGAACCTCCATTCGGTCTTGAGGTGCTTGACCTCCATTCAATATTGAGGTGCTTGACCTCCATACGGTCTTGAGGTGCTTGACCTCCATACGGTCTTGAGGTGCTTAACCTCCATACGGTCTTGATGTACTTGACCTCCATTCAGTCAACTCTCCCAAACGGTCAACATGACCAAACGGTTTTGAAGATCAAATTACCCATTCGATCTTGATCAACTTTACCCATTCGATCTTGATCACTTTTACCCATTCGGTCTTGAAACCGAATCATCACATTCGGTCTTGAAACTGAATCATCAATTAGAGTTTCCACAATCCATCAATTTAGGGTTTGCACCCATTGGACCATTCATCAATTGAATCATTGAAAGTACATGAGATTGTAGCCCTTGGATCTTCAACCCTCCACCACTATCAACCATTGATCTTCAAACGGTCTTGAGACCATTTGGTCTCAAACGGTCTTGAGACTGTTTGACTTCCAAACGGTATTAAGACCATTTGGGTCAATCAATCTTGAAATCATTTCCCTCAACTAGGGTTTCAATCAATTCAATCGATTAGGGCTTACAATTAGTGGATCATCCACACATGGAACTTTTAAAATCAAATCAATTGGTATCATTGGATCATCATCAATCCACATCAACATTGATCCTCCAAACAGTTTGAGACCGTTTAATCTCAAATAGTCTTGAGATCATTTACTCCCAAACGGTCTTGAGGCCGTTTGGTTTCAATCGATCTTGAAACTGATTGGTTCCAATGTTAAAACCGTTTACTCATATACTTTGTTGAGGTGTGTGCTTAATGATGACATCATCATCTTCAAGCTCCAGACCTCCGAAATCAATTGTGATTCTTATGGTGATTTCAACAATTAATCAAAAGGAAATCAAGAAAGAAGAAAGGTTCAACACATAGTGAATAAATTGCAAGCAATAATGACATTTAAGGGTTCAAGTTGTATAACCCTCCTTCAAAATTGAATCCAAGATTCAACCTTCACATCCTCAATGGTGAATGAAGCTTCCTCAACTTCACAAGGCTCGTCCTCAAGTCTTTGAGTGAAATGAATGGCCAAGGTTGAAGATTGAATGAAGAAAAGAAGAAATTAAGCATTGAAAATCAATTTCCACCATGAAATCAAGGTTGAAGATGAATATGGAGCTTACCTACAGGTTGGGGCACGTCCTCCTATTGATCCTAAGCTCCCTTGTGTTCAACCAAAGCAAGGAGAGAAAGAAAATCTGAAAAAGAGTCTTCAAGTGGGTGGAAAATGAAGTGTTTATAAGGGAATTTCAATGAGAGAGAAAGTGATATAAAAATCCTTTAACTCCCAAAATTGGTTCCACATCTCCCCCTCAAATCCTTGCATGCAAAGCCATATTCCCCACCTTCGAATTCCTCTGCATTATCCATTAATTAAAGGAAAAGCAATTTAGCACCTTAACCATTATAATAATAATATCCAAAATTGAGTGGATATTACTTTTTAGTTAACTAATGTGAGTGGGCTCCCCACTCACTTTAGATATTTCGTGGCATTTGCAAGGCACAAGGCAGTTCACACTTATGCAATTTCAACCATCTCATTTTTGGTTGAAGGGCACTTCCATTAATATATTTATTTTTGTATTAAATTGTATTAGGGTTTCAATTATGCTTAAATCTTGATTATTTTAATATCAAGAATCTCTCTCCTCCAAAGAGATTCAAATGAGATGCCTCTCTGATTTTCTTGTCTCTAATTGATACTAAGAAACATTAGGGACTCTCTAGAAGTGATATTTTGCATATTGAACCCTAGGTTTTGGGTAAATTGCACATTACACCAAAACTAGGTTTTAATGCACAAACATTGCTTTATAAGCTCTTTCTTGGTGTTCAGGCTTGTGGAAGCCATACCTCAGCACCATTCTCATTATTATGATGCTATGAAACTTGAGGAACATTTATCATGTAACATTTCCAAGTTAACCCCCTTAAATTGGGTAAATTTCACTTTAGTCCAAAACAAGCAAATATTATTTCAACATTATTCAAACAAGTTTAAACTTGGGATTTAGGCTTTCCACCAGCCACCACCTTGCATCATATATCTCTATAATGATGCTAGAACACATGAGGCATATTCAACATATGACATATTAAAATATAACCCCTCAACTTGGGTAAATTGCACTTTGGTCCAAAACAAAGGTACATTGCTCAAATAGCATTTAATCAGGACCAATCTTGGAACATAAGTTCCTCTTGGGCCTTAATTACTTTTCAAAAGATAAGAGAAAGCATGTAATTAACTATATTAAGCAAAACCTCTAGGGTTACAGCATAACCCAGGTTAGGGATGTTACACGGGCTACCTCCTGAAGAGCATTGTGGTTTGCATTATCAGCTTGATGTCTTCAAGTCCTTCTACTCTGCTCCGGTAGTTGTAGCTTCAGCATCATGCAAGGTCATCTTGGACCTCCTTATAAAGTCTTCATCTTCATAAAACCTCTTGACTCTATGTCCATTGACTGGAAAGATTTTTGTTGGATCTTCTTTATCATAAAGCTCCATCATCCCAGACGGGTATATCTTTGTGACTATGAATGGTCAGGACCACCTGGTCTGCAATTTTCTTGGAAAAAGGTGGATAGAAGATTTAAATAATAAAACCTTATCACCTTCGTTGACGTCCTTAGCTCGCAGATGGGAATCATGCCAGACTTTGGTTCGCAACTTGTAGATCCTAGCATTTTCATAGGCATGGAGCCACATCTCTTTGAGTTCCTGAAGCTGAAGAAACCTTTTCTTTCCAGCCAGCTTCTGGTCCATGTTGAGGCGTTTGATCACCCAGAACGCTTTGTGCTCTAATTCAAAGGGAAGATGACATACTTTTCCATATATCAAGCAGTAAGGTGTGGTACCCAGATGCGTCTTATAAGCAGTTTTGTATGCCCATAGAGCATCATCCACTTTAGTTGACCAGTCCTTGTGGGACTTGCCAACTGTCCTTTCTAAAATCTACTTGATCTTCCGATTAGAGACTTCAACCTATCCAGATGTTGTGGGTGATATGGCATTGCAACCTTGTGACGAACGCCATACTTACGCAACAACGATTCAAACTGCTTTTCTACCAAGTGAGATTCGTCATCACTAATGAAGGTCCTCAGCACTCTAAATCTTGGAAAGATAATCTTGGTGAAAAGTTTTATTACTGCCTCGACATCACAAGTTGTGGTGGGCACTACTTTGACCCACTTAGAGACATAGTTGACTGTGACAAGGATATATCTAAAACCATAGGAGGAAGGGAAGGGTCCCATATAATCTATACCCCAAACATCAAAAATTTCAACCTCAGTCCAGTCCGAAAGTGGCATCTCATTTCAATGAGAAATGTTTCTAGTTTGCTGGCATTCATTACAAGACTTCACAAAAGCATGTGAATCTTTGAATAGAGTTGTCCAGTAGAAACCTGACTGGAGGATCTTAGCAGCAGTCCATTTGCCCCCTAGGTGTCCTCCATAAGGAGAGGAGTGACACTCAAATAGGATTTTCGAAACTTCCTCCTCTGGTATACACCATCTATATAACCCATCATCATAATGCCTAAACAACAAAGGGTCGTCCCAGTAGTAATTCTTTAAATCAGAGAAGAATTTCTTCTTCTAATTATAAGACATATCCGGGGGAAGTTGTTTATAAGCTAGGTAATTGCAGAAGTCTGCATACCACGGCCCCTCAGGGTTGGCTATCTGGGCAACATAGACGGATTCATCAGCATAACTATCATTGATCGGGAGTGGATGGTCATCATCCACCCTGATCCTTGAGAGATGGTCGGCGACCACATTTTCTAAACCTTTCTTATCCTTTATTTCATGGTCGAATTCTTGCAATAGCAACGCCCAACACAGCAGTCGAGGCTTCACATCTTACTTTTTGTCTTTCTTTTGTCCTAGAACCACACCAATGGAAAAGTCACTAGCGTCGCACATAAGCTCAAATGGAAGACTCCAGTCAGGAGACTGGAGGATGGGTTCAGAAACTAGAGCATCTTTCAGAGTGGAGAATGCCTTCATGCACTCATCCATGAAGTCAAACTTCACATCTTTCATCAAAAGGTTGGACAGAGGCTTGGCTATCTTTAAAAAATCTTTAATAAACCACCGATAATAGCCTGCGTGACCCAAGAAACTATGGATACCTATAACCTTTGTGGGTGGAGGGAGCTTGGAAATAGCCTCAACCTTAGATGGGTTGACCTCAATACCTCTATTGGACACCTTGTACCCCATAACTATACCCTCTCGAACCATGAAATGACATTTCTCCCAATTGAGAGTGAGGCTTTGATCTTCACACCTTCCCATCACAAGTGATAGGTTGTTTAAGAAGTAATCAAAGGACCTGCCATACACACTAAAATCATCCATAAACACTTCCATTTTGTCTTCGAGACAATCGGAGAAAATTACATTCATACACCTTTGGAAGGTAGCAGGCGCATTACAAAGCCCGAAGGGCATCCTCTTGAAGGCAAATGTTCCGTAAATGCAAGTGAAAGTGGTCTTTTCCTAGTCATAGGGGTGGATAGGGATCTGGTAGAACCCTAAATACCCATATAACCAACAAATGTAGGAATGATGAGCCAAGCGCTCTAGCATCTGATCAATGAAAGGGAGGGGGAAATGGTCCTTGCGGGTGGCGGTATTTAGCTTACAATAATCAATACATATCCGCCAGTCGGTAACCATCTTGGTGGTGACCTTGACTCCATCATCTCCCTTGACCAACGTCATACCTCCCTTCTTCGGAACGACTTGGATTGGGCTTACCCACGTACTATCGCTAATGGCATAGATAATTCCAGCATCTCAGACCTTTACCACTTCCTTACTAACAACTTCTCGAAGCTTTTCATTTAACTTTCTCTATGGATGGGCATACGGCCTGGAGTCCTCCTCCATATGGATTATGTGCATGCACACAGAGGGACTTATCCCCCTCAGGTCTCTGATTGAGTATCCCAGGGCTTTCCTCTACAGTCTTAACTCTTCAAGCAACTGCTCTTTTTGACCATCGGTCAACTCCGAGTTGATTATTACCAGATACATCCTCTCTTTATCTAAGAAGCGGTATTCTAGGCCTCTTGGAAAAACTTTCAATTCTGACGGGGCTTCTTTTTCCTATTCGCTGGCAGTGTCTTTTTGGAGAGCAGCGTACATGATTGTTTCCATGAGATCTTCATCTTCGGAAGTACCTTCAACATCTACAGAAGCCAACAATTCCTTGACCTCAAGATCATCAACCTCTTGTACTTTGCCAGTTAAGGCATGCATCAAAGGGTCTACCATGGCCTTATCCTCTTGAACTTCATTGCATAGCTGTTGATAGCTTTCAACCAAATAAGAGGATTCAAAGAACGAGGGAGCCTTCATGCAATCTCCGATGTTGAATTCGATATGATCTCCTCCAACCCAGATCATAATCATGCCCACCTTGACATCAATGAGATCCTGGCCGGTCGCTAGGAAAGATCGCCCAAAGATGATAGGGCAGCTAGGATCTTCTATGATTTCGATCAAGACTACATCACAGGGGATAAAGAAATGCCTGACTCAAATGGGCACATCCTCGACTACCCCTACCAACCTAGTAAAGGTATGATCGACTAGCTAGATCCTCATATTGGTGCTCACCATGTCGGTGTGCCCAATCCTTTTGGCAAGGGACAGAGGCATCAAGTTGATGCTTGCCCCCAGATCTGCTAAACCTTTACGAGTTATGCTATCCTCAATTTGAAAGGGGATGAAAAAGGCTCCATGATCTCTTTTCTTTGATGGAATAGTTGTTGTAACAAAGGAACTAGACATATGTGCCAGCTTTACTGTCTCTACATCCTTGCCTCTCTTCTTCCTTGATATCAGGTCCTTTAGAAACTTGGTGTAGGTAGGCATCTCTTCAATGGCATCCAGAAAAGGGACGTCAAGGTGCAATTTCTTTATCGCGGCCATAAACTTTTCATATCTCTTTTTAAGTTGGGCTTTCACCAGCTTATAGGGGAAGGGTACACGGGGTGCGTACTTGTCAGTGCACTCTTCAAAAGAGACGTTGTTGACCGTGTCTTTAGTTACTTTCTTTGACTTTAGCAAAACTTCTTCCTCGACTTTCTCTGGGTTGACCCCTTCAGCAGGCTCTATTGTTGATGTTACTATCTTCTCAACGGCCGGTGAAACTATCGTTCCTGACCTCAAAATGACCATTTTCACAGTCTCATGTCCTCTTGGATTGGCCTCAGTATTGGAGGGGAAATGTCCCACTTGATGGTTGATAGTTTGGGTGAGGCTCGTCAGCTGTTGATCAATCTACTTATTATGATGTTGGAGCTGCCCAATCTGGGCTGAAAATCCTCCTATTCGCTATTGCATCAGTTTCAGCATCGTCGTGTTGTCCACAAAACTCTTATACATCTTCTCATTGAGGTCATTTTACCTTTTTGCAAAGGACATCAACTCTATCATCATAGACGGTCCTTGTAGCGGGTTCTATTGGAAAGTCTGCTACTGCTGGAACCCTTCCTGACATTGCTGATTTGACGGTCCTCCTAAAGGATTTCCGCTCATCGGCTGATGGGAGTTCTCACCAGCACTGATATACTTGTAAGATAAACTGGGGGGTCATGTCGTCGGTATTGGACAAAGCTTACATTCTCTGTATTGTCCTCATTGAAATCTCCCTGAATGGCTATGTGTGGATAGTAGTCAGACACGTGGTCTAGTTCTCCACATGTGACACAGCTTCTCACAACTTCCTAGCAAATTTTTCCTTTATATCCCTATTCCTTGAAGGTTTGAACATCAGTCACTATTTTGTCAAGCTTAGTTGCAAGGGCTTGCATTGCCTTAGACTCCCCTGGAGTGGTGTGGCTAGTTGACTCCCATTCGTAATCGCCATCTTGTTGATTTGTGACCATGTTTTCAATGATTTCCCTGGCCCATTGAGCACTAAGTCCCAAGAAATTGCTGCTAGCTACAATGTTCAAGGACTTCCTCTATGCATGACACACCCCATTGTAAAATGCGGTGATCATCTTGGGTTTAGAAAAACCATGATGAGGGAATTCTCACTGATATCTCATAAATCTCTCCCAAGTCTCGTGAAGATTCTCCGAAGGCTTCTGGGAATACCTCATAATCTTGTTCTGACATTTGATTGTCCTCTCAATCGGGAAGAACTTAGAGATAAACGCATTGGCAAGATGCTCCCAGCTGGGAAGACTTCCATCCTGAAGACTAGTGTACCATTCCAACGCCTTATCTCTAAGCGAGAAGGGGAAGCATTGGATGTAGATATATGTTAACAGAACCCTATTAATCTTGAAAGTGTTGCATGTCCTCCTAAACGTCGTCAGATGGTTGTACGAGTTCACGTCGATGGTGTTCCCACCAAACCTATTGTGTTGAAGAATCTGAAGGATAGAAGGCTTCAGCTCAATGTTGGTGACATTGAGGGGTTGCATAAGAACGTGATTCCTTTCCTCATTCGCCTGAACTTGGACAAATGAGCATAAAGAGCGGGCTTTGGGAGGTTGGTTATCCATTACTTGCTAGAGGCAAGGATGACCCAGTGAAAGGAAGAAAAGAAGCTGGAAAGGAAGAAAAATGTAAAAGGTATTAGTGTGTTGTATAAAGTGTGCACATTAAATATTTGCAGTGTTATATGCATATGTGCAAGGTTTTTGGCAAAGTGCAAGCAAAACCCAAGTGCATAGAATGGTTTTCATTGCCTATCCCCGACAATAATGCCAAAAAGTTGATGAGCCTTAAACGTGGGTGCAAGAATGGAGTCATGTCTAGGTTATTGGACTTTTAAAATTATAATACCCGAATGTTTAAGACGCCTGCAACTAGCACAGGGTCAAAGTAGTTCGGGGCCAAACACAGGGATAGGAAGAACGGCACTTTGGAACTCAAGTTTTACTTGTCTAAACACATCAACAGGAGTAAAAAGGTAGAACTATTGTAATACGAAAGAAACTTAAAGAATTAAACTAAAAGCCTATCTCCAAAGGGAGTTACCAGATAGATTAAAGTTTTTGGGTTAGCAATTTTTATAGAGGTTTTGTATATCAAAAACCGAGGAGATAAAGCCATTTCTAAGGTAAAGCATGAAGGAAGAAAACTTAAACATAACAAATGGTAGCGGATATCATTCTGCACCCTCTCCTCTCGAAGGGGATGCCTCTGGCTATGCACCAATTCTCTCTCTTAAGAGTACTGAACATATACCAGAGTGGGAAGATAAGCTGGGGCAGACCTAATCATGGGTACTCTCGTACACCTAGATCAGACCAAACTCTAGAGTTGAGACTTCCCTCTCTCAAGGGGGTCCAACCGAAAAACACGATTTGATAGCTAGTAAAAAACACAATCCCACATAAAAGACTAGAGTTCAGATGCTATAAAGAAATCATCCAAGAAAAAGGAACCATACACAAAACAATATGAGATAAACTCCACAGATTCCAACAAGCTTAGATATATGAAGAGGTTTAGTTACAATGCATAAGTAAATGAAAGTAAAATGCTAAGAAAGGGAAGATAGGTATCAGCCTCCTTGATGTAGGAGGTCGACATACAGCAGCGGACCCCTAAGGCTTCTGCTAACCCAGTAACAGGAAGGAACCCCACCCGATACGCCCATGTCGGGCTCTTGACTATGTTGGGTCTTGAGCCGCGACGAGTAAGGGAATATTGGGAAAGGACTCCCTACCTGATATGGTCATGTCGGGAAGCCAACCCTATCGGGTGACACACTGTGATGGGTAGTCCATATCGGGTTCGATGCTGTGTCGGGTTAGCGTTCACTTTGGTTCTCGGGTTCCTTGTATCAGGTGTGGAAGGGAGAGCCATCTTGGGTTGAGGCCTATCTAGGAACCCGACACATTGAGGCAGCTAGGTGGTCATGTCGTACTACTATAGCTACTGGGATGGATTCTAAGTGAACTCCCCCACCCCTCTCGGGTTGGGGATGTCCTCACCTAGTATCTCCTGGTACGCCTGGGAACTCGACGTACTAGCTCCTTGTGGATTCCCAAGTTAGCTCTCATCAGGTTCTGACCCGTCCCATCAAAGTCTTGTAGATGCTATTTATAGGCATCGGTTGGCAGGGGTTGCAGTCCTCATTGGGCTACATGTCCTTTGTCTGCTTTGCGCTCCTGGCTTTGGGAGAGGGCCGATACGTCCATTGCCCGGCATGGGTTGGCAGGGACCGTTGTGTGCCGGGTTGTGAGTGAGTCTCGCTAGATCGTGATGGGTAAAAGCTCTGTCGGGTTTTTGCACCAAAGGGTGGCCTTGTCGGTCGTATCGTGGCGGGCAAGTCTCCATGTCGGGTAAGTAGCATGCCACCCATCAGAGCTCCTCGCGCGACATGCCTGTGTTGGGTTGCTATCGTGTCGGGCAGCGACCACGGCGGGTAAAGGGGGGGCATCGTGCACCATTGGAAGGGCAGGGGTAGTTTGCTTGTTGTGGATGGGCCGAGACGGGCCCATTAGCATTCTTTGGGTGAAAAAATAAGGGAATCTCTGCGAAAGATGGGAAATATTGTTAGGAGCATACTATGGGTCATTTTGTACAAATGACGAGATAAAACGGAGAGGAAGATAGTTTAGGAGGCATATTTGATAATAAAACATAGGCTTTAACAGCCATAAAATGGGTGTTATCAATGCTTTATTCTGAAATAGTGTGTCTTCATTTGTCTCTAGTATTAGCACACTCCAATAATTTGAACACCTCTTTATATATCAAATATGAGAATTATACTTAGGAAGAAACTAAAAGACATTCTCTTAATCATGAGAGTGTCTCCATTTAATTTACTCGGAAATAGTTTAAGGTTGTCTTTTATATATTTTTCAAGGAATTTAGGATTTACTTTCAGTTGCACATTATTTTTCCTTTAATGTGATTTTTTTATTTATTTAAGTTGTACACCAAAATAGCTACACCACCACCATCTTTGTCATCTACCAGTGTATATACATGCTGTGAGCAACCAAGCACATGCCATGCAATGTCGTCTTCCTCAACCTTTGAATTCACCCTATCTCCATAAGACACATCATGTATTTTTCAGCACACACCATTTCCTGCAGTTCATCTTCTTCGAGCTCGGCATCCAAAGGACACAACGTGTAGTTTTCAGTACACATTGTGTTTCTGACTCTGGGCTCCAGTCAAGTAGATACCAAAATGCCGACATCAAGAGAGGTCTTCCTCAACCCCCTCCTATGTCTCTGCTACTCAGTTCCGTGTCAATAAAGCAAAAGATCCCATATATCAATTTATAATTGCTCATAGGGTTCTTCCTACAAGATTTTCCTGTCAACAGACTATGGAATCTTTAGGGTTCAAGGATGAAGTCCTAGGGCTGCTACAAGATATGGGCCTCAAATATACTTGTTGCATGATGAGAAAAACATATCCCAGGTTAACTTATGAGTTTCTTACTACTCTCAAGTTTGAGGATTATCCAAGAAAGCATAATGAGCCCTATGGTATTATTCATATCCTTCTTTTGGGTCAAACTTAAAAATTAACATTTGAGGAATTCTATGAAGAAATCCAATGTCGTTATGGGGGTGGCCTAGCTTACCCTCATCATATCAACAATGATGAGTTCTAGAGTGAAATCACTAACAATACAAGTCATGAAGCTACGAAGGCCAGGGCAACTAGCATCCATAATCCAAGTTTTGATATGTCCACCAGCTACTTAGCACAGGTGTTTTTTCTAAGAAAGAAACTCAAGGAGTATGTGGGAAGCTAGACTTATTATTTCTCTAGGTAATGAGGAATAACTACAAGATCAATGTGGGATATTTTATTCTCATAGATTGTTTGATATCAAGAAGATCAAGAAGAGAGAATTAGGTGACATCGTGTGTGGGGGTTTGATTACCCATATTTCCCACAAAGTGGGTGTCGATTTCACTAATCTAGAAGTTGTACCTGGGAGGAACTTGTTGGTATGTATGCCCTGAGAGCCAATCATGGGATGAATGGTGGGATACATTAAGATTGATTTGATAAACATCAAAGGCAAGCTTCCAATTCTTTCTGGTTCAGTCATATGAGATAGTGATCGAATAGATTGAATGTCTAGAGAATGACAATACTCAATGACGTATGCTTTCAGGTTGAGGACCTGAACGATGAGATCATGCGGATGCTAAGAGTTTGTACATTCTTGTTATGTCCCTAGTCGGACGTCATTTTGGAAGGTAGATAGACATCAATGACACACAAGACTAGATTGTGGTGTTGGTTGATGACAGAATCTCATTAGTCGTGATATAGAGATATCAAACCAAACACATAGGTACTTGTTAGAGAACAAGGTACCGGACAGACCCACTGTGAGTTTGACACATGGAACCATGACATGGTAGTCACAGTCAGTACTCACAGTGATGGTGGTGAGTGTGATTCTTAGCCCTGAAATCACTACACTCAACACATGTCGTTGGACACACTTTGACATCATCAAACGTAATCCTGAAACATGGGTTGTTATAAAGGTGATGATTGGGTGGCTTTGACACATGGGGCTTTTGAGGGGTGAGTGATAGATATGGGATTTGTCCCTCCTGAGGGAGTTTGATATCCAAGGCCACTTGATGAGTAGGATTGAGATAGGCGTGTGCACGCATGTGTGAATCAGTATGTGATATTGATGTCATACATATCTCGTTCAATCTACTCTGAGATCAAGAAAGTGAATGAACGTTGACAGGATGATTGTTCCATTCCTCGAGTTCATTCGGGATATCAGTGACAAAGGAATTATACATTCACTATAACACCATTCACGGATTGTACGATGAAAGTTGTTCTCCAACTTTCTACTTTCACTTGGGTAGCAATGATGTGTGACTAGGCACCGCTCTTTGCTTGTGAAGTCATAAGTGTTATGGACTTTCACTGCCAACGTGAAATGGACCTGTAGGGTCACACACATAGGATTTAACCTGGAAGAGGATTTTTTGTCCACAAGCAATGTTTAGATTGATTACTAATGGAGTTTAGTAGTTCAATTAAACACTGAATCAGTCGATGGCTGAATATCATATGGTTCAAGGTGTTGGACGCATTGATTGGAGTATCGGATTGATTGAAATCGCAATTGACTGATTATGCACAACTTGCACTCCCAACCGATCGGTTCAAGTGTTGAACCGGTCAGCTGAGGTTGCTGAACCGGTCGGCTCAGAAGTGATCCGATCGGCTCATGGGTCCCAACCGACCAGTTCAGGTCCCCAACCGACCAGTTCACTTGTGAACCGATCGGTTCAGGTTGCGAGTTGGTTGCTTTTTGTGGAAAATCTCAAACTCTTCTACTCCTGCTTTTAGTCCCATATTGCCGGGGACAGAGAACCCTGTCCCATGACCCGCCTATATATAGGGGTATTGGGGGCTTCTCAAAGTACAACTCAGTGCAACCAGTTGCTCTGCAAAGATGTCGTTCTCTCTGGTTTTGGTAACCGAGAGAGAGCCCAAGCAAGTGCTTCCCGCAAAAGGGAGGTGCAGTAAGGGAAGGACAATTGCAGTTGCAACTAGAGGCAGGAGAGTGTGTTGGTGACTAGTACGTCAACAGGAGGGTGTGACTCCTTCCATTTCCTTGTGGGACAAGGAGTGTGGAGTTCCAGGTGGTCCGTGTGGACTACTACAGAGGCGGGAGGACACTGCCGCTTAGGAGGACAACTGTCATCCAACAGTCTGGTAGGAGGAGGAGTCGTCAGTCCCGGTGCGACCAGGAGCTGCACAGACACCGTCCAAGACCGGAGTTGAAGACCGGGCAAGGCGCGAGGTATTGTCTCCGAGCAAGCCTCGGGACAAGGTATGATTCCACAAACCATCCTTTCCTATTATATAGACGTTGATGCGTTTCCTCGGTATGGGTTTGGGGGAAAAAAAAAATTTGTTTCCGCTTCCTTCTCTGCCTCCCCTAAAACCCAACAGTGGTATCAGAGCCACGTCAACTGTTCTATATTTTAGGAATATCGATATGATCGATTTTGGTTTGTCGGCTTTATTTATTGCATACAATGTGAATAATATTAGCTTTATGCATGTCCAATCATAAATCCACAAATCCCAAATTACATATATGATATGTATTATTAATGCACTCGATACGCGTCGCCCTTAAACGAGTTTTTTGGTGGATGTGTTGGGCATGATTATGGCCTATAAACCCCTATTTGTGTGTGGTTGTTTGTGGTTGCTTGCATCTCGGTCTGCGCACCGATCTTCCCTCTCTTATTCCTAATGTAACTCGAAATAATTTGAGATTATTTCCTACCTTTGCTCCCCCCCGAATGTAACTCGGGGTTTCCCTTTTTAAAGCAATGTAATAAATAGGATAGATTTTTTATTTCCTGTTATGTCAAAGACCGGCGGACATCAAGACGGCAGCTGAAACGATCGGTTCAAGGTGTGAACCGATCAGTTGACGTTCCAGACGCCCGGTTCAAGGAGTGAACCGATCGGTTGATGACCGGTTCGAGGAGCGAGATGAGCGGGTGGCGGACATGACAGGATGCACGATGACCAGGCGAACCGATCGGTTGGAGGAGCCAACCGATCGGCTGGTGGCACCCAGATGACCGGCTGGAGAGTACAGATCATTCATGTGATGAGTTGATCAACTCGGATGGCAAGGCACAGATGTTCATCTTGTACAGGTTGCATGTGATGTAGACCTAGATGACCGTGATTCCTCTTGGCTCGAGGAATCACATTAGGATGGCCATAATCATCACTTTTTATCGTTTGTGCTTGTTTTCTGTGGAATATAGCATGTATATGATACGTACTATGTATTGTGGTGATTGGATATGTATATGTATATAAAAACCAAATCCCTCATTAAAATATTATGTTTTAGATGCCTTCCAAATGTGACACACGTGAAAAGCTTGATCGACTAAGTGTGGGCACGCCCAAGCGTGGTGCACCGTCTATCACGTGGAAGTGTGAAGGATGAATGTGTGGGTCTGCCCAAGCAGGGTGCATATTCATCGTGTTTGCTTTGGGTCGGACTTAACAAGGTGACCTAGATAGGATCTAGCACCTTGAGGCATGGAGATGATCATGGCAAGGAGTTGCATATGACATCTTATCAAGAGTTGTATATGATGCAATTGACAAAAGTTGCCTACCTGAGAGATCTAAGTTGTGGGCGATGAGCCCAAGCTGACTCATGACTTAGAGGATTTCAGGATTTTGCCCACTAGAAGGTTGTACGCTGCAATCTTCTGAATTGATGGTGAGGGCTATCAATATGAAGTAAAATAGTGGGAGTGATAATCAATTAAAGGCCTAATTTTATCGTCAACTTTTCAAATCAATCAAACAAGTCAAAAGAGTTTTGGACTAAAATTGCATATATTTCCTTTTGTTAAAATAAATGGTTAATCAACAATAATCACTTTATTTGTGATCAGTCTTTGAGACCAACAAATTAAATGGGAATAATTCCACGATCGGGTAGGATGATGAGAAGTGTTCTCAATCAAAGAGCGAAAGCTCTAAGTCCTAATTATCCCAGAACCAGATGAATTCGATCCCACCATATCAATGGCTGAAAGTATGCTTATGGAAGCATACTGAGGATGACATTGATGAGGAGTGCTTGATGTTGTGTTCTCTGAACTATGAGTTGCAGAGACAACATGAGACATATGATGTATCCAAGAAATTGTCTTAGTATGTCATGACATAAGGAGATCTAGTAAGGTATTCACACACTCAATGTGATTGGGTACGTGGAAAACCTGACTAAGAAGGATTTCCTCTGAGCCAAGGGTTGGCTATTGGTATGATACTGTAAATGTTGCGAGAATCATACAATTCATGATAAACTACAACATGAACAACTTTGACAAGCGTTGACAGAGTTGTTGGACATGTTGAGGATAGTAGAGGCAAAGATGAAGAAAGACAAACCATAATCTTTGATGTGATCAAAGAAAAAGGTAATTCTCAAGGGTAAGGATAAGGGCAAAGCAAAGAAGTGTTCTGATGCTAGCCAGCAATCCAAGCCGTCTTCAGCCTCAAGGCACATGGGGAAAGGGTGTATGAGGGATTGACCTCTATATCTGGAAGAACAAAAGAAGATGCGGGATGGGATGGAAATCTCCACCTAAGGTATCATGAAATAAACCGCTTCTTTATCTGAGGTATATGATACCAAGATATGGATGTGTCACATATGATATGCAATATCCACAAAGAAGTGATGGCCTTTGGGAAAGGACCAAGAAAGAAGTACCCATCATTGGAGCAAGTGTTGCTTCCATAGATAGGAGTATCTCTCAGTTTATTTCAGCCTAAAGGGCATGAAATAGAGTTGAGAACTGCTATTTCATATATTGCCAATAGATAGAAACACTTTATTATTGCATATTGTATGACAATGATGGCAATTAATAAAGTTGATGTTTCAATCTTAAAGATATGATCTTTGTGGCAATGCCTTGTTTATCTTATGGTATTCGATATGCATAAGATAAAATGATACCTAAAAGTAATTAGATAACTCAAACAATCAAATTAGCATCAATCATGAGAAATTCATTTCTAGTTTCCAAGTGATGGATAAATCTAGACTCTTTTGGTTAGAGAACCAGTAAGAGACATGAATATCTTGGACATGATTAATCAATCTTCACTAATGGTAGTGAGAGAATGATTATCCTATTAGGTATAACACATGTGATGTATTTATGTACCTATTGGAATGAGTGATAATACTTCAAATGGTGTTTAGAGAAATACCAATATGAGTATCTTGAAGTGTTCAAGATTATCATAGATGAAGTAAAAATTTGGTAAAATGTTAATTCTTGATGAGATCAATGAATGAAATACTTGGACCAAATGTTTGAGATCATTTTGAGTGATTATGATAGTGTATCATAGTGAAATCATGATTAAGGCGTGGTGATGTCTAAATCAAGAAGGAATCATACTCTAAGGAGTTAGAGAATGATTATCAAATAACTGAATTCTTCTTAATAAATGAATACTCCACACTAATAAAAGAAATTGAGAATCACAAGGGTTGTGAGTTCTTATATCTTTAACAGATACACCTCAATTATCTATGTGATGATTTGTTCATGTGATGAGTCAACTATCTAGATGAATATGAGGAACCGAATTTTGAGTTATGGTTTATGACCATTACATCCTAAATGACTTCCATGTGAACCATAAGGTATGACCTTGATGGTAGCACCCATTGGATGAAATCCATAAGTGCAAATAAGTCTTAAATGTTAAGACACATGGATAACATTTTGAGAAGGATGATGCTTGTTGATTGCAACTTAATGACTGAGACATTTTCCATATGGATACTAAAACTGCATTCCTATGAGGAATAAAACAAGGATGTGTATGTGACACAGCCTATAAGGTTTATGAATCCACTAATGCAAATGAAGTCTATAAGTTACAATGGACTAATCAATGTGATTGATTGAGTACAAGCAACTCGGAATTGGATCTTTACTTTGATGATATAGTCAAAGGGTTTGACTTATATGTCAAAGATAAAGAAGGGGTCTGTGACTTAGTGGGAGCGTGTTCACATTCCACATGTTGATGTGAAATGGAAATGTTCTAGAATGGAAATCCAAAGTGGAAATTATCTTTAAGGAAGATAGAGACATTTCCTATGTGATAGGAATAGAGATCTATAGAGATAGTTCTCGAAAACCTCTTGACCTGGAAAAGAGAAAGAATACATTGGCAATCTATACTGAAGGGTTCAGTATGCACAGATTCAGTGGGAGAAAACTTGTCCATGTTACATGGAGTTAGTATCCCAAGGCCAAGTGTCCAATTCTTCTGAAGAATGGGAACACTAAGAATAGATATGGATCTATCATGTATGTAATCATCCCATTATCTTGCATGTATGGACATGGCAAGAACAAAATGCATTCATCATCTTGTATGTATGACATGACAATTTGATGTGCTCATCTTGTTAACTCGTATGTGGGACATGACGAGTGGATGTCTGTCTACTTCCAGTAAGGGTTACTGGAATACCATGAGAACTTGATAAGTACTTGTGAAGTACTAGTTCTATGGAGATAAGGAAGAGTTCGATGTAAAGAGTTACATTGATGTGAACTTCCGAAAGGACAGAAAATTAATCGCAAAATATACATAGGATGTATAAAAGTGAAAGTTTGTTGATAATTGGAAGTGTTCCAATAAAACCATTTAAAAGGGAAATGTCGAGTATCTGTGTGTTAGTGAACAACAATGGATACTATATGGATCTGAAAGTTCATGAGATGAACTTATATTCCACTCATTGATGACAAGTCTGGAATCCTTGATCATGCAATGTGGCTAAAGGTTAGCAATGGAATACTAGATCGCATATTACGACAACTCCATCTCATACGTGCGACGTACAGAGAAGAGATGAGAGACATACAATTTATACTGACTTTGGCAAGGTGTTTCCATTACTCACTATGTTGGCACTAGAGCACAGTAACATGTGGGACATGTTTGAAGATCACTATGAATATGATTCAAGGGTGATTGGCTCGCAGAGCAAGTGGGATTTTGTTGGTATGTATGCCTTGAGAGCCAATCATGGGATGATTGGTGGGATACATTAAGATTGATTTGATAAACATCAAAGGCAAGCTTCCAATTCTTTCTGGTTCAGTCATATGAGATAGTGATCGAACAGATTGAATGTCTAGAGAATGACAGTACTCAATGACGTATGCTTTCAGGTTGAGGACCTGAACGATGAGATCATGCGGATGCTAAGAGTTTGTACATTCTTGTTATGTCCCTAGTCGGATGTCATTGTGGAAGGTAGATAGACAGCAATGACACACAAGACTAGATTGTGGTGTTGGTTGATGACAGAATCTCATTAGTCATGATATAGAAATATCAAACCAAACACATAGGTACTTGTTAGAGAACAAGGTACCGGACAGACCCATCGTGAGTTTGACACATGGAACCATGACATGGTAGTCACAGTCAGTACTCACAGTGATGGTTGTGAGTGTGATTCTTAGACCTGAAATCACTACACTCAACACATGTCGTTGGGCACACTTTGACATCATCAAACGCAGTCCTGAAACATGGGTTGTTATAAAGGTGATGATTGGGTGGCTTTGACACATGGGGCTTTTGAGGGGTGAGTGATAGATATGGGATTTGTCCCTCCTGAGGGAGTTTGATATCCAAGGCCACTTGATGAGTAGGATTGAGATAGGCGTGCGCATGCATGTGTGAATCAGTATGTGATATTGATGTCATACATATCTCGTTCAATCTACTCTGAGATCAAGAAAGTGAATAAACGTTGACAGGATGACTGTTCCATGCCTCGAGTTCATTCGGGATATTAGTGACAAAGGAATTATACATTCACTGTAACACCATTCATGGATTGTAGGATGAAAGTTGTTCTCCAACTTTCTACTTTCACTTGGGTAGCAATGATGTGTGACTAGGCACCGCTCTTTGCTTGTGAAGCCATAAGTGTTATGGACTTTCACTGCCAACGTGAAATGGACCTACAGGGTCACACACATAGGATTTAACTTGGAAGAGGATTTTTTGTCCACAAGCAATGTTTAGATTGATTACTAAAGGAGTTTAGTAGTTCAATTAAACACGCAATCAGTCGATGGCTCAATATCATATGGTTCAAGGTGTTGGACGCATTGATTGGAGTATCAGATTGATTGAAATCACAATTGACTGATTCTGCACAACCTGCACTCCCAACCGATCGGTTCAAGTGTTGAACCGGTCGGCTGAGGTTGCTAAACCGGTCGGCTCAAGTGTTGAGTCGATCGGCTCATGGTCAGAGTGAAACAATCAGTTCAAGGGTTGAAATGATCGGTTCAATTGGTGCAACCGAGCAAGTTGGGAAAGTCAGGTCGGTGAGAAGTTTCCTTGTGTTTCACTTGCCCAATTTGATTGGAACAAGGATTGGTATTCGATACCAATTAGAAACAAAAGAAGGAAAATCAATCGGGAACTGATCAGGACCACGAACCGACCGGTTCAGAAGTGAACCGATCGGCTCATGGGTCCCAACCGATCGGTTGGTGTTCCAACCGACCGGTTCAGGTCCCCAACCGACCGGTTCACTTGTGAACCGATCGGTTCAGGTTGCGAGTTGGTTGCTTTTTGTGGAAAATCTCGAACCCTTCTACTCCTACTTTTAGTCCCATATTGTCGGGGACAGAGAACCCTATCCCATGACCCGCCTATATATATAGGGGTATTGGGGGCTTCTCAAAGTACAACTCAGTGCAACCAGTTGCTCTACAAAGTTGTCGTTCTCTCTGGTTTTGGTAACCGAGACAGAGCCCGAGCAAGTGCTTCCCGCAAAAGGGAGGTGCAGCAAGGGAAGGACAATTGCAGTTGCAACTGGAGGCAGGAGAGTGTGTTGGCGACTAGTATGTCAACAGGAGGGTGCGACTCCTTCCACTTCCTTGTGGGACAAGGAGTGTGGAGTTCCAGGTGGTCCGTGTGGACTACTACAGAGGTGGGAGGACACTGCCTCTTAGGAGGACAAATGTCATCCAACAGTCCTCTTAGGTGGACTACTACCTTAAGCTTGATTGATGTAGTGAGGACATTGTAGATTTCAAGTTTAAGGGGGTGCAACCAGTCGGTAATGTAGTTGTATTTTCTTTTTATCATCTTTTCCTTAGTACTTGTTTTTGTTTATGTTCTTCTTATGGAAAATATAGTATGATATAAAGCCTATCTTGTGTAATGGATACACCTCCTTCTATGTTGAACTAAATTGTTCTCCCTCTTGAGAAATATCATTTGTGGAAATTGTAAAAGACTTGCATTAATCAAATAGAACTTCATGACCACCAACATGTTTTTAATTTTGGGTTTATGCTTTAGCCTGATCTTTCATCTTTCACATCCTTGATTGCTTAACACATGTAATGGTAACAATTTTTGTGAATAAATGAACTTTGCAACACTACTTATAACATGGGATGCCATTGCCAAACTCTTAGTGCTTTTTCAACCACCTTTTTTAGTGAAACTTTTTAAAACATATGAATGGAATTAGGTAATGTTGAAATTTATATAATTCACCTATGTCTTGGGGAAAACAAGTGGAACCCAATATCATCTAAAAATATCTTTTGGCTCACTTCACCTTAATTACCCCATGAAAAGATGGCTAAACCGTCCACATATCATACTATCCTAGTGTAAGTCCGGTCTAGCCATGATGGTTAGGTGGTATGTCTTAAAAGAGGGTAAAATACCCCACCCAACACTCCATGTGCGCATAAGCCTACATTAGCAGCCAAGTGCCAAAACCCATAATCGATTGTCATATCTTTTGGAAAACAAGGAGAGAAAGCTAAAATTTTGTAAACATTGACTAAGATTCCATCATTTGCATCATTAAGTTAAAATCAAGGCTATGAGTATAAACTTGTTGATTATGGTTTGTTTGGTCTCATATTCATCTTTCATTTCATTTGTTCTAAGCATGAACTTGACAATCCCTTCATTTGTGTTTTCATACTTTTTTTTCTTGGGGACAAGCAATAGTTCAAGCTTAGGGGGATTTGATGTGCACATTTCATATATACTTTTTGAACACTTACGCACACAAATTCAATTCATTTTGCTCTCTATTTGGCCTCTATTCATAATTTATTTGTTATTATTTTAGTTGTTTTACTCATTACATGACGGTGATTGTAGGTACACAATAAAGATGATGAAATGGGGCTAATCCGACCCAAATCTGACCTTAGTTGGATTCCTAGATGATGTGTATTTGATATAGAGTTAATCCTGAACAAATTGAAGAAGACACACCGTGTGTTATTTTACACATGTCATGTAACTTTCTAGGAAGGACAATCCTCGACGACAAAGCTGAATACATGGCATGTGTTATGTAACACACAGCGTGTAAGTTTTTAGAGGATTTTGTCCCCAGTTGCAGAATAGAAGACAACGTGTCCTTTACCAGACACGGCATGTTCACACTTTCAAAAGCCGAGATTTCAAGTTCTGCCAAAGCACACGATGTGTGTTTATTAACAAATAGTGTGTTCCATCCACCCAGGATGACTCTAGGTTCAACTACATGGATTGTCCTACCAGCAAAACATCATGCACTGTTTACAGATAGTATTTCTCCCGACAGTTACACTGAAGATGTGGTGTGTTTTCCAAAATACATGTCGTGTCTTTTGTCAATTTCTACATATTTTGAAAAGAACCGACCCTCATTTTTAACATGAGACCAGTCATATGGGGCATTTATCACTCATCATTTTGAAACACATGAGGACCAGAGGAAGTTGTAGAGCAAGAGGGAGGAGATTTTTGGGAAGAAGGAGAGGTTTCATGGGAAAGAACCTCCATTCATCATCATTTTCTTCTCCTTTTCTTATACAAGGGTGCAACATAACTTCTCTACTCTAGCCAAGCTTCTCAGGAGGGAAGAAAGTCTGAGTTGTAGTAGTTGTAAGGGTGGAACTTCATCCTTAAGCTGGAGCTTTACTCCTTCCACTTCACTCTTTGGTTTCTCTTAGCTTTTCTTCTCCCTAATCATGTAAAAATCTAAAAATTGTAATTTGTGCTTGTGTTTCTACATAATGTGTGAGTAAAATTCTTTTTGTTGGGCATGGGAGAGTATCTCCCATGCTATTAATCATATGAACTCATAATTTATATCTAATGTTAGTTAGTTTGCTTCTCCAAGAGTTTCTACAATTTTTCATTGCTTGTATGCTTGACTGGCCATCAAACATGCATGATTTATGCTTCTTTATGTATGAGGGAGTACTGAGTAGATCTCTTGGAAACAAACTCCTTACCACAGTAGTGGTTGGGGAATGTTGAGGATCCATGGTTGTGTTTGAATCTAAACATAGACATGGGAGTGCTATGTGAAGATGAGAACTGTCTCATGTCAGCAGGAGGTGTATGATGATGGAAACCTCTTTTGCAAGTTTATTAACATATTTAACTTCATAGATGCACATGATGTAATGGTATGGAAGTGAAATGTTATGTCTAAGATCTCCTAAATCTGATCAAAATCCTCTTAATTCAGTTATTGTTCTTTAATTTTCTAGTTAAGTAATCTTAATCAAAACTCAACTATTGCAATCTGACTTAGATTGTTGAAAGTTAGCAATTTTGTTCCTAGCTAGCCCGCATCCTTGTCGTTCGACCTCGGGTACAATTGATCTCGTATACTTGTAGGTGATCAATGAATTGAGATTAATATTATTTAAAATTCGATTGTCTTTGGAAATCAATAGGTTTTTAGCTCCATTTCTGGGGAGCTGCGGTAATTTTTAGTTAGAGTAAAAGTGTTAACTATTATTCGAGACTAAGTCATCATTTTCCAATTTTCATATTGTGATACCTTTTTAATCTTGTGATTTTCACTTAACTATTGCTTTTGTAGGTTGCATATGTCATTCTAATAGGGGTCTTGAGACATCCATCTTTTTAGATTCAGAAATCGAGTGAACTTTTTACAACCAAAGGATAGTAAAGAGGGGTGATAACTCTTCAAGTTTGAGGGGTCACAACCGTCATCACCCCATTCAACCCTTCACCACCTCATTCACCCAATCACCATCAACAACTAGAGATGGAGGACAACTAACCGCTTAAGGAATTTACTATGTTGGTTGCCATCAACATCTATGTAGCCATTGATCATCCAACCTATTGAGGCCAACAATTTGTCTATCAGCCTCACCATTAGGTAGATGATCCAGTAGAACCAGTTTGGAGGAACTCCTATGGAAAACCCAAATCTTCACGTAGTTGATTTTTTGTAGTACATGAACAACTTCAAGATTATTCATGTTCTAGCTAAAGGAGTACGTCTTCTTCTCCTATTCCCATTCACACTATGAGACCGAGCCAAGGTGTGGCTCTACTCTTTGTGCAAGCGATCTATCAAGAGTTGGGATGAGGTACTGAATGCTTTTCTTATCAAGTACTTTCCTCCTAGAAAGGCACTCAAATGAGGAGCCAGTTCACCAATTTTAAGCAACAAGAATGTGAAACACTCTATGATACTTGGGATAAATTTAAAGGCCTACAACACCTTTGTCCTCACCATGGTTTGACCAATTGGATGTTGTTACAAACCTTCTACAATGGGTTATTCTATAAGACCCATATGTCTGTGGATGTCGCTGCTAATGGAACACTAATGAACAAATCCTACAGAGAGGGATATGATCAATATATGGCACTAAATCATTATCAGTGGAGTTCAAAAAGAACCACCAGCCCTACTCATCAAGTGGCACTTCTGAGGAGTCAAGTGGGAAACATATTGTCGATGCAGTTGATCTAATTGTAGCCAAGCTAGATGCTTTGACACAGAAGTTTGAAAAACTAATTACACACTCTTTCCAAGCAGCTGAACAAGTATGTGAAGCATGTGGAGCCCCCGATCACGACTCTTTTTCTTGTTTTGCCCCACAAACAAATGTTGGAGAGGCACAGGAGCAAGCCAATGTAGTAGGGAGTTTTCCTAACAAGCAGCTCAACAATCCCTACTCCAACACCTATAACCCATGATGGAGAGACCACCCAAATTTCTCTTATAAAAACAACAATCCTTAGAACCAACAATAAAATCAACATCAGCAAAACCAAGGACAAATCAACAACAAATGAGCAACCGCCAACCCATGAACAATAACCAATCATCGGGATTCAACCACAGAAGCTACAATCAGTCTCAACCAAAGTCAACTTTGGAAACCATGTTTGAGACTTTTGTGTCAGCAAAAATTCGGTAAAATGATGAGTTTCATGCACATGGGTTACTCTTGAAGGATCCTATCACTCAACTCTCCTCCAAGGTGGATGGCATTGCCACTCACACAAAGATTCTAGAAAATCAAATTGCCCAGCAAGCTTTAACAACCCAAAGAGCTACTTCTAGTGCATTGCCAAGTCAGCGAGAGATGAACCCCTGTGAATGTAAGTACATTACCTTGAGGAGTGGGAACAATGTTGAAAGACCCTCGTTGGTAGATAAGAAGAAAGTTGAAGATGATAAAGAAGATGATATTGAGAAAGTCAAAACAAGAAAGGTATAGTTGAAGAGAAACTATATTACAATCCTACTGCCCCTTTTCCTCAAATATTTGCACTTTGGAAATAAGAACGAAAATTTCTTATGTTCATGGAAATTCTTAACAAACTGTATGTCAACCTTTCGTTAGCCAAAGTCATTGTGGAAATTCCTACCAATGCAAAGTTCCTAAAAGATCTCTAAACTAAGAGGAGGAGGATTGATCAAGTGGAACATGTCATTCTATCTGAGAGGGTGAGTTCCATCATTCAAAATAGATTACCAGAGAAACTTGATGATCAAGGTGCCTTCACATTGGCATGCAAGATTGGTGATAAGATGTTTGATAAAGGTTTAGTTGACCTAGGGGGCAGCATAAGCCTTATTCCATTTACATTGTGGGAGCAGCTTGATATTGGATACTTGAAGCCAGCCAAGACGACCATTTAACTAGCAGATCACATCATCAAATATCCTAGAGGAATTGTTTAAGATGTGCCTATTCAAGTGGGCAAGTTTTTCATCCCTTGTGATTTTGTTGTGATTGATATGATTGAGATTCCATCCAATCATATTCTCTTTGGAAGACCTTCCCTCCGCACAGCTGATTGCACAATTTATGTATGGGAGGGCAAGACCACTCTTAGAGTAGGAGGGGAGATAATGGAAATCTCTATTCTAGACGTAATGAAAGCCAAAGAAAGATGGAGAATATCAACATAGTAGATTATATTGACAAATATTTGAAAGAATACAAAGATTTTCTGATTTCCTTGTTGACTATTGTGATGAAATCGAGTTGCACACCACCATGGACATAAAATCTGGATGTTATTTCTAGTGCCCCACCACCTCCGCCTCATGAAGATACTTCACCATTTAAAGATTATTCTAGCAAGCTCACCAAGGAGAACAAGGTAGAACTCAAACCCCTTCTATAGGAGATAAGGTATGCTTTTCTTGATCTAAATTCTACTTCTCCTATCATCATAAATGTTGCTTTAAATGATGAATAAGAAGTCAAATTGTTAAATGAATTGAATTTACATAAGAAGTAATTGGTTATTCTATCGATGATTTGAATGGCATCAATCCCTCTATTTGCATGCACATAAATAATTTAGAGGAAGATGCCAAACCTTATATAGAACCTCCTAGGCATTTAAATCAAAATATGCTTGAGGTTGTTAAGAAAGAAATTTTTAAACTAAAATATGTAAATATCATTTATCCCATTAGTGGTAGCCTATGGGTGAATGCTATTCACGTAGTACTCAAAAAGGGAGGTGTAACTGTCATAAAAGGAGATAATGATGAACTGATTCAGACATGTGTTACCACAGGTTTGTGTATGTGTATAGACTATAGGAGATTGAACAAAGAAACCCATAAAGACCACTTTCCATTGTCTTTTATTGATTTAATGCTCGAGAGACTAACCAATCATTCTTATTTCTATTATCTTGATGGCTTGGGATTTTTCCAAATACCAATTTATTTTTTGGATTAGTAAAAGATGGCTTTTACATGCACTTATGGTACCTACACCTATAGACACATGCCTTTCAGTCTTTGCAACGCACCAGTGATTTTTCAGGGTCGCATGGTTCCTATCTTCTCAGATTTTATTGAACGAACGATGGAAGTTTTTTATGTATGATTTCAGTGTCTACAGGAATTATTTTTATGATTGTCTATCTAATTTATCCAAAGTCCTTGAGCATTGTCAAAAGGTTTACCTAGTACTAAACTAGGAGAAGTGCCATTTTATGGTAAAATCCAGAGTATTACTAGGCCATGTGATTTCTAACAAAGATATTGAATTTGAAAGGGCAAAAATGGAAGAAATTTAGAAGATGTCAACTCTGTCTAATGTCAAGTATGTTAGGAGTTTTCTTGGCCATCCAGGTTTCTAGAGACGGTTCATCAATGACTTCTCCAAAATAGAAAAACCTCTTTGTTCATTACTTGACAATGATGTTGAATTTGTTTTTGATGAAGAATGTCAAGATGCTTTTAGAATACTCAAGGATGCACTAATTTTAGCTCCCATAATTCATCCACCAGATTGGGATGCACCATTTGAACTGATGTGTGATGTGAGTGACTACACCATATGTGCAGTCCTTGGCCAAAGAAAGGACAATGAGATGCATGCCATCCACTATGCCAACAAGACACTTGATGAGGCCCAAGTAAACTATGACACAACTGAGAAGGAGATGTTAGCTATCGTTTATGTCTTCAATAAATGTCCTCCCTATCTAGTAGTCTCCAGAGTTGTAGTCTACACTGACCATGCAACCATCAAGTACTTGTTGAATAAGAAAGATGCCACATGTATGACATGATAATAGAGCTATATGGATTGCAACATTAGATAATTCACTTACATAGTACTTTGCATAAGTGATGTGTCTTGCTGATGATCTACATAGATTGCTTCCTCTTTCTAGTGATATTTAGAAATTCCAGTAGTAGTATGACCAGATGAACATCATCAAGTTCCTAGTTGGACTTTCTTGTTAGCACGAGGGGGTACGGAGTTAACTTATATTTAGGGTGGGGTTCCCATCTTTAGCAAAGACTTTATAAATTAATCATTCACATGGGTTTTTCATTAATAAATTATCAACCAAAGTTGACGACCAAAGCTCCAATTGGTAACTTATTGTTAAAATAATCTTGCATTAACCATCCCATGGTTTTATTGTCCGAAAATATGCAAAAGCTTTCCCTGATTCGATGTATGGGGTGTCGATTATGTGGCTCCCTTCCAATCCTCATGTGGTAACATGTACATATTGGTTGCCATTGATTATGTCTCAAAATGGGTAGAGGTTATTCCTACCACCTAACTGTCATCATCTTTTCCATTTACCAGCATGTGTACACACTGTGACCAAGTAAGCACACATCATGTAGTGTCATCTTCCCCAACCTTCAGATTCTTCCTACCTCTAGAAGACACACCATGTATTTTTCAGCACATTCCATGTCTTGCATTTCATCTTCTTTGAGCTCCACATCCAAAGGACATGTCGTGTAGTTTTTAGGACATACCTTGTTTTCAACTACAAAAACAAATCTCTCCTCTAATGGCTCCAATCAAGAAGGCATCAAAACACCGACATGGGGCGAGCCCATTCTCAACCCCCATCTATGTCTCCACCACCCAATTCTACGTCACTAAAGCAGAAGACCTTGTATATCAATTTTTGATTGCTCACAGGGTTCTTCCTAAAAAATTTGCTTGTTAACAGACTATGGAAGCTTTGGGGTTCAAGTATGAATTATTGGGGACTATACAAGAGTTGGGACTCAGATATACATGTTTCACGATGAGCAACAACTATCCAAAGTTAACTTATGAGTTTCTTACTACTCTCGGGTTTTAGGATGATCCAAGAATGCATCATGATTCTTATGGTATTATTCATTTTGTCTTTTGGGTCAAACTTAAAAATTAACATTCGAAGAATTCTATGAATCAATCCAATGCCATTATGGGGGTGGCCTAGCTTACCCTCCTTAGTTCAATAATGATGAGTTTTGGAGTGAAATCATTGATGATCCAAGGCACAAAGCTAAGAAGTCCAGGGCAACAAGCATCCGTAATTCAATTTTCTGATATGTCCACCAACTACTTAGCACATGTATTTTTTCTAAGAAAGAAACTCCAGGAATATGTGGGAAGATAGACTTATTCTTTCTTTGGGCAATGGCAAATAACTACAAGATCAATGAGGGATATTTTATTTTCACAATATTCTTTGATATCAAGATGATCAAGAAGAGAGAATCAGGTGGCATCATGTGTGGGGGTTTGATTATGCATATTGCCCGCAAAGTGGGTGTTGATTTCACTAGTCTAGAAGATGTGTCGGGGAGGAACTTAGTGGACACTCAGTTGCTCATTTCTTCTGGTCTAATTGTTCCAATTTCCAATGACAACTCTGATGACCAATATATTGACTTGCCTGATTTGGAAGCAATGACTCTCATAAACAACGACAACAAAAAATGGACTCTTTTTTATTCTGATGAGCAAGAGGATGTATCTGCTTTGGCTGGTGCCACTCCACCGCCTCCCTTCACTAGCATGTAGACAGACTACATATGGTACATGCCTGATGTCCAACACCTATACGACTATGTCCAATAGAGGTTTGACCATCAGGATAGTCACTTTGATCCTATGATTCAGTATTATTCTATTATGCATGACATGATCCACCGGATAGACATGTGGCACATTTCCCAAGGCCACTATGACATGCATTAACCTCCACATCATGCACCTCCACTACATCCACCTCAGGAAGATGCCATTTTCCAGATGGGATCTCTATGGACAATCCTGACGATGATGATTTGCTAAACTAGTTCTTCCCAGCTGGTCATGAGGGAACTGGCCCTTCATCTTGATCATTCTCCATGATAGGTAGACAATTTCTATCACCTTGAGTTTTATTGATGTAGTGAGGGCACTGCATATTTCAAGCTTAAGGGGGTGCAATCGGTTGATAATGTAGTTGTAGTTTCTATTTATCATCTTTTCCTCAGTACTTGTTTTAGTTTCTATTCTTCTTATGACAAATCTTGTATGATATAAGGCCTATCTTGTATAATGGATTGATCTCCTTCTGTGCTAAACTAAATTATCCTCCCTCTTGAGAAATATCACTTGTGGAAATTGTAAAAGACTTGCATTAATCAAATGTAACTTCAAGACCACCAACATGTGTTTAATTTCGGGTTTATGCTTTTTAGCCTGAGCGTTCACATCCTTGATTGTTGAACACATGTAATGGTAACAATTTTTGTGATTAAATCAACTTTGCAACACTATTTAGAACACAGAATGCCCTAGGCAAACTCTTAGTGTTTTTTCAACTGCCCTTTTTCACTGAAAAGTTTCAAAAAAATGGATGGAATCTAGCTAATGTTGGAATTTAGTTAACTCACCTATGTTTTGGGGGAAAAAAGTGGAACCCAATCTCATCTAAAAATCTCTTTTGGCTCACTTCACCTTAATTACCCCATGAAAAGATGGCTAAACCACCCACATATCATAGTAGCCTAGTGCAAGTCTGATCTGGCCACTACAGTTATGTGGTATATGTCTTAAAAGAGGGTAAAATAATCCAATTGGCACTCGACGTGAGCATAAGCCTACACTAGCATCCAAGTGTCAAAACCCATCCATTATCATATCTTTTGGAAAACAAGGAGATAAAACTATGACTTTGTTAACATCGACTAAGATTCCATCTTTTAAATCCTTAATAGATGAAGGTTTTGGTTGCAAACTCACTAATTGTTTGGCTTGGTCATCCAAGCTCCATTTAGTTTTGCCTAGTTAACAGTTTTATTTGATTCTTACCACCCATGTCGAACTAAAAATCTCTTTGTTGGGTGTTAAAGTTGAAATCAAGGCTATGAGTATAAAGCTATTGATTATGGTTGGTTTGGTCTCATATTCATCTTTCATTTCATTTGATCTATGCATGAACTTGAAAGTTCCTTCATTTGTGTTTCCATGCTCTTTTTTCTTGAGGACAAGCAATAGTTCAATATTAGGGGGTTTGATGTGCACATTTCATATAGAACTTTTCCACACTTCCGTACACAAATTCAGTTCATTTTTCTCTCCATTTGGCCTCTAATTATACTTAATTTGCCATCTTTTTAGTTAGTTTACTCGTTACATGACTGTGATAGTAGGTACACAATAAAGATGATGAGATGGAGCTAATCCAATCCAAATCCAGCCTTAGTTGGATTCCATGATGATTTGCATTTTTTTATGATTTGCATTTGATATAGAGTTGATCCTAAAGAAACTGAAGAAGACACATCGTGTGTTATTTTACACACGTTGTCTAACTTTCCAGGAAGGGTAATCCTCAACAACATAGTAGAAGACATGATGTTTTTATAAACACACGATGTGTGCCATCCGCCTAGGGCATCCCCAGCTGTAGAACAAAAGACACATAGTATCATTTACCACACATGGCGTGTCTTCTTTAGTTTATTAACACACAACGAGTGCCATCCTCCCAGGTTGAGTGTAGGTTATAGCCACACAGTTTGTCCTATCAACAACACATTGTGCATTCTTTGCAGAGAGTAGTTCTTTTGACATTTACATTGAGCGACCCGACATGTCTTCCAAAAGACACATCGTGTCTATTGTTGATTTCTAAATATTTTAAAAAGAACTACCCCTCATTTTTAAGATGAGACCATCCATATGGAGCAATTATCATTTGTCATTTTCAAACACTTGATGACCAGAGGAATTTGTAGAGAAAGAATGAGGCAATTTTGGGGAAGAAGGAGAGGCTTTTAGGTAAAGAACCTTCGTTCTTCATCATTTTCTTCTCCTTTTCTTATCTAAGGAGCTTCTCTACTCCAACCAAACTTCTCGTTAGGAAAGAAAGCCTAGGTTAGAGCAGCTACAAGGGTGAAACTTCATCTTCAAGCCAAATCTTTACTCCTTCCACTTCACTCTTTGGTTTCTCTTAGCTTTTCTTCTCTCTAATCATGGAAAACTCAGCAAATTGTGATATGTGCTAGTGTTTCTACATAATATAAGTAAAACTCTTTTTCTTGGTCATGGGAGAGTAGCTTCCATGCTATTACTCATGTGAATTCATAATTTATATCTAATTTAGTTAATTTACTTCTCCAAGAGTTTTTACGATGTTTCATTTCTTGTATGCTTGACTAGCCATCAAATATGCATGATTTATGCTTCTTTATGTGATTCAGGAGGATGTATGAGGGAGTATGGAGTAGATATCTTGGAAACAAACTCCTAAACATGGAACTAGCTGGGGAATTTTGAGGATCCATGGTTGCGTTTGAATCTAGACATAAACACAGGAGTTCTATGTGAAGATGAGAACTGTCTCATGTCACCGGAAATTGTATGATGATGGCAACCTCCTTTGCAAGTTAATTAACATGTTTAATTTTATAGTTACAGATGAGGTAATGGTATGGAAGTGAAATATTATGTGTAAGATCTCATAAAGTTGATCTGAATCCTCTTAATTTAGTTATTGTTCTTTAATTTTCTAGTTAACTAATCTAAATCAAAACTCAAATATTGTAATTCGACTTAGATTGTTGAATGTTAGAAATTTTGCACCTAGGTAATCTAGATCCTTGTGGTTCAACCTCGACTACAAGTGATCCCATTTACTTGTGGGTGATTGACGAGTTGAGATTATTTTTTTCTAAAACTTGCTTGCCTTTGGCAATCAACATGTAGCCCTATATTCTAGAGTCCTAGCTTCTAGATAGGGGTTCCCTATCATGTTGGAGTGAAGCATGGTAAATATGGTAAGTTCCCATTCCCTCTCCCTAACTTGTTCCCCCGTTCACCACCCCTTTTACATGATCCATGACAAAATGAGTTAATATGAAATTATATTGTGAGTAAGATAGACTTCAAGTAAATGACATATATTAAAACTTATTTTGACTCATGTCCTAGAAGACATAGTGTTAAAAGAAAAAGAAGATTACTAGAAAGAAAAGTAAGGGATGGAATGAATGACAATATCTTATTGAAGTTTACACCTCTTGGGTCTTTTTTGGTGCCACTTTGGAGCTAACCCATCCTCCATCTCTTATGATCTTGGGTTTACTAGTATTGCAACTCTATAAATAGTGAAAAGATGAGCGAGTAACAAGATCGGTAGGAGTTTAATTTTGTTGCAGTAGTACATAAAACCTCACAAAGGGACTTTAATTCAAACCACCAAAAAATAAATTAATGATGTAATAACCCCTTAGCTTTAGGCCTCCCCTACAACTTGTGGGATAAGGGGAGATCTTTCTTTCTTAATAATATACACAGGCCCAATTAGTAATTCATAATAGTAAAGGTAAAACGTGTGTGACACTTCCCACAGCCTTTCATATACATTAAGACAATAGAAAAAACTCAATTTAAAAAGTCAAAGGTAAAATTACATTCTACCCCTCATACAACCTTTCATATAACCTTATTAGAATACAATTTGACCAATTTGTAGTTTGGAAAACTATAGGATTATATACATCTAAACCCTTTCATGCCATCAAACGTCTACCTTATTAGAAAAAAAACTTATTTATAAATAAAATCATTAAATATTATATTTGACGCCTCACACTCCTTTCTGTAAAATATTTATTATAATAAGATGACTACTTTGTAATTTAGAAATATAGAAGAAAATAGTGTAATGAAAATCCTCCCCATGTTTATATGGTATAGATTCACCAAAATTGCATCTTATCAGGGAGCCATTTAATGGCTTCAGATCAAGTACATGACTTACCTATTATACATATATGTGAGTATTAAATCATAAATGTGGTTGTGTATCATGTTGTCTAGTCAAAGTAAAATTAAGAAACATAATTGGAGTCAATATGCAATCAAGTTACAAGTAGAATAAATACAATGAAAGAAACAGTCGATTCTTATTTTTAGTATTGTCGTACTCAACATAGTGTTACTAAAGGCAAAGAACAAGCCCATTTTGAAGTGAAGAAAGAGAAAAAGAAGAAATCCACCTTGTCTCAAATATGCCTAAAGTGAAAAAACTACATCTCTACATCAACTTTATTGTAGACATCCTTCCTGGAGTCAGTATTTTATAGGGACCACATCAACCACCTCATCTGACTTTAATTCATACATGATCCCAACTTTTATAGGCACGTAAAGACAATATGATGTGGTGCATAGGCTGGTGGGAGTCAGCTCCAACACAGTGGTACATTATTACCTTAGTAGAATACAACTGGTCAATTTCTAATTTATAGAAGTAAAGGTGAAAATTGTATGCACTCTTCCCTCACCCTTTCATATATAATAATAAAATGGTTAATTTGGATCTTCTGTGTCCTTTGGTATCCTCTCCCATGTCCTCTTCCATATCCTTCCATCATTTATGACAATTCATCTAATCCTCCAATCAAAGTTAATGGCAACGGTCTCTGTTACATCCTCCCCATCCATTTTCTTTCACCACCAGCAACAATCGTAGTAGTATCAAGAAGCTTTGACACTGACAAACTTATTTGTAGTGGTTGTGAAGTCGACCAACACATGTGCCCCATCAAATGTCCATTCAAGAGTCTCTACACAAGTCATTAAAAGCCCTTTTAGCTTAGTAGTTTTATAATCATATTCAATCCGTGCATGTGTCCTCGCATACTTGAGTTGAAGACATCCACAAGGTATTGGAATACACCAACATTTAAGAAGGCTTGGTCACTGCTCTTCATTCTTGCAAATATTGGATGTGTGCCTTACATATTTCCACCCAACCTTGTTCGGCATGCACTCACCAAAGCTTCAGATAGTATCTGATGCTACTACCTCTCTTCTCACCATCCTGGCAAGGATTCCTGACATGGTTGTTTTCTTTCTCACCCCCATCAAGCTTGGATTTCCGACTCAAATTTCATATACCTTAATGGCTCATCAACTTATTGAATCAATACTACCTATCATGAACTATCTCGATCACAATGTAAATCTTGTTGATTGTGTCTTTCATATGGGTTTCCCTATGGTAAATATCATCTTACTTATTTATGATTTATCATTCACTAACACGTAGCATGTTGACCTGCAACGACTTCTTTTCCTTGCTCCATTGATGTTTGGGTTCATCTTTTGTTACTTCCTATGTGTGTTCTCTACCACTTATCTCTTAAGTCTGCTCAAGAATGCTCCATACAAAAGTGTGCCTCGCTCCAACAACTTATAATCCTTAAGTTCCCTGAAACATATAATTTTGTACATGATGATATCAAATAACTCATTGCTTAGGACTTGACTCACCACTGTCCTTTTGTGTGTGAACATTCTGTTGAATCTAGAGTTCCCTGTACCAAGATAAAGATCAAGGATGGTCAATTTTTGTATGCCATCAGAGTTTCTCTCCTCCGGAGGTGTTTCCCCCATTCAACTCTTCTACTTGTATGGATCTTGAAGAGAAACATCCAAAACCCTCCTCTTATGATGTAGCCTATGTCAGATATTCCATGCTCTCCCTTTATAGCTACCAGTGTTATGGTGAAAGAAGCAATCTTATCCTTCTATAAAGGGACATGTTTTGTTCACGTGACAACCTCTGCATGCATAACCTTTTGATGCTATGCTCGGTGCAACAATGACAATGAAGAGGACATTAATAATGTATTCTTGAATGTCATCATCCATTGACTTATCAATTATTGTCTTACCTTCCTAGCACCCTATGTTTCCAGTGTCCTTTTGAATCCTCTTGTGAAGCAAAACAATGGCATTTGGCCTATCATAGTTGGTACAATTTGGTGTCACCTTATTTCTAAGTTTGTAATAAAGGGTGTCTTGTCAGATACAATCACTTATCTTAAGAATTATCAATTTGGTGTTAGCATCGTTGGTGGTGTTGAAGTATTTCTACATGTTGTTTCTCACCTTGTCTATTACCAACAACATCGACCACCCATACATTGGACCTTGTTGAATTCAATAATGATTCCAATATGGTTGACATATTCCCCATATTTTATGAGGTATGTTTCATTTCCTATCTATTGTACGTTGGGTTGAATTTTGTTATAGATCGTCTATACCTGGATCAAAGTGAGTCTCATCTCTCAACAACTAATATCCAAAGAGGTTTCTATTGGGGACATTTCTATTTACATTCATTGTTTATCCTTTTATTTTGCAACTAAAAGACGAATTCCACATTGACCTTCTTTCTTTCTATCTTGATGATGGAACCCTCAGTGGAAACACCGATGAAGTCACCAAGGCTCTATCTATTTATCAAGAACAAGGCCCAAACTTTGGTCTCCATATCAAAATCAAGAAAACGGAAATCATTTGGCCTTTAGATGACCATAGAAGAGACATTGAGTTTGGTATGTTTTCTTCTAACACATCTTGCGGTGTGTGGAGTGAAAATTTGAGGAGGTCCTACTTCCACAGACCCAAGTTTTGAGCATCTCAAGGAACATGTGGTTAAAACCCTTGCAATGATGGATCTCTTGACTATACTTCAGGATGTCAGTGTGAGCTTCTTCTTCTCTGATCATGTTTTGGGATGCCCAAGTTGTTATTTTCTCTGCAAATGACACCCCCAATTTCTATTGGCTCTACATTGAATGATTTTGATCATGGTCTTTGTCAATGTCTGGAACATATTATAGTTGGTGATGGCCCATAATTTGGTGATCTACAGTGGCGCTTGGTCATGCTTCCTATGCACCTCAGAGGTATTGGCATCAAATCTTCTCAAGATGTTTGGCATGTTCGCCTATGCTTCCTCTTGTGGATCTATCTTGTGAGAGGTTGGATCGGTGCCTATAGGAGCTGTTACAACCCCAATTTTTGGGTTCTTTTGGTGATAAATGTAATTTCTCATATTAAAGATATTTGAACAAATAATGATATAATTTGTTTTGAATAAATGGATTTCGTTTACAATATCCTTGATGGTTGTTTTGTGGGTTTTTTTTTGCTATTGGGCCCAATAACAAGGAAAAACCAAAAGGAACTCCATTATTTATAAGAAATTGAGAAAAGAAAGATGTAGAAACCTCTAGAATGCAAAAGTATATAATACAAAGGTGGATTTCGTGCCTCTTGGGTTCCTTGGGTCCCAAGGAGTCCAAAGTTGCAAAGATAATGCAACAAGAAAATAAAAGACTAATTAAATATTTCTTTATTAAGAAAGAAATTGAAAACAATGATAAAATGTGGAAAATAAGTGAAAAGATGTATAATTGAAATATCCTTGATGGATTTTCATATCCAAAGGATTCCTAATGATAAATGGAATGGGAATGAGGAAAATAGAAAGAAAGATAAAGAGAAATCCTCAAAAAGAGATATTTTAATAAGAAATAAACAATATAATGAGAAATAATGGAAATAGATGCATCTACAAGGATAGTGAGTATCCACTAAGAAGGATTTCGAAATATTAGAGTTTCTTGGGGTCCAAGGAGCCCCAATAAAGAGGAAGAAAGAGAAAATACCTATAATAGAAAATAAGAAGATAATGTGAATATATAATTAATGGATTATGTGGTATTGTTAAAAAGGAAGTAGTTTCTACTAAATGAAAATAGAAATTTTGTGCCAATGAATTAAAAAACAAGAGCAAAGAGAATAAGAGGGATGGTTTTCAAAATTCTAATATCTAAGGAATAAAGAAATATCAAAGGGATAGAGAGGAGAGAGAAAGCTTGCTTCCTAATGAAGGAATTGGATTCCTATTGGGAAAAGACCTTGCATCTTTGTGGATGTACTTCTTGGGGTGTGAATACCCTCCCCTATATAAGGGGAAGAGCCTCTGGTTTAGGTTCAAGAGAAACCCCACGTATATCTCTCCCTCCTCTCCTTTATTTCTTCTTTCAACCCTAACCAAGAGGGTAGGGCAACCCTACAGCGAGTAAGAGGCTGTGGAGTCATCACGATGGGGGCAGGAGGCTTCCACGAAAACCCTATATTGGTCGACTATCATATCTACCCTAGTCTTCGAGCAGCGCCTTCCGTAGGTCTGCAAAAATGGCAGCAATGCGGCAGCAACCGCAGTTGGATCTCGCGCAAAGAACGGCCATATTGGCCACAATCTGGAGATGCTCCACGTGCGCAAGGGGGCCGCACAGCTAGGGTGGCTATCACCATCGAGTTCCGTGGCCCAAGGAGGGAGAGACAGCCTATGCAAGGCTGTTGTAGGCGGCCGCTAGGGCTGGCTGGAGGTGGAAGACGACCCATGGGTCGTTGGACACTTTTGCCCCTCCGCGGGCTGAAGAAACCACTAACTTAACAAGGGCAAATCGGTCATTCTGTTATGTTTTTAAACAAGAAAACATGTTGCATGGAAAGAAGCGATGTGGCAGCTTCTGATTGGCCCAAAGTAAGTAATTTTGCAAAATTCATATCTAATTAACCGTAGCTCGGATGGATACAAGTAATATATGAATTTTTCTCAGACGAACACGAGGAATGCAATAAAAATATAATTCAAGAGTTAAAGATTAAGAAACTCTATTTTGAGATGATTAATGAAATTAGTAGGGTTTAATGGATGATTAAAGTTGATATTAGCCTGTTAATCGTGAAAAGATACATTAAGATAAAAACTAATGAACTTTGAATGTAGTTAGTTTAATTGAGAGTTCATGTGCATAAATATGCTTTAATGGGCCTTGAAACACTAATAATAGTAAATGTGACTCATAATGGTTTTAATTATTCAAAATTGTGAATAACGTTGAGATATGATAATTCCAAGCTATTTCGAGTATAAAAGTGTATAAATACCCTTAATGTAGTAATTAGGGTTTTCTAATGGATAAAGGTAGAATTAATGACAAATAGAGTTCATATGTGAATTAGATCATGATGAACTATGAATTGATGATAAATAAGAAAAATGATCTTGTCATGGATTAAAAGGATAAAAATGGTAGCTTTAATAAAAAGAGGCCTAATGGACTTAATTGATGGTTAGTTGTACTTTAATCTAAAATTAAGGTTATGTGTTGTTAAAAGGTAACCTAATAATTTTCGTGAAGGTTAGATGAGAAAATTAGGGTTTAAAAGAGTAAGATGAAGTAAAACCCTAATTGCAAAAGTAAACCCAAAAAGAGGTAGAAATCCTAAAAAGGAATAGAAACCTTAACTAGCAAGATGGTTTGGATAGTTTTTGATAAAAAGGAATTGATTGTAATTTTAGGATTCTTGTACTTGCTTGATTGGATGTCTTGATTGATTGGACTATTCTATCTCAATTCAGCCTAACGGGTATGTGGTTAATTATGGTTAATTGCATTAGTTTCCCGAGGGTTTTACGAATGTTTCCTCGCATTGAATGCTACCTAAACAGTTGGATTTTCATACTTACAAAATTATAAAGTCACTATGGTTATCCCAATTATAAATAAGTGTGTATTCTTGTACCTACATGCCACCCTGATGGATGATGCAAAGAGGTCAAGCCCAGGAGGGAAGACCCATGGGCACCATGAGTGGTGACCCTAGGCACCAAGCTCGGGATTGAGAAGGTGGCCTATGATATTGCATGACTAAAGGGCACCATGACGGGTGACCCCAGGCACCAAGCTCAGGATTGAGAAGGTGGCCTTAAGTCAATGGCAAAAGAAACACCCAAAAGGGGGTATGCCAGGGTTAGGGCAAAAGTGGTGGACAATGTCATACTGAAAAGCATAAATTGGCTTGTTAATTAACTTGATTGTGATAATTAGATTGTTATCCATATTTGCAAAGTTTTGGTTGTCCCCACATACCAGCATATTCTGATATGCTGACTGACGTTTTGTTTGTCGACATTTTAGGTACAAGATTGAAAAGGACAAATAGTAAAGTGGCACATGTGGAATTAAATAAGAACTAAATTACAAAGGAGGATTAGTTAGAATGGAATCCTGATGCGGATAGAAGTAGATATCCCTATTTTTGGAAAAGGTATGCAAAGTTTTATTATATACCAATTTTCAGTTTAGTAGGTAAATTTTGATAATTGTTATTGATTATTTGTCGAACCTTTGATCCTATTAATTGGGATAATGGCTCTAACCTCTTGGTCTCCTTTAATTGGGGGTTACTGGGAGGCGGGGTCGTTACAATTGGTATCAGAGCATAGGTTCCTCATTTAATCTGTAATAATTATTAAATTTTACAAACTCTGTAGAACCCAAGGGAGTTATTAGAGGAATTTTTGAAAGACAGAGGTGTCTAGAAAAGGATCACGTCTGGGGGCTGGAAAGATTTTCCTCCGCACCACTAGTCGAAATACGAGGACTCCTGGATTAGTGTGACTGCCTGGCCAAAGTCTCAGGATTTGACTCAAAAAAAGATACCTTTAGGACTCTCTCATCTTGTTCATCCCTTCTCAACTCAAATGCTTATTAGGACTTTAAGGATTAGGGTTTTCTCTCTTTTCCTCACCTTCTTAAGGTATGGGTAAGGTTGATAAGTCTTAAGGAATCCTCCACTAAATTAATAAAAAGAATGTAAATAAGATGTCATGGACATAAGCTTAATAGATTAAGTGTAAAGGAATAGATACATGCTTAGTTCGTATGACATAAGTTGTCATGCCCTCAGAAGAGACCTGAAACTAGACCTTCTTGTAAGGAGGATAAGTAATGAGAGTCCGTCTTAGAGGAAGAGATCTCCATTACAAGTAGAGACCTGGCACATCCTCTGAGGATGATGTTAACCCTAACCTTAAGTGAAGGTTAGAGAGAGAGATGACATGATGTCTTAGTAGACCAGGTGTTTGGATGGACATGCCTTGGGATTCCATATGAGCCATGAGAGGTTAGATGACCTAGTACCTTTGGCGACCCAACCCTGGGAAGGGTCGTGCATGTTAGAGTAAAGGATAGTTCCTTCATTGATGAGGTTAGAGAAGAACCTATGGAACCCCATGAGCTTATATGGGCATGGCATAGTAGGAGCCCAGAATACGTCAGTAGTGCGGGCAGTAGGTTGTAACCTTGGCCAGTAAGTATGATGGATGGCTTATGAAATAAGCATAAAGAACTATTAATAACCTCGAGCAAACGTAAGTTTGAACATAAGCTTCACCCACGTAGAGGTGTGCTTGTGAGCTTGATCCTTCATGAAGAGAGGACCTCTAGTAGTAAGGCTGGATGTGGAGTTACCTCTAGAGAAAGAAAGCAGGACCCAAGCAAGGAGGATGGAAGTTTATATTTCGAGACATGAGGAACAGTGGGGAGTTGAGGATGATGCTTCCGGAACCTATGTGCCTATGGTATAGGAGTTTACCTACTGAGATGAGACAAAGAGTGCCTTAGACCCTGAGGAGGTTTAAGTAGCAAGTTGTGAGGCCTTGTACCTTGTTGGTTGCCCTTGAGGAAGACTCAACTCTAAGGTGCTGCTCGAATAAAAGGATCATGGGAGTACATGACATACCTTAGACATGTTGGATTTGTGGTTAAGAGATTGAGCATGCAATTGGATACCCAAAGGTGAACCGAGGCTTCCTAGGCCTAAGTGGGGAAGTAGTGTACCTGATGCTCATGATGAGATTCAAGTCTCTATAGTTTCGAGCATAGTACTCCTCATGTGTAGAGCAAAAGGAAACCCCTTAAGTTAAGGGTATGTTTGATGAACCCCTCACAACTAAGTTGTTCTAATGTTGAGGATGAGAACAAGTGTGGCCTAGCATGGTTTGTAGGTGTCTTCTTGTACCTTAGTAGTTTGCTAGGGCTAAGCATGCTCATGTGGATGCAGACCCTAAACATAAGGACATTTGTGACCTTTGTTATCAAGGTGTAGTTTCCACCCATCCTGGGAGAGGGACCCTTTTGTAGGGTGTATACCAGTTTTGTTGGTTTTGAGGTAACCTAAAGAGGTTTTAGAGGATCTTGAGAAGCTAAGTGAAGAGTACATGGTAGTAAAATGAACCTATAGACTCATAGATAACCATCTCTAAGTGCATGTGGGTGTGTTACCATGGAGGTAACCGGTATGGGTCTTGACCAAGGTAGGCAGGTCACCATGACCCCTGTCAAAGGATGAAAGACAGCCCAAGAATGCAGAGAGAGAGATGATGAAGGCTTGGGCAAGGTTCTAAGCTGGACATGTACTATGTTAGAATCCTAAGTCTATCCTAGGGTCAGGTAGGGATAAGACCGATGGAAGTAGGAGTTGCCTAATTCCCTAGTTGCACATGACCATAGGGTTGGGAGGTAACTGCTATCATTGTCTGAGGGCCATGGGTTAGGAGATTAATCACCTTCATCAACTCATGGGACCCAAAGGGTAGATGAGTAGGGCACTCTCTAATGCATGAGGGAAGAGGGATGACCCCAAAGTGTCGGCACCCTATAGACCCAGGGGAGATGACCAAGGATTGTGTGTGGACCCAAGTAGGTTCGAAACCAGTTTTCCATGGAAGTAACTTTGATATCAAGATAATTGTGATATAGAGACATAAGTTGCACGTTTCTACTTCAATTTGAAAGTGTACTGGCAATGTGGGATGTACCATCTCTACTCTTGGAACAGGAAGAACTTTGTGTTTGGACGGTCGCCAAATGCTTATTTCCTCTTGTTATGGGAGTGAGAGATAGGACAGTACGCATGCCATACACCAAGGGTAAAGATGATGTGAGTTGGAACATTGCCATGAGGAATGAGGACAGAGATGATAGCATGTCCTTGTGGAGTGAATGATGCATGGATAGGTACAAACGATAAGAGTATTAAGGTAATCATCTTGTGAGAATGTTTTATCATGAGCTATGTGGAATTTGCAAGTGATACAAGGTTGAATTTGATAACTAAGAGGATGAGCTCAGAGTGTTCTGATGAATATAGACTTAGAGTTTGAGACGATATGATAAGTGGAATACATGGAAGTGTATGTCTTCAACATTACCTAATACCTAAGTATGTGAAGTGGTAATGGATGTTGTGGTTGACATATAGCTTCCTAGTTTGGCTAGAGACTAGAAGAGGTTGTTAAGATGACCCTAAGTTTGGAAAGAAGATAGATTTGGCTAACTCTCAGATGCAACGATACGATTGATCAAGTTAATGGTTGTTTGGTTAGCCAGCCTAGTCTTTGATGAAATGGAAGGATGGTGGTAGAACCTCAGATACACTTCTTTGGATAGGAAGGTAATAAAACCCTAATGAGAGTGGTTTAGGGATTCTGAGGAATTGATCTTGAGGAATCATTACATACATGATATCATGGTCTTAATATCACCATACACCATGATACTACAAAGATAGAAGTGATCGTAGTACTTTGGATTCTTGATATGAAGTTGCATGTGGCATGTGGCCATGCAAGCCGGGGGTGAAGGACGAACACCAGTAACCCAGTGCTTTGGCATAGAGGATAAAGAGTCCCCGAGAGGGAATGGGAGTTCACCACTATGGATGTTGTGGTAAGTCTCCCCTTGACCAAGGAAGGTCAAGATACAATGTGGGTTATGGTAGATCGCCTTACCTAGATGACAAAAGAAAGAAAGAGTAATGTCAAGGAACAAATCGGGTTGAACTACTTATAAGAGAGAGAGATGGTTCAACTACACCATGATTCAAGCACAAAAGTTCTTGAGTAGGACCTAAAGGTTCACTTCCATTAGGTGGAAGTAGATACATGAGGAACTCGATGTCAGTACAGTTTATCACCCCATACTAATGGTCAGTATGATCCAGACTAGAGGGTCTGATGAGAGTATGTGTGCTCATTCAGGGTGATACATAGAGACAGTTCTTAAGATGTGATGTTAACCACCATAGCCTTTATCGGGATGTAAGAAGTGTTGGGTTTTAGGGGAGGCAGAGAAGGCAGCGGAAACAAAAATTTTCCTCCCCAAACCCAGAACAAGGAAATGCGTCAACGTCTATACAATAGGAAAGGATGGTTTGTGGAATCATACCTTGTCACGAGGCTTGCTCAGCGACAATACCTCGCGGCTTGCGTGGTCTTCACCTCCGGTCTTGGATGGTGTCTGTGCACCTCCTGGTCGCACCGGGACTGACGACTCCTGGTCTCACCGGGACTGTCGAGATTGACAGCTGTCCTCTGAGCAGCAAAAATCTCCCGCCTCTAAAGTAGTCCACACGGACCACCTGGAACTCCAATCTCCTTGTCCCACAAGGAATTGGAAAGAGTCACACCCTCCTATCAGCGTACTAGTCACTGACACACTCTCCTACCACCAGTCGCTTTCTGAAGTTGTCTTTCCCTTGTTGTGCCTCCCTTATCGGGTAGAACTTGCTCGGGCTCTCTCGGTTACCAAAACCAGTGAGGACGAAAACTTTACAGAGCAATTGGTTGCATTGTGTTGTTCTTTGAGAATCCCCCAATACCCCTATATATAGGAGGGTCATGGGACAGGGTTCTCTATCCTGGGCAATGTGGGACTAAAGCAGGAGTAGAAGGGTTCGATATTTTCCACAAAAAACAACCAACTCACAACCTGAACCGATCGTTTCATTTCTGAAATGGTCGGTTGGGGACCTGAGCTGGTCGGTTGACACCTCAACCGATCAGTTGGGACCCATGAAATGATCGGTTCATTTCTGAACCAGTCGGTTTGTGGTCCTGATCAGTTCCCAATTGACTTTCCTTCTTTTGTTTCTAATTGGTATCAAATACCAATCCTTGTTCCAATCAAATTGGGCAAGTGAAACAAAAAGAAATTTCTCACCAACCTGACTTTCCCAACTTGCTCGGTTGCACCAGTTGAACCGATCGTTTCAACACATGAAGCAATCGTTTCACCCTATCCATGAGTCGATCGACTCACCACCTGAGCTGATTGGTTCACCAAACTTAGCCGATCGGTTCATCACATGAGCTGAAGAGTTGGGAGTGCAGATTGTGCAGAATCAGTCAATTGCAGTTTCAATCAATCTGTTACTCCAATCAATCAGTCCAACACCTTGAACATTATGATACTGAGCTATAAATTGATTGAGTGTTTAATTAAACTACTAAACTCTTTTAGTAATCAATCTAAACATTGTTTGTGGACAAAAATCCTCTTCCAGGTTAAATCCTATGTGTGTGACCCTGCAGGTCCATTTCACGTTGGCAATGAAAGTCCATAACACTTATGACTTCACAAGCAAAGAGCGGTGCCTAGTCACGCATCAGTGCTACCCAAGTGAAATAGAAAGTTGGAGAACAACTTTCAATCCTACAATCCGTGAATGGTGTTACATTGAATGTATAATTCCTTTGTCACTGATATCCTGAATGAACTCGAGGCATGGAACAGTCATCCTGTCACCGTTCATTCACTTTCTTGATCTCAGAGTAGATTGGAAGAGATATGTTATGACATCAGTATCACATACTGATTCACACATGCATGCACGCCTTTCTCAATCCTACTCATCAAGTGGCCATGGATATCAAACTACCTTAGGAGGGACAAATCCCATATATATCACTCACCCCTTAAAAGCCCCATGTGTCAAAGACACCCAATCATCACCTTTATAACAACCCATGTTTCAGGACTGCGTTTGATGATGTCAAAGTGTGCCCAACGACATGTGTTGAGTGTAGTGATTTCAGGTCAAAGAATCACACTCACCACCATCACTGTGAGTACTGACTGTGACTACCATGTCATGGTTCCATGTGTCAAACTCACGGTGGGTATGTTTGGTACACTTATTCTCTAACAAGTACATATGTGTTTGGTTTGATATCTCTATGTCATGACTAATGAGATTCTGTCATCAACCAACACCACAATCTAGTATTGTGTGTCATTGTTGTCTATATACCTTACACAATGACATCCGACTAGGGATATAACAAGAATGTACAAACTCTTAGCATATGTATGATCTCATCATTTAGGTCCTCAACCTGAAAGCATACGTCATTGAGTATTTTCATTCTCTAGACATTCAATCTATTCTATCACTATCTCATATGACTGAACCAGAAAGAATTGGAAGCTTGCCTTTGATGTTTATTAAATCAATCTTAATGTATCCCACCAATCATCCCATGATTGGCTCTCAGGGCATACATACCAACAGACTCCCACTTGCACTGCGAGCCAATCACCGTTGAATCATATTCATAGTGATCTTCAAACATGTCCCACATGTTACTGTGCTCTAGTGCGAATCATAGTGAGTTATGGCAACACCTTGCCAAAGTAAGTATAAATTGCATGTCTCACATCTCTTCGCTGTATGTCACACATATGCGATGGAGTTGCCGTAATATGCGATCTAGTATTCCTTTGCTAACCTTTAGCCACATTGCATGATCAAGGATTCCATACTTGTCATCAATGAGCGGTATATCTATAAGTTCATCTCATGAACTTCAAGACCCATACAGTATCCACTATTGTTCTCTAACACACAGATACTCAGCATTTCCCTTTATTGGAACACTTCCAATTATCAACAAACTTTCACTTTTATATATCCTATATATATTTTGTGATTAATTTTATGTCCTTTCGGAAGTTCGCATCAATGTAACTCTTTACATTGAACTGTTCCTTATCTCCATAGAACTAGTACTTCTCAAGTACTTATCAAGTTCTCATGGTATTCCAGTAACCCTTACTGGAAGTAGACAGACATCCACTCGTCATGTCTCACATACGAGTTATCAGGATGAGCACATCATATTGCCATGTCGTACATACAAGATGATGAATGCATTTTTGTTCTTTCCATGCAAGATAATGGGATGATTACATACATGATAGATCCACATCTATTCTTAGTGTTCCCATTCTTCATAAGAATTGGACACTTGGCCTTGGGATACTAACTCCATGTAACATGGACAAGTTTTCTCCCACTGAATCTGTGCATATTGAACCCTTCAGTACAGATTGCCAATGTATGTTTTCTCTTTTCAGGTCAAGAGGTTTTTGAGAACTATCTCTATAGATCTCTATTCCTATCACATAGGAAACATCTCTATCTTCCTTAAAGATAATTTCCACTTTTGGATTTTCATTCTAGAACATTTCCATTTCACATCAACATGTGGAATGTGAACACGCTCCCACTAAATCACATATCCCTTCTTTATCTTTGACATATCAGTCAAACCCTTTGACTATATCATCAAAGTACAGATCCAATTTTGAGTTTTTTGTACTCAATCAATCACATTGATTAGTCCATTGTAACTTATAGACTTCATTTGCATTAATGGATTCATAAACCTTATAAGGTGTGTCACGTACACATCCTTGTTTTATTCCTCATAGGAATGTGGCTTTAGTATCCATATGCCAAATGTCTTAGTCATTAGGTTGCAATCAACAAGCATCATCCTTCTCAAAATGTTATCCATGTGTCTTAACACTTAAGATTCATTTGCACTTATGGATTTCATCCAATGGGTGCTACCATCAAGGTCATACCTTATGGTTCACATGGATGTCATTTAGGATGTAATGGTCATAAACCATAACTCAAAATTCGGTTCCTCATATTCATCTAGATAGTTGACTCATTACATGAACAACTCATCACATAGATAATTGAGGTGTATCTGTTAAGGATATAAGAACTTACAACTCCTTGTGATTCTTAATGTCCTTTTATTAGTGTGGGGTATTCTTTTATTAAGAAGAATTCAGTTATTTGATAATCATTCTCTAACTCCTTAGAGTATGATTCCTTCTTGATTTAGACATCACCATGCCTTAATCATGAGTTCACTATGATACACTATCATAATCACTCATAAGGATCTCAAACATTTGGTCCAAGTATTTCATTCATTGATCTCATCAAAAATTAACACTTTACCAAATTTGAACTTCATCTATGATAATCTTGAACACTTCAAGATATTCATATTGGTATTTCTCTAAACACCATTTGAAGTATTAGCATTTGTTCCAATAGGTATGTAAATACATCACATGTATTATACCTAATAGGATAATCATTCTCCCACTACCATTAGTGAAGATTGATTAATCATGTTCAAGATATTCATGTCTCTTACTGGTTCTCTAACCAAAAGAGTCTAGATTTATCCATCATATGGAAACTAGAAATGAATTTCTCATGATTGATGCTAATTTGATTGTTTGAGTTATCTATAACTTTTAGGTATCATTTTATCTTATGCATATCAAATACCACAAGATAAACAAGGCATTGCCACAAAGATCATATCTTTAGAAATTGAAACATCTCTTTATTGATTGCCATCATTGTCATACAATATGCAAAAATAAAGTGTTTCTATCTATTGGCAAATATGAAATAACAGTTCATAACTGTATTACATGCCTTTTAGGCTGAAAATAAACTAAAGTACTCCTATCTATGGCGGAAACACTTGCCCCATTTATTGAGTGCTTTACACTTTACATCTTGGTATCATATACCTCAAAAGTGTTACAAGTTTACTTTCATGACACCTATAAGTAGAGACGGTTGTCACCTCCTTCTTCTTTTATTCTTCCAGATAGAGAGGACAATTCCTTTTCCAATGTCCTGGATTTTGACAATGGTGGCAATTGCCTTTTTTTGGTCATGCCTCCCTTGGCCTTGAGAGTTGAAGATGACTTGGGCTCCTAGCTAGCATCATAACATTTCTTAGCTTTGCCCTTGCCCTTTCGCTTGGACTTGCCTTTCTTTCCCATGATCACCATCACAGACTTAGGCTTGTCTTTCTTCAACTGTGTCTCGGCTGTCCTCAACATGCCCAACAACTCTGACAGTGGCCTATCAAAGTTGTTCATGTTGTAGTTCATCACAAACTGACTATAGGATTCTGGCAACGATTGCAGTATCACGTCAGTAGCCAACTCTTGGCTCAGTGGAAATCCCAGTCTTGTCAGGTTCTCCACAAACCCAATCATCTCGAGTGTGTGAGGACCAACTAGATCTCCTTCTATCATGACTCACTTGAATAGTGCCCTTGAGACATCCTATCTCTCTTGCCATGCTTAATCTTCATACATATTCTTGAGATGCTGAATCAACTCAATGAAACCCATGTTCTCATGTTGTCTCTACAACTCGTGGTTCATAGAGCACAACATCAAGCACTTTGCATCAATGGCATCATCAGAATGCTTCTTATAAGCATCCCTTTCTGCCTTTGGTGCATTAGGGGCAGGTTCCTCTGGAATTGGAGTATCCAGGACATAGAGCTTTTGCTCTTGAGTGAGAACAATTCTCAATGTCCTATACCAGTCGTGGAAGTTTGTCCCATTTAGCCTGTCCTTTTCAAGGACCGATTGCAAAGAAAAGTGATTGTTGTTTGTTGTCATTTGTACTACAAAAGGAAATATGCAATCTTAGTCCAAAAACTCATTTTTTGACTTATTTGATTGATTTGAAAAGTTGAAGATATAATTAGGCCTTTAATTAATTATCGCTCCCACTATTTTACTTCAAATTGATAGCCCTCACCATCAATTCAGAAGATTGCAGCGTACAACCTTATAGTGGGAAAGATCCTGAAATCCTCTAAGTCATTGACCAGCTAGGGCTGTCACCCACAACTTAGATCTCTCAGGTAGGCAACTCTTGCCAATTGCATCATATGCAACTCTTGATAAGATGTCATATGCAACTCCTTGCCATGATCATCTCCATGCATCAAGGTGCTAGCTCCTATCTAGGTCACCTTGTTAAGTCCGACCCAAAGAAAACACGATGAATATGCACCCTGCTAGGGCAGACCCACATATCCATCCTTCATGCTTCCACGAGATAGACGGTGCACCACGCTTGGGCGTGCCCACACTTGGTAAATCAAGCTTTTCACGTGTGTCACATTTGGAAGGCATCTAAAACTTAATATTTAATGAGGGATTTGGTTTTATATACATATACATATCCAATCACCACAATACATAGTATGTATCATATACATGTTGTATCCCATAGAAAACATGTGAAATGATAAAATCGATGATTATGGCCATCCTAATGTGATTCCTTGAGCCAAGAGGAATCAAGGTCATCTAGGTCTACATCACATGCAACCTATACAAGATGAACGTTGTGCTTTGCCTTTCTGCGTTTGATCAACTCATCACATGACTGATCTTCTTGCCATCAGGCTGGTCGACTGGGTGCCACCAGCCGATCGGTTGGATCCTCCAACCGATCGATTCTCCTGGTTATCATGCATCTCATCATGGCTGCCACCTGCTCGTCTCACTCCTCGAACCGGTCATCAACCGATCGGCTCACTCCTTGAACCGATCATCTGGAACGTCAACCGATTAGTTCATGCCCTGAACCAATCGTCTCAGTTGTCGTCAGGATGTCCTTCGTTCTTTGACATAATAGGAAATAAAATTCTATCCTATTTTACATTGTAAATAGAGAAACCTCGAGTTACATTCGAGGGGATCAAAGGTAGGAAAGAAATCTCGAATTATTTCGAGTTACATCAGGAATAGGAGAAGGAAGATCGGTGTGCAAACTGAGATGCAGGCAACCACATACAACCATACACAGATAGGATTTATTGGTCATAACCACGCTATACATCCACCACAAAACTCGTTTAAGGGAGACGCGTATCGAGTGCATTCATATTACATATCATATATGTATATTGAGATTTGTGGATTTAGGATTGGACATGCATAAAGCCAATTTTATTCGCATCATATGCAATAAATAAAGGGAACAAACCAAAATTGATCATATCGATAATCCTAAAGTATAGAGCAGTTGATGTGGCTCTGATACCACTATTGGGTTTTAGGGGAGGCAGAGAAGGCAGCGGAAACAAAAATGTTCCTCCCCAAACCCAAAACAAGGAAACGCGTCAACGTCTATACAATAGGAAAGAATGGTTTGTGGAATCATACCTTGTCCTGAGGCTTGCTCGGTGACAATACCTCGCGGCTTGCGCGGTCTTCACCTCCGGTCTTGGACGGTGTCTGTGCAGCTCCTGGTCGCACCGGGACTGATGACTCCTGGTCTTAGTAGGACTGTCGGGATTGACAGCTATCCTCTGAGCGGCAGAAATCTCCCGCCTCTGAAGTAGTCCACAGGGACCACCTGGAACTCCAATCTCCTTGTCCCACAAGGAATTGGAAGGAGTCACACCCTCCTGTCAGCATACTAGTCATTGACACACTCTCCTGCCACCAGTCGCTTTATGACGTTGTCTTTCCCTTGTTGTGCCTCCCTTATCGGGTAGCACTTGCTCGAGTTCTCTCGATTACCAAAACCAGAGAGAACGACAACTTTACAGAGCAACTGGTTGCACTGTGTTGTTCTTTGAGAAGCCCCCAATACCCCTATATATAGGAGGGTCATGGGACAGGGTTCTCTATCCCGGGCAATGTGGGACTAAAGCAGGAGTAGAAGGGTTCAAGATTTTCCACAAAAACAACCAACTCGCAACCTGAACCGATCGTTTCATTTCTGAAACGGTCGGTTGGGGACCTGAGCCGGTCGGTTGGCACCTCAACCGATCGGTTGGGACCCATGAAACGGTCGGTTCATTTCTAAACCGGTAGGTTCGTGGTCTTGATCAGTTCCCGATTGACTTTCCTTCTTTTGTTTCTAATTGGTATCAAATACCAATCCTTGTTCCAATCAAATTGGGAAAGTGAAACAAAACGAAATTTATCACCAACCTGACTTTCCCAACTTGCTCGGTTGCACCAGTTGAACCGATCATTTCAACACTTGAAGCAATCATTTCACCATGTCCATGATCCGATCGACTCACCACCTGAGCTGATCGGTTCACTAAGCTCAGTCGATCCGTTCATCACATGAGCTGATCGGTTGGGAGTGCAGATTGTGCAGAATCAGTCAATTGCAGTTTCAATCAATCTGATACTCCAATCAATCAGTCCAACACCTTGAACATTATGATACTGAACTATCAATTGATTGAGTGTTTAATTGAACTACTAAACTCTTTTAGTAATCAATCTAAACATTGTTTGTGGACAAAACTCCTCTTCTAGGTTAAATCCTATGTGTGTGACCCTGCAGGTCCATTTCACATTGGCAGTGAAAGTCCACAAGACTTATGACTTCATAAGCAAAGAGTGGTGCCTAGTCACACATCAGTTCTACCCAAGTGAAATAGAAAGTTGGAGAACAACTTTCAATCCTACAATGTGTGAATGGTGTTACAGTGAATGTATAATTCCTTTGTCACTGATATCCCGAATGAACTCGAGGCATGGAAGAGTCATCCTGTCACCGTTCATTCACTTTGTTGATCTCACAGTAGATTGGAAGAGATATGTTATGACATCAGTATCACATATTGATTCACACATGCGTGCACGCCTTTCTCAATCCTACTCATCAAGTGGCCATGGATATCAAACTCCCTTAGGAGGGACAAATACCATATCTATCACTCACCCCTCAAAAGCCCCATGTGTCAAAGCCACCCAATCATCACCTTTATAACAACCCATGTTTCAGGACTGCATTTGGTGATGTCAAAGTGTGCCCAACAACATGTGTTGAGTGTAGTGATTTTAGGTCAAAGAATCACACTCACCACCATCACTGTGAGTACTGACTGTGACTACCATGTCATGGTTCCATGTGTCAAACTCACGGTGGGTTTGTCTGGTACACTTGTTCTCTAACAAGTACCTATGTGTTTGGTTTGATATCTCTATATCATGACTAATGAGATTTTGTCATCAACCAACACCACTATATAGTCTTGTGTGTCATTGTTGTCTATCTACCTTCCACAATGACATCCGACTAGGGACATAACAAGAATGTACAAACTCTTAACATCTGTATGATCTCATCGTTCAGGTCCTCAACCTGAAAGCATACGCCATTGAGTATTGTCATTCTCTAGACATTCAATATGTCCTATCACTATCTCATTTGACTGAACCAGAAAGAATTGGAAGCTTGCCTTTGATGTTTATCAAATCAATCTTAATGTATCCCACCAATCATCCCATCATTGCCTCTTAGGGCATACATACCAAAAAAAAGGTTTATGAGGAGGTTGTGTCGGTCACCACTTCATTAAGATGATGTTGGTGAAGGAGGCCTCACGAAGGTTAGAAAATAACCATAGTGTGTGCAGATGAAGTCGCTTTGATCATGCAATGACTGAGAGGGAGCCATAGGTGACATGAGTCGTGAGATGATGCAAAGCAGACTGACATGAAGTTCACTGTGGGAGAGTATGTGATGTGAAAATATGACCCCTCTAAGCTACAGTTGAGAAAGTTGAATCCCCAATATATGGGTCCATTTGAGATGGATTGGTGGAGATAGGTTGTAAGGACCCTGACCTGCGTTTAGGGTTTACCCTGTTTGTTTTGCTTAACCTTAGTGGTTAGGTGCTCGCTAATCACCTTTGAGCGGTGATTAGGGTTTTGTTGAGCTTTGTTGAGAGTTCGAGGGGCTACTTGCAAATAACCCAAGTTTAGGGTTTTGTGTGCAAGTTTGCCATCTTGTGAGGTGTTTTCCCCTCTTTTGCTTCCTCTAGGATTGAGAGGAAGGCTTGGGCTTGTTGTTTGAGTTCTTTGGGCCTGAGTTGAGCTTGTTTGGGCCTTGGAGTTCCTTGTTTGGGCTTGCTTGAGCCTTGTGTCACCTAGGGCAGGTGGTGTGTCGCCCAGCAGGCTAGTGTGTCGCCCAGCAGAGCTGCTGCCTGTGTTGCCCATGATGCTTGATCTGGTGTAGTGCACCCTTGGTGCATGTTTTGGACAAGTGTCTCTTTCCTTTCTAATGTGTTGGATGGAACCCTAGGACAAGTGTCCCTTGGGTGGGCGACACATAGCATGGTTGTACCTTGGTTTCTCCTCCCTTCCCTCCTATATAGGTAGCTCGTGTCCTTGCCATGGTCTCCTTTGGTCCTTTGGTCTCCCCTCCACCCTTGGTGCACGATATCCCTCTCCATCTAGCTTGTGGTGGCCGATACACCCTCCTGGAGCAGCCTGGTGGACGATAGCTTTGGACCCTGGAGTGCTTTGGAGCTTGGAGCTTAAGGCGGGTTGCATAGCTTCTAACCCTAACTCCTTTACTTCTTGCTTGATCTTATGCATGTAGTAGTTTAGCTTAGCCCCTTGCTTTTGTACCTTGCTAGTGTATCCTGGTGGCCGATATCCCCCATAGGGTTTAGGGTTTCTTTGAACACCTTTGCTTTCTAGGGTTTGAAGTCTCTTGTGTTGGGGGTAGGTGATGACCTAGGGTTGGGCGATACCCCCCCCCCCCTTCCTTGTGAGTGTGTTGGGCGACACACTTGCCCTTATGTTGAACGATATGATGCTTTAGGGTTGGAGTTCCTTGAGTTGGAGGTCGATAGGTTGACCTAGCTAGTGTGTTGGCCGACATGGTGACCATGGTGGGCGAAACCCTAATGGCCGATAGGCATGTTGGGCGATAGTCATGATGGGCGATACCCTACCCATGTTGGCCGATATAGTTGATGGTCTGGTTGGCCGATATGATGGGAGACATCGTGATGTCCCTTGTGTTTTGGTTAGTACCTTGGTGGATGATACTCTCTCTCTCTCACCCTCTCTCTTGATGGGCGACATGCCTTGTGCCTCATGGCCGATAAGGGTTAGTAGCATGGTGGACGATACCCTTGCCTATGATGGGCGATAGGGTGAGCTTAATGTGATGGCCGATAGCCTTGGTGGCCGATAGTCCAGTTGAACGATACCCTACCCTATTAGCTAGTGTGTTGGCCGATAAGGTTAGCTAGTGTGTTGGCCGATAGGGTTAGCTAGTGTGTAGGCCGATAGAGTTAGTAATGGGTGATGGCCGATAGGGTTTAGGATGGTGGCCGATACCCATGCTGAATAGATAGGTTTAAGTGAATGTTGTGAAGTTTTAGTGAGGGTTTGAGGTGCTTTGGTGACGGCCCTCATGTGATGGAAATAATTAAGCTAATTAACCAAGGAAATGATGGTGATATTTATCATCAAATAGGATGCTAATGATAGTAATGTATATGTTGATAGCCCTCATGTATTAGGTGCATGATGTGACCTTTATGCTTAATTATTAATAATAATGAAGGTGACGATAACTACTTTAGTAGTTTGTTTAATGATGATAATGATGGTAATAAAGATGCTAAGTGACAGTTATGTTAAAGGTTGCTTCATGATAAATATGACAACAGTTGATGGCAATAATAATGATCTTGACAATAATAGTGTTGGTTCTGTATACTCAACATGATCTCCATATGCCTCGATTGTTTGTATAATCCTGAGATTTAGAGTAAGCATCAGTATGGTTGATAATGATGTAACTAATATACCTGGTTACCAAATAAGTGTCACATTGATAAGTACAATATCTTGAATGATATTTCATGATAGTGAGAATATTCCTTATGTTGAATCTACGATTATTGTGTACTCTAACCTTGCAGGTGATGTCTTAGCCATAAAAGGGCTGTGTGACATACGTAATGAGTAACATTGCTTTGATAATTGCTCTATAAGATTGTGTATGTGATGTGTTGGTCCCTTGATGATGATGTGAGCCTTAAGAGGCAGTGACAGTGCATGATGAAGGATTGAGATCCTGCGGTATGTGATGATCCTTGAGATGGATCTGGATGGTTGGCAAAAAGGCCAAGTGGTAACATGTGATGTTGGATCCTTAAGATGGATCAGGTTGATATGATTAGACCATCATATAATGTTCTTTACTTTCTGTTATATCTTGCATGTTATACAACTTGGTTGAATCCTGCAATCCATCTAAACGATACTAATTAATCACAGTGAAATATATCATGTAGTTTGCCCTGGTCATAGATCCATCATCGTCAGGACTTGGTGATGGTGAAACGGGTTTTCCTACGGGTTAACCTGGAAGCGCATATTGTTGAATATGTGTAGGTTGCTCCTAGCCTGAAAATGAGGAGGTAAGAGTGTAACTTCGGTTGCAGACTCAGATATGTGTGTAGAGCATGGTGAACAGGCCCATGGCTCAGGATATGTGATTTATGGAGCATGAATGCGTTCATGGCTCAGAGCACGGTGATCAGGCCCGTGGCTCAGTTTTACTAGCGCCGTGACATGTACCAAGGCGGGCTAGAGAATGGGTAGCCTGTGGAGCTAACCCTGTGGCTTAGACCACTTCAGCATGTGACTGCGGTCCTGCTTGTGTTGTACTCATGTACTGACCATGAGGTGGGAGGTCGTGGAGTCCGGCTCTTCCATTGACCTTGAATGACACCGGCTTGGGTTTCGTAACCAAAGGTTGGATTTGAACGGTACGGTTCAAATCCTCAGGGCATAATAAAACGTAATACAGCCGTTTAGTATTTAATGATCAAATCAAACATGAAACATTGGTTGAGGCCTTGTTCGTATAATATCGCTGATATACCTTGCAGGTTATGTGGTAATCGGTCTTATCTTGATAATCAGGTTATGTGACATTATATTCTGTCCTAATAATCCTGTTACATGTTGATATACCTTATCTTGATAATCATATTCTTTTGAAAGACATCTGGTTATATGCTTTGGTACAGCTGGTAGGCTTGCCGGTAAGAGTAAATCTTGCTATATATATAACTGCTCTTGTTATACCTATTGTTAGCTAACTGCTGCTATAGTTTATCTTGCTGAGGTTCTATAGTTGCGGTGGGGAGCTATGTTTCCTGCTGGGACAATTGTTCAATTGTCTCACCCCGCTGGTTTTCACCCTTTTTAGGTGGTCGAGGTAGACGTGGTCGTGGTTGTGGTGTTGCGGACGAGCAGCTTGAGGAGCAGTAGAAGGCAAGCGATGGACATGCTGCTATTTTGGATGTTTTGTAGTAGAGTCTAGAGTCATCCCTGTACTCTCAGGTCCTTGGCAGTGTTTTGACATTGTTTCACGATGATCGTTCGATGATATCTGTATATCCTGCTGTTGGCCGTATGTGGGCCTTTATGTATATGAATAGGTGGTGAACTCATGTGATGGGCGAACAATTGTTCCTGAGCTGTGGACACGAATCAGATCTTGTGCATATGTATATGACATGTTTCTGTGCAGGATATGGACTGAAAATTAATAGTTTCACAGTTTATCAGTTTTCCGCAATCGGTTTTAATTAACCCGTGTTTTTGATAATCTGTGGTTATGGTGTTTTCCGCACGTTTTCGCGTAACACCTTGTTATCTGTGTGATAATGGGATGTGTTGCCACAAGTTTGGTATCAGAGCCTTAGGTTCACTGAGTCTACAGGGATCTAGGACTAGGTTGAGTCTATTCTTATGAGTCTTCCAGGTTATCTTACAAAAATCTTCTGCCCTCAGCGGGAGAAAAGCCAAGATGTCTGGAAACCATGAAGAACATGCTCCTGAGCACAGTGATGTTGCATCGGTTGATGGAGCAGATGGACGGGCACATGAAGATCGGGTGCCTGAGGTCCCCCAACCTGACCCAGCCATACTTGAACACCCTGCCTACCAACAGCTTATGGGGCAGTTAATGGCTACGATGAATCTCATGGTTGAGCGATTACCAGTGCCTCCTCCGCGAGCACAGGTTCCTCATGGAGAAGCATCGGGTATTGGGAAGACCTTTGAGCGGCTTCGCCGAGTCGGAGCTTCGGATTATGCTGGAATGGCTGATCCAGCGGATGCAGATCTGTGGCTGACAAGTCTTGAAAAGGCTTTCCGGATCCTCGACATCCCCGAAGCAGACAAAGTAAAGCATGCTGTCTACCTTCTGAAGGGTAGTGCTGGTCACTGGTGGACCATCGAAGAAGAGAAGCGGCCTGGTGAGGTGATCTCTTGGGAGGTGTTTCGACACGAGTTCGTCACCAGATACTTTCTGAAGACGTACCTGGATGAGAAGATCAGCCAGTTTGAGAGCTTGCGACAAGGAATGATGAACATCACCGAGTATGAGGCTAATTTTATGGATCTGTTGAGGTTCTGTCCTCACATGGCGGCAACAGATGATGAACGGATCAGACGTTTCGAGAAGGGTTTGAGTGCTGAGTTGACAACCCCTGTGTCTGCGCTGGAAAACCGAGAGTGGTTTGCTACATTTGTGGAATCAGTTCGACGGATCGAGAGGATAGTAAGGGAGAAAAGAGAGTCTGTGTCTCTTAAAAGACCTGCTCAGTTTCAAGGACGAAGGTTTGGTGGCTTCAAGAAACCCAGGTTTTCAGCACCGTCAGTGATGAAAAGTTCTGGTGTACCATCTCAGTGGTCTCCGAGTAAGGGAAAAGGTTATGTTTCTCCACCATCCAAGGCGCACAGTTCAGCCTCTGTGGCAGTGACAGGGCCATCTAGGCCACGAGTTGACAATAGAGCATGTCATCTCTGTGGACAAGTCGGGCATTGGAAGTTCAATTGCCCAAATAGAGATGTTGAAGTGACGCAGCAACCGAGGCAGAGTTTCCAGAAGTCTGAGAGACCACAGCCCAGTGGTAGCAGAGGACGAGGATGCGGTCAAGCGTCTCAAGCTGGATCGTCTGCTCAAGGGAGCAGAGGTCGTGGACAGCAAGCTACGGCTCGATTCTATGCCATGAATCAGCCAGAGGCGATAGTCAACCCGCGAGTGGTGACAGGTCAGATGGAGTTATTTCATTCTGATATGTCTTCTTCTTGCTTTATATCTGTTCTGGTTGACCCGGGTGCTACACACTCTTTTATCGCCTATAGTATGCTTGAAAACTGTCGTCTACCTGTTAGTTGTAAGAAGGATAGTTTGTTGTTAGAAACCCCTCTTGATGATTCCTCTTTGCTTCGAGAAGAGTGTCCATCTTGTGTTTTGTCTTTTTCGGGACACATCATTCAGGTGGATCTCATACCACTTGATATGCATGGTTTCGATGTTATCCTTGGGATGGATACCTTAGAGAAGTATAAGGTTGTATTGGACTGTGGTTCCAAGCAGGCGGTGTTTGATGTTGCTGGAGAGAAGTGGATCTTCCAGGGAGATAAGAAGATTCTTCCGACGTGTCTGGTGTCAGCTATGGTGGTAGATAGGTTGTTGAGACAAGGATGTGAGACGTTCTTAGCTCACGTTGTGGATACTGTTGTGGATACCAAGGCGAAAGGCCTTAACCTTGAAGAAGTGTCAGTGGTCTGAGAGTTTGCAGATGTGTTTCCTGAGGAGTTTCCTGGTGTCCCTCCACCATGAGAGATCGATTTTGAGATCAATCTGGTTCCGGGAACGCAGCCGATTGCACAGACACCTTATAGGATGGCTCCAGCAGAGATGGTAGAGTTGAAGAAGCAGTTACAAGAGTTGTTGGAGAAAGGTTTCATCCGACCGAGCACGTCCCCGTGGGGTGCTCCCGTGTTGTTCGTTAAGAAGAAGGATGGTTCGATGAGGTTGTGCATAGATTACCGACAGTTGAACAAGGTCATGATCAAGAATAAGTACCTGTTACCGAGGATAGATGACCTGTTCGATCAGTTGCGTGGTGCTACAATGTTTTCAAAGATCGATCTACGGTCTGGATATCATCAGTTGAGGATAAAGGCGGATGACATACCAAAGTCAGCTTTTAGGACGAGGTATGGTCATTTTGAGTTTGTGGTTATGCCGTTTGGATTAACCAATGCACCTGTTGCTTTCATGGATTTGATGAACAGAGTGTTTCGTCCGTTCTTAGATCAGTTTGTTGTAGTTTTTATAGATGACATCTTGATCTATAGTCAGAACCGGCTAGAGCATGAGCAACATCTTCGTCAAGCGTTGAATCTCCTTCGTCAACATCAGTTGTATGCTAAGTTTAGTAAGTGTGAGTTCTGGTTGGATGAAGTGACTTTCTTAGGTCATGTGATATCTGCTGAAGGAGTCAAAGTAGATCCAAAGAAGGTGGAATCTGTTGCGGATTGGGAACAACCGAAGACGCCGACGGAAGTTCGTAGTTTCCTTGGTCTAGCAGGCTACTACTGGAGGTTTATCAAAGACTTCAGTGTGATCACGTTGCCAATGACAAAGTTGACCAGGAAGGATGTACCTTTTGTTTGGGATGATCGATGTCAGCAAGCTTTCCAAAGTTTGAAGGAAAAGCTGACCCGTGCTCCAGTGATGATCTTGCCAGAACCCGGGAAAGGCTATGTTGTTTTCTGTGACGCGTCCAAGAAAGGTTTGGGTTGTGTGCTGATGCAGGAGGATCATGTGGTTTCTTTTGCTTCGCGACATCTTAAGAAACACGAGGAGAACTATCCGACCCATGACTTGGAGCTGGCAGCAGTGGTTCATGCGTTAAAGATTTGGAGACACTATCTTTATGGGGAAGTGTGTCAGATCTTTACAGATCACAAGAATCTGAAGTACATCTTCTCACAGCAAGAGTTGAACATGCGACAGCGTCGGTGGATGGAGTTGATCAATGATTATGATTGCACTATCGAGTATCATCCTGGTAAGGCAAATGTGGTAGCTGACGCGCTTAGCAGAAAGTCTTCTACTCCCAAGAAGGCACAGATGCAAATCAAGCCCACGTTGAGACAGCAGATCAAGGATGCACAGCAAACAGATGATACAGTACAGTTAATCAGATCAGAGTTTGGCAGCGAAAAGTGTGATGGGTTCCATGAGTCCGAGGATGGAGTGGTTTGCTATCATAATAGGATGGTGGTTCCAGATGCTGATAATCTAAGGAAGTTGGTGCTCGAGGAAGCACACACGTCGATGTATGCTATGCATCCAGGTGTCACCAAGATGTACCATAGTCTGAAGGACTTGTACTGGTGGCCCGGCTTGAAGAAAGATGTAGCTGAGTTTGTGGCAAGGTGTGCGGTATGTCAGCAAGTAAAGGTTGAGCATCAAAAGCCGGCAGGTACGTTGCAACCTTTGCCTATACCACAGTGGAAATGGGATCATATAACCATGGATTTCGTAGTTGGTCTACCCAGGACAACTAGGAATCATGATTCCATTTGGGTGATAGTGGACAGATTAATGAAGTCTGCCCATTTCATACCTGTAAAGACCACATATACAGCTGAAAAGCTCGCTCGAGTATATGTGGATGAGATAGTTCATTTGCATGGTGTGCCGGCAACGATAGTTTCTGATAGAGGTCCTCAGTTTACCAGTCGTTTTTGGGAACAGTTGCACAGGGCAATGGGAACGTAGTTGAAGTTCAGTACTGCTTTCCACCCACAGACAGATGGACAGTCTGAGAGGACTATTCAGACTTTGGAAGATCTCCTTCGTGCTTGTGTTTTGCAGTTCCTAGGCAGTTGGGACGTACATCTTAGTTTGATAGAGTTTACTTACAACAATAGCTATCAGCGGAGCATTGACATGGCTCCCTATGAGGCTTTGTATGGAAGGAAGTGCAGATCTCCTTTGTGTTGGTATGAATCATGTGAATATCAGCTTTTGGGCCCTGAGTTAGTACAGCAAACGACAGAAAAGATCAAGGTGATACAACAACAGTTGAAAGCGGCACAAGACAGGCAGAAGTCTTATGCAGACAATCGCCGACGACCTTTGGAATTCCAGGTGGGAGACAAGGTTTACCTTAAAGTCTCTCCATGGAAAGGTGTGCTGAGGTTTGGACGGAAAGGTAAGTTAGCTCCCAGATATATGGGGCCTTACCCAGTCTTAGCACGTGTTGGCAAAGTGGCTTACGAGTTAGAGTTGCCTCCAGAGTTGCACAGGTTACATCTAGTGTTCCATGTCAGTATGCTGAAGAAAAGCCATCCGGATGCAGGGACAGTGATACAGCCAGTTGAGGTTGAGCTTGACGGAGATGTGACTTATGAAGAGGGTCCTATGATGATCCTTGACAGAAGAGTCAAGAAGCTGAAGAGGAAGGATTTGGTTCTTGTGAAGGTTCTTTGGCATCACCGTGGCGTTGAGGAAGCCACGTGGGAGCTCGAGGAAGAGATGAGGAGGAAGTATCCCTCGCTTTTCTCTTCGAATTTCGGGGACGAAATCCTTTTGTAGAGGTTTATGGCTGTAAGGACCCTGACCTGTGTTTAGGGTTTACCCTGTTTGTTTTGCTTAACCTTAGTGGTTTGGTGCTCGCTAATCACCTTTGAGCGGTGATTAGGGTTTTGTTGAGCTTTGTTGAGAGTTCGAGGGGCTACTTGCAAATAACCCAAGTTTAGGGTTTTGTGTGTAAGTTTGCCATCTTGTGAGGTGTTTTCCCCTCTTTTGCTTCCTCTAGGGTTGAGAGGAAGGCTTGGGCTTGTTGTTTGAGTTCTTTGGGCCTGAGTTGAGCTTGTTTGGGCCTTGGAGTTCCTTCTTTGGGCTTGCTTGAGCCTTGTGTCGCCCAGGGCAGGTGGTGTGTCGCCCAGTAGGCTGGTGTGTCGCCCAGCAGAGCTGCTGCCTGTGTCGCCCATGATGCTTGATCTGGTGTAGTGCACCCTTGGTGCATGTTTTGGACAAGTGTCTCTTGCCTTGCTAATGTGTTGGCTGGAACCCTAGGACAAGTGTCCCTTGGGTGGGCGACACATAGCATGGTTGTACCTTGGTTTCTCCTCCCTTCCCTCCTATATAGGTAGCTCTTGTCCTTGCCTTGGTCTCCTTTGGTCCTTTGGTCTCCCCTCCACCCTTGGTGCACGATAGCCCTCTCCATCTAGCTTGTGGTGGCCGATACACCCTCCTGGAGCAGCCTGGTGGACGATAGCTTTGGACCCTGGAGTGCTTTGGAGCTTGGAGCTTAAGGCGGGTTGCATAGCTTCTAACCCTAACTCCTTTACTTCTTGCTTGATCTTATGCATGTAGTAGTTTAGCTTAGCCCCTTGCTTTTGTACCTTGCTAGTGTATCCTGGTGGCCGATATCCCCCATAGGGTTTAGGGTTTCTTTGAACACCTTTGCTTTCTAGGGTTTGAAGTCTCTTGTGTTGGGGGTAGGTGATGACCTAGGGTTGGGCGATACCCCCCCTTCCTTGTGAGTGTGTTGGGAGACACACTTGCCCTTATGTTGAACGATATGATGCTTTAGGGTTGGAGTTCCTTGAGTTGGAGGTCCATAGGTTGACCTAGATAGTGTGTTGGCCGACATGGTGACCATGCTGGGCGATACCCTAATGGCCGATAGCCATGTTGGGCGATAGTCATGATGGGCGACACCCTACCCATGTTGGCTGATATAGTTGATGGTCTGGTTGGCCGATATGATGGGAGACATCGTGATGTCCATTGTGTTTTGGTTAGTACCTTGGTGGATGATACTCTCTCTCTCTCACCCTCTCTCTTGATGGGCGACATGCCTTGTGCCTCATGGCCGATAAGGGTTAGTAGCATGGTGGACGATACCCTTGCCCATGATGGGCGATAGGGTGAGCTTAGTGTGATGGCCGATAGCCTTGGTGGCCGATAGTCCAGTTGAACGATACCCTACCCTATTAGCTAGTGTGTTGGCCGATAAGGTTAGCTAGTGTGTTGGCCGATAGGGTTAGCTAGTGTGTAGGCCGATAGAGTTAGTAATGGGTGATGGCCGATAGGGTTTAGGATGGTGGCCGATACCCATGCTGAATAGATAGGTTTAAGTGAGGGTTGTGAAGTTTTAGTGAGGGTTTGAGGTGCTTTGGTGACGGCCCTCATGTGATGGAAATAATTAAGCTAATTAACCAAGGAAATGATGGTGATATTTATCATCAAACAGGATGCTAATGATAGTAATGTATATGTTGATAGCCCTCATGTATTAGGTGCATGATGTGACCTTTATGCTTAATTATTAATAATAATGAAGGTGACGATAACTACTTTAGTAGTTTGTTTAATGATGATAATGATGGTAATAAAGATGCTAAGTGATAGTTATGTTAAAGGTTGCTTCATGATAAAGATGACAACAGTTGATGGCAATAATAATGATCTTGACAATAACAGTGTTGGTTCTGTATACTCAACATGATCTCCATATGCCTCGATTGTTTGTATAATCCTGAGATTTAGAGTAAGCATTAGTATGGTTGATAATGATGTAACTAATATACCTGGTTACCAAATAAGTGTCACATTGATAAGTACAATATCTTGAATGATATTTCATGATAGTGAGCATATTCCTTATGTTGAATCTACGATTATTGTGTACTCTAACCTTGCAGGTGATGTCTTAGCCATAAAAGGGTTGTGTGACATACGTAATGAGTAACATTGCTTTGATAATTGCTCTATAAGATTGTGTATGTGATGTGTTGGTCCCTTGATGATGATGTGAGCCTTAAGAGGCAGCGACAGTGCATGATGAAGGATTGAGATCCTGCGGTATGTGATGATCCTTGAGATGGATCTGGATGGTTGGCAAAAAGGCCAAGTGGTAACATGTGATGTTGGATCCTTAAGATGGATCAGGTTGATATGATTAGACCATCATATAATGTTCTTTACTTTCTGTTATATCTTGCATGTTATACAACTTGGTTGAATCCTGCAATCCATCTAAAAGATACTAATTAATCACAGTGAAATATATCATGTAGTTTGCCCTGGTCATAGATCCATCATCGTCAGGACTTGGTGATGGTGAAACGGGTTTTCCTACGGGTTAACCTGGAAGCGCATATTGTTGAATATGTGTAGGTTGCTCCTAGCCTGAAAATGAGGAGGTAAGAGTGTAACTTTGGTTGCAGACTTAGATATGTGTGTAGAGCATGGTGAACAGGCCCATGGCTCAGGATATGTGATGTATGGAGCATGAATGCGTTCATGGCTCAGAGCACGGTGATCAGGCTCGTGGCTCAGTTTTACTAGCGTCGTGACCTATACCAAGGCGGGCTAGAGAATGCGTAGCCTGTGGAGCTAACCCTGTGGCTTAGACCACTTCAGCATGTGACTGCGGTCCTGCTTGTGTTGTACTCATGTACTGACCATGAGGTGGGAGGTCGTGGAGTCCGACTCTTCCATTGACCTTGTATGGCACCGACTTGGGTTTCGTAACCAAAGGTTGGATTTGAACGGTACGGTTCAAATCCTCAGGGCATAATAAAACGTAATACAACCGTTTAGTATTTACTGATCAAATCAAACAGGAAACGTTGGTTGAGGCCTTGTTCGTATAATATCTCTGATATACCTTGCAGGTTATGTGGTAATCGGAATTATCTTGATAATCAGGTTATGTGACATTATATTCTGTCCTAATAATCATGTTACATGTTGATATACCTTATCTTGATAATCATATTCTTTTGAAAGACATCTGGTTATATGCTTTGGTACAGCTAGTAGGCTTGCCGGTAAGAGTAAATCTTGCTATATATATATAACTGCTCTTGTTATACCTGTTGTTAGCTAACTGCTGCTATAGTTTATCTTGCTGAGGTTCTATAGTTGCGGTGGGGAGCTATGTTTCCCGCTGGGACAATTGTTCAATTGTCTCACCCCGCTGGTTTTCACCCTTTTTAGGTGGTCGAGGTAGACGTGGTCGTGGTTGTGGTGTTGCGGACGAGCAGCTTGAGGAGCAGTAGAAGGCAAGTGATGGACATGCTGCTATTTTGGATGTTTTGTAGTAGAGTCTAGAGTCATCCCTGTACTCTCAGGTCCTTGGCAGTGTTTTGACGTTGTTTCACGATGATCGTTCGATGATATCTGTATATCCTGCTGTTGGACGTATGTGGGCCTTTATGTATATGAACAGGTGGTGAACTCATGTGATGGGCGAACAGCTGTTCCTGAGCTGTGGACACGAATCAGATCTTATGCATATGTATATGACATGTTTCTGTGCAGGATATGGACTGAAAAGTAATAGTTTCACATTTTATCAGTTTTCCGCAATCGGTTTTAATTAACCCGTGTTTTTGATAATCTGTGGTTATGGTGTTTTCCGCACGTTTTCGCGTAACACCTCGTTATCTGTGTGATAATGGGATGTGTTGCCACATAGGTAGTTTTTAGCCTTACCCCTTAGGGTAACATGATGTATAGTGTGTTCCATGAGTCCGATCTAGAGCACTATGTGAGGTACCGAAGCCATGTGATGAGCCCTGAACCTATTCAGCTTTATGAAAGGCTGAAATGTCCTGAGTCACCTATGAGGGTATGATATACCAAGGTAAGAAAGAATTCAGATGGAAGAATATGAGATGATGAAGGTTCTTGGGAAGAACCATGGAAAGTCTGAAGCCACATAGGAGCCCTGATGGACATAAGAAAGGTTTATCCTATTTGTTTGGGTGCCTGGTGGAATTTTGAGGACAAAATTCCTATAAGAGGGGAAGGATGTTACAACCCCAATTTTTGGGTTCTTTTGGTGAGAAATGTAATTTCTCATATTAAAGATATTTAAACAAATAATGATATAATTTGTTTTGAATAAATGGATTTCGTTTACAATAGCCTTGATGGTTGTTTTGTGTGTTTTTTTGGCTATTGGGCCCAATAACAAGGAAAAACCAAAAGGAACTCATTATTAATAAGAAATGGAGAAAGGAAAGATGTAGAAACCTCTAGAAGGAAAAAGTATATAATCCAAAGGTGGATTTCGTACCTCTTGGGTTCCTTGGGTCCCAAGGAGTCCAAAGTTGCAAAGATAATGCAACAAGAAAAGAAAATACCAATTAAATATTTTTTTATTAAGAAAGAAATTGAAAACAATGATAAAATGTGGAAAACAAATGAAAAGAGGTATAATTGAAATATCCTTGATGGATTTTCATATAAAAAGGATTCCTAATGATAAATGGAATGCCAATGAGGAAAATAGAAAGAAAGATAAAGTGAAATCCTCAAAAAGAGATATTTTAATAAGAAATAAACAATATAATGAGAAATAATGGAAATAGATGCATCTACAAGGATAATGAGTATCCACTAAAAAGGATTTCAAAATATTAGAGTTTCTTGGGGTCTAAGGAGCCCCAATAAAGAGGAAGAAAGAGAAAATACCTATAATAGAAAATAAGAAGATAATGTGAATATATAATTAATGGATTATGTGGTATTGTTAAAAAGGAAGTAGTTTCTACTAAATGAAAATAGAAATTTTGTGCCAATGAATTAAAAAGAAAGAGAAAAGAGAATAAGAGAGATGGTTTTCAAAATTCTAATATCTAAGGAATAAAGAAATATCAAAGGGATAGACAGGAGAGAGAAATCTTGCTTCCTAATGAAGGAATTGGATTCCTATTGGGAAAAGACCTTGCATCTTTGTGGATGTACTTGTTGGGGTACGAATACCCTCCCCTATATAAGGGGAAGAGCCTCTAGCTCAGGTTCAAGAGAAACCCCACATATATCTCTCCCTCCTATCCTTTGTTTCTTCTTTCAACCCTAACCAAGAGGGTAGGGCAACCCTGTAGCGAGCAAGAGGTTGTGGAGTCATCATGATGGGGGCGGGAGACTTCCACGATAACCCTAGATTGGTCGACTATCATACCTCCGCCCTGGTCTTCGAGCAGCGCCTTCCGTAGGTCTGCAAAAATGGCAGCAATGCGACAACAACCATAGTTGGATCTCATGCAAAGAACGGACATATTGGCCATGATCTGGAGATGCTCCACGTGCACAAGGGGGCGGCATAGTTGGGGCGGCTGTCAGCATCGTGTTTTGTGGCCTAGGGAGGGAGAGACAGCCCACACAAGGCTATTGTAGGCGGCCACTAGGGCTGGCTGGAGGTGGAAGATGACCCATGGGTCGTTGGACACTTTTTCCCCTCTGTGGGCTGAAGAAACCACTAACTTAACAAGGGAAAATCGGTCATTCCGTTATGTTTTTAAACAAGCAAATGTGTTGCATGGAAAAAAGCAACGTGGCAGCTTCTGATTGGCCCAAAGTAAGTAATTTTGCAAAATTCATATCTAATTAACCGTAGCTCGGATGGATACGAATAATATATGAATTTTTCCCAGAAGAATACAAGGAATGCAATAAAAATATAATTGAAGCCTTTTTCTATTTGAAATTTGAAAAATAGTGTGAGTTATCAACTTTAATGAATTAAAGATTAAGAAACTCTATTTTGAGATAATTAATGAAATTAGTAGGGTTTAATGGATGATTAAAGTTGATATTAGCCTGTTAATAATGAAAATATACATTAAGATAAAAAATGATGAACTTTGCATGTAATTAGTTTAATTGAGAGTTCATGAGCATAAATATGCTTTAATGGGCCTTGAAACCCTAATATTAGTAAATGTGACTCATAATAGTTTTAATTATTCAAAATTGTGAATAAAGTTGAGATATGATAATTCCAAGCTATTTCGAGTATAAAAGTGGATAAATACCCTTAATGTAGTAATTAGGGTTTTCTAATGGATAAAGGTAGAATTAATGACAAATAGAGTTCATATGTGAATTAGACCACGATGAACTATGAATTGATGATAAATAAGCATAATGATCTTGTCATGGATTAAAAGGATAAAAATGGTAGCTTTAATGAAAAGAGGCTTAATGGACTTAATTGATGGTTAGTTGTACTTTAATCTAAAATTAAGGTTGTGTTGTTAAAAGGTAACCTAATAATTTTCGTGAAGGTTAGATGATAAAATTAGGGTTTAAAAGAGTAAGATGAAGTAAAACCCTAATTGCAAAAGTAAACCCAAAAAGAGGTAGAAATCCTAAAAAGGAATAGAAACCTTAATTAGCAAGATGGTTTGGATAGTTTTTGATAAAAAGGAATTGAATGTAATTTCAAGATTCTTGTACTTGCTTGATTGAATGTCTTGATTGATTGGACTATTCTATCTCAATTCATCCTTACAGGTATGTTGTTAATTATGGTTAATCACATTAGTTTCTCGAGGGTTTTCCGAATGTTTCCTCGCATTGAATGCAACCTAAAAAGTTGGATGTTCATACTTGCAAAATTATAAAGTCACTATGGTTATCACAATTATAAATAAGTATGTATTCTCGCACCTACATGCCACCCTAATGGATGATGCAAAGAGGTTAAGCCCAGGAGGGAAGACCCATGGGCACCATGAGTGGTGACCCCAGGCACCAAGCTCGGGATTGAGAAGGTGGCCTATGATATTGCATGACTAAAGGGAACCATGAAGGGTGACCCAAGACACCAAGCTCGGGATTGAGAAGGTGGCCTTAAGTCAATGGGAAAAGAGAAATCTGAAAGGGGTATGTCAGGGTTAGGGCAAAAGAGGTGGAGAATGTCATACTAAAAGCATAAATTGGCTTTGTTAATTAACTTGATTGTGATAATTAGATTGTTATTCATATTTGCAAAGTTTTGGTTGTCCCCACATACCAGCATATTCCGATATACTGACTGACATTTTGTTTGTCGGCATTTTAGGTACAAGATTGAAAAGGGCAAACAGTAAAGTGGCACATGTGGTATTAAATAAGAACTAAATTACAAAGGAGGATTAGTTAGAATGGACTCCTGATGTGGATAGAAGTAGATGTCCCTGTTTTTGGAAAATGTATGCAAAGTTTTATTTTATACCGGTTTTCAGTTTAGTAGGTAAAATTTGATAATTATTATTGGTTATTTGCTGAACTTTTGATCTTGTTAATTGGGATAATGGCTCTGACCTCTTGGTCTCCCTTAATTGGGGGTTACCGGGAGGCAGGGTCGTTACAGGAGCCTTTTTTGTTACTATACATACTACCATCTGTAAAATCTTGTCGTCATTTTGTTGGTCCCAGTTATCACACACCCCTTCTATCACTCTAAAAACCTAGTCTATTTTGGAAGATGCTTACTATGAAATGGTCTTCTAGCAATTCACTACAAGTGTCCTCTCACAATGACAACTAGCCATCCTCTCTTCTATCCAAGTCGGCCGTACACAAGATTTCCTACTTGTAATTTCCAGTGATGATTTTGGTTTATCCATGCCAGAAACTGAGTATCAAGCTATCTTTTATTATCAACTCATGATTTTATTGTACCCAAGTGATGAACGTTGCTCGCTTTACAACACCGCAGACATTGATGCCTCTGGTGATCATGATGTGCATTGTCGCACAATACTTGTATGTAAATTTTTACGTGACGTAATTTGTGATACTTTTTTTGGCCTTGTCTCTCAAGATGGGTTAAAGGTCATAAAATAGGCTTATGTGGTCTTTTTTGGCACAAGACTTGATGGTATCCACTCCTAACATTTTGTTCACATCTTATTATTTGATTGAAGATGGCAAACACACTTGTGTTGACATCACCACCGTCTCTCCCTTGACTGACGTTCTAAAGTAGGCCGGAGAACTAGTGATGTCGATGCATAAAAGGTACAAAATCATATGGCAAGTCACTATCATTTTTTATCCTTAGCATTTGATCCTTTGGAGTACTTGTTGATGACGCGACATATCTTATGTGGCTCCTTCAACACATTACTAATAGAAATCTTATGCTATTGTCACCTACATCTTATAACTTTATTTTTAGAAACATCCATAAAGGATGGACAGCACAATTTGTAACTTGTGCTTGTGCGATGACATTTTTGTAACAAATTTGTGAAGAATTGATGAGAATAGTTTGATATTTGAAAAACATAAAGATAGAAATGACATACAGCTCTTTCAACGACCTTTTATATAGCTCTATTCAAACATACAATTATCAATTTGTAATTTTAAAAACTAAAAACAAAATTATTAGAATATCCAAGGATTTATTAATAATTCAAAAATTATAAAAAGAAATATATTTAATGATTGCCCGTCCGTTTCATATATAATAAAGATATTGTTGATTACGTAGTTCGGTCGTTCGCGTTAGTCTCATAGATTGGTAGAGGTACATCCCATTTGCCTAACAAAATGGATAAGCATCTTGCTTCCCTCAACGGCTCCACTCTTGTGTCGAGATAAGAACGTCCATTGCTTATGTTCTGTTAGATGATAATCATCATCTCTTGCTAGGTTTCATCATCAGACGACACTGTCTTCCATAGCCAACTTGGTCTATATGCTTGATGCCGGTCTAATTATAACGGGTTCTACATACTTCATACAGAGAGTGAGTAGCAGTGGGACATCATCCAAGCAAAAGAGCCCGTTTTCTCTGCGACCTGAAGGCTATGGTGGACGATGAAACGGACGTCAGTTTGCTGCAACAACTTTAGTGATACCATCTGTCCAAGAGCTGAAAACTTTTTTCGGATATTTTGGATTAGTGCTACTAGAGGCTTGTTAAGGAGTGTCTCCCCCAAGCAACTAAAACATCTCTCTTTTCTTCACCCACCATAACATTTTTCTCTCACATTCACACCATGTACGAACTCGCCAAAGCAGGTGCTTGCTTTATTTTATCTTAATATGTGCTATGACCATTACCTTCAAAAAAATATTCTACGCGGTCATCATTGGCTCCGAGGTTTGAAAACGCAGGCGCGTCGTTGTGCAATCACATCCAACTACGCGAAATGCACCCCTGCTCATCTACATACAGAGAGCGCAACACTTTTCTGCTGATTCTTTTTCTGGCCGTGCATAGTTAGCTGGCTAGCTTATCCAAGCGGAAGCAAGTTGTGTGATGTTCGATTTCATTATATTATCATCAATATAATACTGTTCCTCCGCTTGCTTTTGTGCTGATTTTGGCTTCTTTTTGCAACTTGCGAGATACCCTACCCCCACGCATCCTCATCAACGTCGTACTCTTTCTTTACTTAAAACTACTGCTAACTTAAGCGTGGACCCCACCAAACTAAAATATCAACCATCTAACCCTTGGGGAAAGCAAAGGATTTGGGCAGGGAACAATATTGGCATTTTGTTTGTTTAGTCGATAAGTTAACACAAAACAACCAAAAAGCATTAACCCCTTTTATTATTCCTGATAATTCGCACAAAATGTATTTCCAAATCTATTCGTCTTTTATTTACAATATCCAGCCAATTTAGATCTTTTGCGGTGGTGATTAACGACAACAAAAATACGGTTTAGCGAGCACTACAAGAAAAATACTCCTACGCAGAATGAAAATAGTGATGTTAAGGTGTCCAATGGATTACCTCGAGAAAAAAGGAATCCGATGGAATGTTGAGAGAATCCCACCATCATATTATGCCATGGTGACGAGAGGGATAAGAATATTAGTGTGCCTGGAAGCTATAGAAGAACTGCAAGATGCTCATACTAAGTGAATCGCAAGTTATAGAAAGAAAGAAAAAGAACGAATCGTAATAGGGCATGCGCCTCTGTGGCAGTTGTTTGTCGCACAAAGAACTAGAAGAACATTTGTCGTCTTGATCAAAATAAAAAACAGCAGGCCATCTGCGTGTGATGCAGTTGTTAAATATAGTTCTGCCACTTTTGAAGTGAAGATGAAATTGACAAGGAATAATTGTGGTCTCCGATATCATTAATACAAATAACAAACACTAAATAGTTCCTGAGTATGCTCTGCCCAGCCTCTGTTATCTTGTTGTTCTTCTTCTTCTTCTTCAGTATTCTGCACCTGTTCTGTTGTGTCTGCATATTTGCAGACCTTCGATATATGGCCTTCCTCTCCACATTTTGCACACGCCCAAGGAAATCCCTCATAATCGATATCGTACTCCACCCCATTGATGAGAATGGACTGGATGAATGGTGTCGTGGTGTCGATTTCCAGAGCAAGTCTTGCAAACTTGATGCGAGATCGGTTTGATGTGTATATATCAACCTTGATCAACTTGCCCAACGCCATGCCAATGAAATCGAAGATAGTGGGAACGTACAGATGGAGAGGCAAGTTTTGGATTCGTACCCAAGTAACAATCCGTGCGGGAGCTTCTGCCTTCGGTTTGAAAGTAGGGAACCAGTCCCATACCAACAGATTCCGTCCGAAGATCTTCCATGGGCCTCCGGTGAGCGCTGCTTCATAATCTTGTTTGCAAGATAGCTGCACCACAAAGTGTCCCAGATCGAGCTCATACATGTTAAATCTTCCCACAATTCGCCAGAGAGCCTTCAGTTTATCTTTCAGGGTCATATACCCTATGTCGGCCCCCAGCAAGTGTATCCTCTACTTCCGGGAGAATTGACAGAGATGGAACTCCCTCCTCCCTCGTCAAGGTCACGGCCTCCTCCGGCAGCCAGTCCTCAAACATTTTGTCCACGAATCCGCTGTGATTGCGAGGATCAGTGTGTCCCGAGACAGCCGCACTAAAAGAAGCATGGAGTGTTGTGTCGCCTCCCGTCCACAAGTCTGTGTCCTCGATCGCCTTCCCCTTCTCCGTGATCAGCTGGATCTTCCTTGATGAACCCTTAGTAGCGCTCTGGTCGGTCTGATCGCCATGGATCAAGCCTCCCATCCCCCTCATTCCCGCAACATGGAACTCGAAGCCGAGTTCCGGTATGGAGATGTTCGACATCTACCTCTTCTCCATCTCCATAGTTGCACGAACTCCCTGGATCCTGCCAGTGAAACCTCCCTCAGGGTCCGTTTCCCTGGCGTCGCCGGCGACGCAGCAAATATCAAGCAAAGAACAACATTCTGATTAATTGTTGGAGGGATTTCTAACTGTTCAGGAGGCATTTGTGCCTTGACTCCAAAACATAATGTAACATCCCTGACCTGGGTTATGAATTAACCCTAGATTGTTTTGCTTAATAAGGTTAAGTAGATTCTTAATCTTATCTTGGGAAAAGTAATTAGGGCTCATGAGAAACTTATGTTTCAATTTTGGTTCTGTTTGAACAATGTTGAAGCAATGTTTGCTTATTTTGGACTAAAGTGCAAATTACCCAAGTTGAGGGGTTAACTTGCAAATTGCATATGATAAGATGTTCCTCTGATGTTGAGACATCATAAGGATGAATATGATGTAGTAGTATGATTGCCACAAGCCTAGACACCAAGATAGAGCTTGTAAAGCAATCCTTGTGCATTAAAACCCAGTTTTGGTGTAATGTGCAATTTACCCAAAACCTAGGGTTCAATAAGCAAATTACCACTTCAATAAGGTCCCTAATGTTTCTTGGAATCATGTAGAGCAAATAAAATGAGATGGGTGCCTCATTTGAATTAAGTTGGAGGAGAGAGAATCTTGATATTAAAATAATCAAGATTAATGCATAATTGAAACCCTAATTTGATTTAGGGCAAAAATGAATACAAATAATTGAAGGGCATTCAACCAAAATGTTTTGGGTTGATTTTGAATAAGGATGATCGTTCCTTTGCCAAGATAAGGAACGAAAATATCCTAAGTAGGTGAAATTCCACTCACCTTATTATAAGAAAAAGAAAACCCACTCACATATGGATATTAATATAATAAGCATTAAGGTGCTTAATTTGATTTTCTTTAAATCAAGGATAATGAAGGAGAATTAAAGGCAAAGGAAGGTGCCTCGTCCTTAAGGGATTTGAGGGGGAAGAGGCGGCCATATTTTTGGAATTTAATGCATTTTTATAAGGTATATTCTCTCTCATCAATTTCCTTATAAAAGTGCCTTTTTCAAGCCAAATGAAAGGCTATTTCGGATTTTCTTCTTTCCCTTGCTCAAAACCGACCAAGGAGCTAGGGAGGAGCAGGTAGCACGTCCCCAACCTGTGGGTGAGCCCTTGACCTTCGTTCTCCTTGATTTCATGGTGGAAATCGAAAATAAATTATGGATTCCTTCTTATTTCGATCTCCTCTTCAACCCTAGCCAACTTTTGCAATCAAAAGCTTGAGGACGAGCCTAGGGGGAGTTTCTAGAGCTTCATCCACCATTAATGGCGTGAGATTGGATCTTTGGAGCTCAATTGGAGGCGGGTTTTATAACTTAAACCCTCAAACATTGCTATTGCATCAATCTTCTATGCTTTGTTGATTGATTTCTTCAATTTGATAAACTTTTGCTTCTTTGCTGCAAATTCCATCAAGAACGGTTGCTGTTCTTGGTTGTTCGAAGGAAGGGGATGATTACATCATCCTAGATGCTTATCCAAAGAAAATTACCAAGCAAAACCGTTTTGATAGCTACTCCAAATCGTTTTAATTTGATTGGCTATGCGGTTTCAGCAAACCGTTTAAGGGCAAACGGTTTGAGACCGTTTGGGAGAAAACGGTCTCAAGACCGTTTGAGATGGTTGACCAAGCATTGACCGTTTGGGAATTTTGTTCCTAATTATGTAGAATGATAACCCTCCAAATTTGAGGGATTAACTCCAAAGGAATCGAGAGTTGAAGGCCAGTCAATTAGGCAATCGAATTGAATTATGTGCTGATTTTCAACCTGATTAACTTGACCTGGTTGAGCAAACGGTTTCAAGACCGTTTGAGATGGTTGACCAAGCGTTGACCGTTTGGGATTCCTGTTTAAAATGATGTTGGTTAATGACCCTCCAATTTGAGGGGTTAACTCCAAAGGAATCGTGAGTTGAAGCCTAATCAACTAGGGAAACCTAATTGGATTAAGTGCTGATTTTCAATCTGATTTAATTGAACTTTTTGGGCAAACGGTCTCAAGACCGTTTGAGTGCGTTGACCAAGCGTTGACCGTTTGGGATTACTGCTCCTTATGATGTGATCTAATGACTCACCAAATTTGATGGATTAATTCCAAACGAGTCATGAGTTGAAGGCTAATCAATTGGGCTAACCCTAATTGAAATCAGTGCTGAAATCACAATGAGCTAATTTGCGATTTTGGGTTGATTAGCCCAAACGGTCTCAAGACCGTTTGGGGGATCATCCAAACGGTCTCAAGACCGTTTGGGGTCACCTCAAGAACGTTTGGAGGTCTGGGGTCAAGTATAGTTGACCAATTGAAGGTCCAAAGGTACTAATCATATTACAATGTAATGCTGATTTGTTGATCAACTTGATAGACCAATCCATGATGATTTTTCACTAGAATCCAAAGGTTGGATGGGCCAAACGGTCTCAAGACCGTTTGGAGCTCATCCAAATGGTCTCAAGACCGTTTGGTGGTCACCCAAGACCATTTGGAGGTCTAGGGTTGAGTATAGTTCAGTGGTTGAAGGTCTAAAGATATCAAGTTGATCTGCAATAGATTGCTGATTTGGTGAGCACTTCATTGAACCAAACCCTAATTAGATTGCTTGGATTGGAGTGATATGATGGGCAAACGGTCTCAAGACCGTTTGGAGCTCATCCAAACGGTCTCAAGACCGTTTTGTGGTCACCCAAGACCGTTTGGAGGTCTAGGGTTGAGTATGGTTAGGTGTTTGAAGGTCTAAAGGTACCAAGTTGTTATACAATGCAATGTTGATTTGGTGATCAATCCAATGATCCAAACCTTAATTGGATGGCTTGGATTTGAGTGATATGATGGGCAAACGGTCTCAAGACCGTTTGGGTGTGGGCTCTGATCTCCGAACCATGACATAAACACGATTAAAACGTAGCGGAAGCGAATCGGTAATCAGCGGAAGACAAAAATCACGGGAAATTAAAACTTTTCGTGACAAGAGCTTGAATCCATAAAAGCTTCTTTCATAAAGAGAGATAAACTATTTACATCTCAGGATAATTACTTCTTGAGTAATTATATACATCCAGATACAAAATCTCAAGATCACTATACAAAAGACTCCAACACCTGAGAGTACAGAGGACACATAGGACTGACTCTAACTACACCATATGGCAGGACAATATCCACCTGAGATTACTGCTGCCCCTGATGCTGCTGCTGAGACTGATCACCTGTAGGCTGGTTCCTTCGTCTCCGACGTCCACCTAAAAAGTTGAAGTCTACGGGGTGAGACAATTATACATAATTGTCCCAGCGAGAGTTATAACTCTTCGCCAGAAGCTTTATTATATCATCAAAGAATATCTTAAACAATAAAGCCCTTAAAGCATTCTATAACAGTTGCAAGTATAACAAGATCTCAACCATTTAGGAGATATGGAGAATATAAACATTATTGCAATGTAACATAAATCAACTAACTTGGAGTCATCTCTAACAAGTTATACTACATGGTTGATTATGTTTTACAAACAACATTATGCCCTGTGGAGATGAGGCTTACCACTCATACTCCAACTGATCGCTGAGAAGCCACATCAGTATCATACATAGGTCATTAAGAGAGCCGGATTCTCATGACCTTCACCTTCCTCAGTCAGTAAGAGGTTCACTTGTAGGACATCTCGTGTCTCTACTAATATAGCTCACCAGGGTAAACTAGTCCTTCGCTATTTTAGAGTCACAGTGGCGTTCTGTACTCTCTTCGTCATCAGGAGGTTTCATGTTTACCTACCACTGATACGGATATCTGTGCTTTCTTCGTCATCAGGAGGTTTCATGTTTACCTACCACTGATACGGTATGGAATTATAGTGAAAGATGGATGGATTACACATCTACATCACTTTCCTACACTAGGATGTAAGGTTCTACACATCCATGTATCCCACATACTCAAAAGTATGTGCTCCAGGAGTTCCCTGAGGAAAACCTGTTTCACCATCATTTAATTTCTGACAATGATGGATCTATGATCAGGGCTCTACATTATACTTGATTAGTTAGGTACATTCAGTATTCTTTAACAGCATACATTGTTCTTCAAACAATAACAGTAGCATAACAGCTATAAAAGAAGAATACTAAATGTAACAGGCCTAACTCATATCAATCATCATTTCTCATTATCCTCATCACAAGTCATCTCTAAGGCATGACCTTGATGGTATTCATGGCTCTCATAGCCCATTATTAGTATAGGATGCCACTGGCAAGGCATCAAATTACTTTACTTATTCATAAGGCTAACAACATGCCTTTAATGAATATAACCTCAACATCCATACCTGGATATGATTACCTTCATATCAGAACCTGCATGTTTGATACATCTGATAAAGGTAATACAACAATAAGGAATGTACTTCCTACTCTTATCATAAGAGTTGAATCTCTAATTCTTATCAAATAGAGATTAATATTCAAAAGCATGCCATTACCCTTGAATTAGGGTTTACTATTCACATTAAGGTGAATTGGACTCATAACATCATCATGTATGAGTAACATCTTCATTGATGATCTTAGATTAGTTAAAAGTTCATCATTTATCATAATTAGGGTTTCTATGATCTCACACAGGTGGATCATACCCTAATTATGCTCATTTATGTGTATTGGGGATGCTTCAATTGAGTTTCCACTTAAAAAGGGTACTTTCTCTCTCTAGAAGTACTTTCTCTCTCTAGAAGTACTTTCTCTCTCATCATAAGGTTAGGTGATGTCAACATCACCCTAGATCAGGTCGGATTAAGTCATCATAGGCTAACATAGCCAAAAACATCACCATTATGTGATTTAGAGTCACTTTCTCTCTCTAGGGTACTTTCTCTCTCTAGAAGTACTCTCTCTTTCATCATACTAATGGTGGATGATAACATTAGACTAGATCAAGTTGGATAGAGTCATTATGACTAAAAACATCATTCTCATGTAATTAGAGTTTGAATTGAGCAAGGTATAACTCAATTGACCTTTCAGGGGTATTTTGGTAATTCCCCCCATTGATCATCATTATGGTCAAAAACCTTAGTCAAATAACCCCTTACTATCCTAGATTATCATTAGGGTTTGATTTGGCAACATTGGACCATTTATATTATGAATTGATTGAAAGAAGTCAACTTGGAATCACATTGATTGATTTCAATCATTAATCATCAATTGAGTTGAAATCGGTTGAAAGTGTTGACCGTTTGCCCACTTTGACTTTCCAAGACCGCGAGCCTCTTTCTGACTCCAAGACCGCGAGCCCCCTTAGGCTTCAAGACCGCGAGCCTCTTCAAGTGGTTCAAGACCGTGAAGCCCTATCATTGGTTCAATTGATGTTGAGACCGCGAAGATCAAATTGGAGTTGAGACCGCGAAGAGACGTTGACCGTTTAGCTAGTTTGACCTCAGGACTGCGAGGCCCTTCGCGGTCTTGAGACCACGAGCCTCCTCTCGGTCTTGAGACCGTGATCCCCCTCACGGTCTTGAGACCGCGAGCCCTCTCACGGTCTTGAGACCGCGAGGCTCACATGGTCTCAGCCGCTTGGTCCATCAACAAAATCAAAGATACAATCGATGATGTTAACCGATGTTGAAGCCCTCAAAAGGTCAAAGTTATGTTGACCACCTATGGATTGGGTCAACTAAGGTTATGCTTAACCAATTGGTCATTCAATTGACCCTCAATTGTTGACCAATTAGGATTGAAATCGATTCAATTAGGGTCTATCAATGTTCACCCATCAATACTCCACAATGTGACTCAACACAAGGTTGAACCCTTCAATTGAGCTCCAATTGGGCCCAAACTTGGCCCAAACGGTCTTGAGGTCATGTGGGTGGACCCCACATGGTCTTGAGACCGTTTGCCCATCCAATTTTGGATTCTAGTGCAGATTCATCAAGGTCTGACCCATTGAGTTGATGATCATGTCAATATTTAATTGCAACGTAATTTGGTGTAATTGTACCTTCAATTGGTCAACTATCCTTGACCCCAGACCTCCAAACGGTCTTGGTTGATTTCCCTCACGGTCTTGAGACCGTTTGGTGACCCCCAAACGGTCTTGAGACCGTTTAGGTCAATCAACCCTAAAAACCCTAATTAGGTCACCATAATTTCAGTACTGAATTTACCTAGGGTTAGCCCTAGTATTCACCCTTCAACTCTTAGCCCGTTTGGAATTAGACTATCAAACTTGGTGAGTTGTTAATTAACATTATTTTGAACAGTAATCTTATACTGTCAACGCCTGGTCAACGACCTTACACGGTCTTGAGACCGTTTGCCCAAAAAGGCAATTTCAGACCGTTTGCAAATCAGGAATAAATTTAAATAAAGTTGTTACTTAAAAAGGTCATATCTCCCGATTCCCTTAGAGTTAGCCTCCCCAATTTTGAGGGTAATTAGCCTATATACTTAGGAACAGATTTCTTATACGGTCCACGCTCGGTCAACGGGGCCAAACGGTCTTGGAGACCGTTTTCCCTGTCGCGGTCTCGAGACCATTTGCTCACCTCGCGGTCTTGAGACCGAGAGAGCAAACTTTTGAGACCGTTAAAGGAAGTGAAAAGCGGTGGGTTTTTCTTGGAAATCACGCATTCATCTCCTAGCTCAAGAACAGTACGAATATCCCATGGATTGGCTTGCAAAATAGCAGGGAAAAGTAGGGAAATACTAAGAGCTATCATCAAAACGCATATAAAGATGCACATAGTAAAGCATGGTTTAGAGTTATAAAACCCACCTAAAGCTTGCTTCTTGAGCTCCAAGCTTTCATGCTCCAATATCTAATGGCGTCCTTGAGTTCTTACAGGTTGGCCAAGGTGAAAACTCCAAGGAAGGATGAAAAGAGACGGCTAGAAAGGTAGGGTTTCAAGAGTTAGCCATGAAGATGACCTTTGAATTCGAGTTCTAACCATGTAATTAGGCAAGAAGAGGGGTTTAAACCTACCTTGCACCCCTTGGTCGTCCTCCTTAGCTCCAAGGCAGTCCTTGGTCGTCTTTGGTGAAAATGAAACAGTAAGGGAACGAAGGTTAAGTTCCCTTGCAACTAAGGGAAGGAGAGCTTATATACATGGGGTAGGATTTTCAACATTAGTTCATAAGTTGTCCATAATTCCAACTAGGTCCCTCCTTCTTTACTTGATCGTCCCTTCCTATTTATTATAAGGTCAAAACTTCTCTTAAGGTCTTAGAAAAGAAGATAAAGGAGAGCAAGCTAATAATGAGGTACATACATAAAGAGATATTACACATATACCCTGATTATTCAATCACAAGGCATATCTCATAACTTGATAATTCAATTGAGGTGACTTCCTCATCATTTCTTATCTTAATGATGGCAAGAGTCTAAAAAGATACATTAGATGACATATTTCACAATTTGTATCCCTTAATTTGGGTAAATTGCATTTTACCCCAAACTAGGGTTTCAAGCACCGGGATTGCTTCCACAACTGCACCTTGGTTCCTTAGCTTGGGAAATCCCTCAAACTTTGCTTAAAAGATTTCTCATGATGTCTCAACATCAGAGGAACATCTCATCATGTGCAAATTGCAAGATAACCCTTTTAACTGGGTAAATTGCACATAGGTCCCTGTATATCAAAACAATGCTACTACTTTAAATAAAAAGGAGCAAATACTGAGATATCTGTTTCTGAGAACTTAATTACATGCTCAGAGTTAATCACAAAGATTTAATTACATATTTAAGCAAAACACCTAGGGTTAACTCATAACCCAGGTCAGGGATGTTACAAATTATCCACCCCTTACAAGGATTTCGTCCCCGAAATCGATAAAACATATTAAGAGAAAAGGGGAGGATACTTCCTTCTCATCTCATCCTCTAACTCCCAGGTGGCTTCTTCAATACCACGGTGGTTCCAGAGGACTTTCACAAGACTTATATCTTTCTTCTTTAACTTTTTAATTCGTTTATCAAGGATTGACACTGGTCCCTCCTCATAGGATATATCATCATTCAATTCTACTTCCATGGGTTGTAGAACTGACTTGGTGTCTGGGTGACATTTCTTCAACGTAGAAATGTGAAACACGGGATGTAACCTCTGTAATTCTGGGGGGAAGCTCTAGTTTATATGCTACCTTTCCAATCCGTTCAATGATTGGATAAGGCCCCATATATCTAGGAGCTAACTTCCCTTTCCTTCCAAAACGAAGGACCCCTTTCCAAGGTGAGACCTTAAGATACACTCTGTCTCCAACCTGGAACTCTAAGGGTCTACGACGTTTGTCAGCATAAGATTTCTGCCTATCCTGAGCAGTCTTAATCTTATGTTGTATAACTTTAATCTTTTCTGTGGTTTGCTGCACCAGGTCAGGACCTAACAACTGATGCTCACCAGTCTCAAACCAACACAAGGGTGATCTACAACGTCTACCATATAAGGCTTCATAAGGTGCCATATCAATACTATGCTGATAGCTATTGTTATAGGCAAACTCTATCAAGCTTAGGTGTAGATCCCAACTTCCGGTGAACTGGAGAACACATGCTCGCAACAGGTCTTCTAAGGTTTGTATGGTCCTTTCCGACTGTCCATCAGTCTGTGGATGAAAGGCCGTACTAAACCTCAACTTAGTGCCTAAGGCTTTGTGCAACTGTTCCCAAAAACGACTGGTAAACTGAGGACCTCTGTCAGAAACTATTGTGACAGGAACTCCGTGCAAACGCACTATCTCTTGAACATACAACTCTGATAACCTTTCAGCAGAATAGGTTGTTTTGACAGGTAAGAAATGTGCTGTCTTAGTCAACCTATCAACAATTACCCAAATGGAATCATGTCCTTTGCTTGTCCTGGGTAGGCCAACAACAAAGTCCATGGTCACATGGTCCCATTTCCACTGTGATATGGGTAAAGGTTGCATTGTTCCTACAGGCTTCTAGTGTTCAGCTTTAACTTGCTGACACACAGGGCACCTCAGAACAAACTCTGCAATGTCCTTCTTCATCCCAGGCCATCAATACAGATCTTTCAAATTCCGATACATCTTGGTGCCCCCTGGATGCATAGCATACATGGAAGAATGGGCTTCTTCCAGGACTAACTTTCTCAAGTTGTCCACATCTGGCACTATCATTCTTCCATTATAACAAGCTACTTGATCTTCTGAGTCATGAAAACCATCTTGCTTCTCATTTCCATACTCAGATCTTATATGTTGAACTGCAACATCATCTAGCTGTGCCTCTTTAATCTGCTCCCTTAGAGTAGGTTTAATATGCATCTCAGCTAACAAACCGGTTAACAATGACACCTTCAACTGTACATTGTTTTGCCTTAAAGAGATAAGCATATCTCTTCTAGAGCATACTAAAGAGTTTAGTTGTGCTCTATTAATGGTTGATGTTGCTTATTTCCTACTCAAGGCATCTGCAACAACATTGGCCTTGCCTGGGTGGTAATCAATTGTACAGTCGTAGTCCTTGATTAACTCCATCCAACGACGTTGCCTCATGTTGAGCTCATGCTGAGAGAAGATATACTTAAGGTTTTTGTGGTCTGTGAAAATCTGGAATGTTTCTCCGTAGAGATAATGCCTCCAGATCTTCAAGGCATGAACCACAGCAGCTAACTCCAAATCGTGTGTTGGATAATTCTCCTCGTGTTTCTTAAGCTGTCGGGAAGCAAAAGAAATCACTTGTTTATCCTGCATCAACACACATCCTAGTCCGTTCTTGAAAGCATCACAGAAAACTATATACCCTTTTCCTTGTTCAGGTAGCACTAGCACAGGTGCACTTGTCAACCTCTCTTTCAGCAGCTGGAAAGATTGTTGACACTTATTACTCCAAGAAAAAGGAACCTCTTTCCGGGTTAACTTGGTCAAAGGTAAAGCTATAGAACTAAAGTTCTTTATGAACCTTCGATAATAGCCAGCTAACCCCAAGAAACTTCGAATTTCCGTCAGTGTCTTCGGTTGTTCCCATTGTAGAACATATTCTACCTTTGTAGGGTCAACATGAATTCCCGAGGCGGATATCACATGTCCAAGAAAAGATACCTCCGGCAGCCAGAACTCACACTTGCTAAACTTAGCGTATAGCTTATGTTCTCTTAGCAAGGTCAAAGCTTGGCGAAGATGCTGTTCATGATGCTGAGCATCCTTACTACAGATCAGAATGTCATCTATGAAGACGACAACACACTGATCAAGGAAAGGTCGAAAAACTCTATTAATGAGTTCCATAAATGCAGCTGGTGCATTGGTTAGTCCAAACGACATAATCGTGAACTCATAGTGACCATATCTTGTCCTAAAGGCAAACTTGGATATGTCACTATCCTTAATACGGAGTTGGTGATATCCAGACCTCAAGTCTATCTTTGAAAAGACTGTTGCACCATGCAACTGGTCAAAGAGATCATCAATCCTCGACAGAGGATACTTATTCTTTATTGTTACTTTATTGAGTTGTCTGTAGTCAATGCACAACCGCATTGACCCATCTTTCTTTTTAACAAACAAGACCGGGGCACCCCAAGGTGAAGTACTCGTTCGGATAAAACCTCTCTCAAGTAGCTCTTGAAGCTGTTTCTTGAGTTCTGCCATCTCGGCAGGCGCCATCCTATACGGAGTTTGAGCTATGGGTTTCGTATCTGGGATTAGATTAATTTCAAAATCAATCTCCCGAGGTGGTGGTATACCAGGAAGTTCTTCAGGAAACACATCCTCGAATTCCCTGACTATGGGAACTTCAGCAGGATTGGTCATTTCCTTGGTAACATCTACCACATGGGCTAAGAATGCATAACATCCTTGCCTCAACAGCTTATCAGCAACTATAGCTGACAGAAGACAGGTGGGCAAAATATTTCTTTCACCTTGAAAGATCCATGTGTTGCTTTCATCAGCAAACACAGCTAACTTGGACTCACAATCCAAGACAACTCTATGCCTTTCTAAGGTATCCATCCCAAGGATTATATCAAATCCCTGCATATCAAGTGGTATAAGATCCACTTGAATGCGATGGTCAGAAAAGAAAAGGATGCAGGGAGAACATACCTCCTGCAAAACGGCAGACCCACTCAACGGAGTCTCTAACAACAAACTATCCGCTCTATGACTAACAGTCACATTGCAGTTATGAATCACTTCACGAGTGATGAAAGAGTGGGTAGCACCCGGATCAATCAGAACAGCTACATCACAGGATATAGACATATCAGAATATAAAAGTTTCATCTGACCTGCCACTACCCGTGGATTGACCACTGCCTCAGGTGAGTTCATAGCATAGAACCTCGCAGTCGCCTGGTGTTGAGGTGGTGCTGATGATCCGGCTTGAGACGCTTGTCCACGTCCTCGAGCTGCTCCTTGATGTTGTCTATTCTGAGATCCCTGTTGATTCTGTCTCGGGGGTTGTTGTGTCACACTGACAGGCCTAGAACGGCAATCCTTCATTAAGTGTCCCACCTTACCACAGTTGTAACAACTCCTCTCCTGTTGTTGTGGTCTGGGTGGTCCACTAACTGACACTGATGCAGAACTATGCATCCCTTGAAGCGGTTGACTCCGCCCTCTACCTCTGCTTGGTGTCCATTGAGTTTGAAAACTCAATCTGGGTGGTGGAGGGTTAGGTGTAGAGAATCTAGGTTTCTTGGAATCCCTAGATGAAGAACCCTGGAACTGTGGATATCTTTTATGGGTTTGTCTTTTCTCAACCACAGATCTCTCTATCCTTCGGACTGACTCAACGAAGGTAGAGAATCTCTCTCTGTTTTCTAAGGCAGACACAGGGGTTGACATATCAGAATTCAAACCCTTTTCGAATCTTCTGATTCTTTCCTCATCCGTAGCAGCCATGTGTGGACAGAACCGCAACAACTCCATGAACTTAGCTTCATACTCACTAATGTTCATCATACCCTGCCTTAGTTTCTCAAACTGAGAGATCTTCTCATCTAGGAAGGTCTTTGGAAAATATCTATTGATAAATTCCCGACGAAACTCTTCCCATGAGAACTCTACTCCAGGTCTCTTCTGCTCTTCCATGTTCCACCAGTGACCAGCACTGCCTTTGAGAAGATAGACAGCATGTCTAACCTTCTCAGCTTCCGGAATCATAAGAATCCTGAAAGCCTTCTCCAACTCTGTCAACCATAGGTCAGCATCTGTAGGGTCGGCAGTTCCAAAGTACTCGGTAGCTCCGACACGACGAAGTCGTTCGAATGTCTTACCAATACCTTGTGCTTCAGGCTGGACAGGTGCCCTAGGTGCAGGAATGGGCATCCTATCGGTTATATGTGTCATGGCAGTCATGAACTGCCCGAACATCGTCTGTACAGCTGGATCACTCATGTCAGCTGGGTCGAACTGGGGTGGCTCTCTTGGTGACTCAGGTGCAGGTTGTTCTATTCTCGGAACTCTTGCACCGCCTCGAGGTGCACTAGCACTACTCTCTGCCATGTGCTTATCACGATGTTCTGACATTCTTATGTATCTTCTTCTCCTGAGGAGCAGAAGATTCTATTAGATGAGGAAGGAGTACTAAAGGTAGACTCGACATCCTAAGTGCTATGCCTATGTAGACTCAACTGAACCTGGAGCTCTGATACCACTAGTTGTGGGCTGTGATCTCCGAACCATGACATAAACACGATTAAAACGTAGCGGAAGCGAATCGGTAATCAGCGGAAGACAAAAATCATGGGAAATTAAAACTTTTCGTGACAAGAGCTTGAATCCATAAAAGCTTCTTTCATAAAGAGAGATAAACTGTTTACATCTCAGGATAATTACTTCTTGAGTAATTATATACGTCCAGATACAAAATCTCAAGATCACTATACAAAAGACTCCAAGACCTGAGAGTACAGAGGACACATAGGACTGACTCTAACTACACCATATGGCAGGACAATCTCCACCTGAGATTACTGCTGCCCATGATGCTGCTGCTGAGACTGATCACCTGTAGGCTGGTTCCTTCGTCTCCGACGTCCACCTAAAAAGTTGAAGTCTACGGGGTGAGACAATTATACATAATTGTCCCAGCGAGAGTTATAACTCTTCGCCAGAAGCTTTATTATATCATCAAAGAATATCTTAAACAATAAAGCCTTTAAAGCATTCTATAACAGTTGCAAGTATAACAAGATCTCAACCATTTAGGAGATATGGAGAATATAAACATTATTGCAATGTAACATCAATCAACTAACTTGGAGTCATCTCTAACAAGTTATACTACATGGTTGATTATGTTTTACAAACAACATTATGCCCTGTGGAGATGAGGCTTACCACTCATACTCCAACTGATCGCTGAGAAGCCACATCAGTATCATACATAGGTCATTAAGAGAGCCGGATTCTCATGACCTTCACCTTCCTCAGTCAGTAAGAGGTTCACTTGTAGGACATCTCGTGTCTCTACTAATATAGCTCACCAGGGTAAACTGGTCCTTCGCTATTTTAGAGTCACAGTGGCGTTCTGTACTCTCTTCGTCATCAGGAGGTTTCATGTTTACCTACCATTGATACGGATATCTGTGCTTTCTTCGTCATCAAGAGGTTTCATGTTTACCTACCACTGATACGGTATGGAATTATAGTGAAGGATGGATGGATTACACATCTACATCACTTTCCTATACTAGGATGTAAGGTTCTACACATCCATGTACCCCACATACTCAAAAGTATGTGCTCCAGGAGTTCCCTGAGGAAAACCTATTTCACCATCATTTAATTTCTGACAATGATGGATCTATGATCAGGGCTCTACATTATACTTGATTAGTTAGGTACATTCAGTATTCTTTAACAGCATACATTGTTCTTCAAACAATAACAGTAGCATAACAGCTATAAAAGAAGAATACTAAATGTAACAGGCCTAACTCATATCAATCATCATTTCTCATTATCCTCATCACAAGTCATCTCTAAGGCATGACCTTGATGGTATTCATGGCTCTCAAAGCCCATTATTAGTATAGGATGCCACTGGCAAGGCATTAGATTACTTTACTTATTCATAAGGCTAACAACATACCTTTAATGAATATAACCTCAACATCCATAACTGGATATGATTACCTTCATATCAGAACCTGCATGTTTGATACATCTGATAAAGGTAATACAACAATAAGGAATGTACTTCCTACTCTTATCATAAGAGTTGAATCTCTAATTCTTATCAAATAGAGATTAATATTCAAAAGCATGCCATTACCCTTGAATTAGGGTTTACTATTCACATTAAGGTGAATTGGACTCATAACATCATCATGTATGAGTAACATCTTCATTGATGATCTTAGATTAGTTAAAAGTTCATCATTTATCATAATTAGGTTTTCTATGATCTCACACAGGTGGATCATACCCTAATTATGCTCATTTATGTGTATTGGGGATGCTTCAATTGAGTTTCCACTTAAAAAGGGTACTTTCTCTCTCTAGAAGTACTTTCTCTCTCATCATAAGGTTAGGTGATGTCAACATCACCCTAGATCAGGTCGGATTAAGTCATCATAGGCTAACATAGCCAAAAACATCACCATTATGTGATTTAGAGTCACTTTCTCTCTCTAGGGTACTTTCTCTCTCTAGAAGTACTCTCTCTTTCATCATACTAATGGTGGATGATAAAATTAGACTAGATCAAGTTGGATAGAGTCATTATGACTAAAAACATCATTCTCATGTAATTAGAGTTTGAATTGAGCAAGGTATAACTCAATTGACCTTTCAGGGGTATTTTGGTAATTCCCCCCATTGATCATCATTATGGTCAAAAACCTTAGTCAAATAACCCCTTACTATCCTAGATTATCATTAGGGTTTGATTTGGGCAACATTGGACCATTTATATTATGAATTGATTGAAAGAAGTCAACTTGGAATCACATTGATTGATTTCAATCATTAATCATCAATTGAGTTGAAATCGGTTGAAAGTGTTGACTGTTTGCCCACTTTGACTTTCCAAGACCGCGCGCCTCTTTCTGACTCCAAGACCACGAGCCCCCTTAGGCTTCAAGACCGCGAGCCTCTTCAAGTGGTTCAAGACCGCAAAGCCCTATCATTGGTTCAATTGATGTTGAGACCGCGAAGATCAAATTGGAGTTGAGACCGCGAAGAGACGTTGACCGTTTAGCTAGTTTGACCTCAGGACCGCGAGGCCCTTCTCGGTCTTGAGACCGCGAGCTTCCTCTTGGTCTTGAGACCATGAGCCCCCTCACGGTCTTGATACCGCGAGCCCTCTCACGGTCTTGAGACCGCGAGCCCTCTCACGGTCTTGAGACCGCGAGGCTCACATGGTCTCAGCCGCTTGGTCCATCAACAAAATCAAAGATACAATCGATGATGTTAACCGATGTTGAAGCCCTCAAAAGGTCAAAGTTATGTTGACCACCTATGGATTGGGTCAACTAAGGTTATGCTTAACCAATTGGTCATTCAATTGACCCTCAATTGTTGACCAATTAGGATTGAAATCGATTCAATTAGGGTCTATCAATGTTCACCCATCAATACTCCACAATGTGACTCAACACAAGGTTGAACCCTTCAATTGAGCTCCAATTGGGCCCAAACTTGGCCCAAACGGTCTTGAGGTCATGTGGGTGGACCCCACATGGTCTTGAGACCGTTTGCCAATCCAATTTTGGATTCTAGTGCAGATTCATCAAGGTCTGACCCATTGAGTTGATGATCATGTCAATATTTAATTCCAATGTAATTTGGTGTAATTGTACCTTCAATTGGTCAACTATCCTTGACCCCAGACCTCCAAACGGTCTTGGTTGATTGCCCTCGCGGTCTTGAGACCGTTTGGTGACCCCCAAACGGTCTTGAGACCGTTTAGGTCAATCAACCCTAAAAACCCTAATTAGGTCACCATAATTTCAGTACTGATTTTACCTAGGGTTAGCCCTAGTATTCACCCTTCAACTCTTAGCCCGTTTGGAATTAGACTATCAAACTTGGTGAATTGTTAATTAACATTATTTTGAACAGTAATCTCATACGGCCAACGCCTGGTCAACGACCTTACACGGTCTTGAGACCGTTTTCCCAAAAAGGCAATTTCAGACTGTTTGAAAATCAGGAATAAATTTAAATAAAGTTGTTACTTCAAAAGGTCATATCTCCCGATTCCCTTGGAGTGAGCCTCCCAATTGTTGAGGGTAATTAGCCTATATAATTTGAAACAGATTTCTTATACGGTCCATGCTCGGTCAACGGGGCCAAACGGTCTTGGAGACCGTTTGCCCTGTCGCGGTCTCGAGACCGTTTGCTCACCTCGCGGTCTTGAGACCGAGAGAGAAAACTTTTGAGACCGTTTAAGGAAGTGAAAAGCGGTGGGTTTTTCTTGGAAATCACGCCTTAATCTCCTAGCTCAAGAACAGTATGAATATCCCATGGATTTTCTTGCAAAATAGCAGGGAAAAGTAGGGATATACTAAGAGCTATCATCAAAACGCATATAAAGATGCACATAGTTAAGCATGGTTTAGAGTTATAAAACCCGCCTAAAGCTTGCTTCTTGAGCTCCAAGATTTCATGCTCCAAGATCTAATGGCGTCCTTGAGTTCTTACAGGTTGGCCAAGGTGAAAACTCCAAGGAAGGATGAAAAGAGACGGCTAGAAAGGTAGGGTTTCAAGAGTTAGCCATGAAGATGACCTTTGAATTCGAGTTCTAACCATGGAATTAGGCAAGAAGAGGGGTTTAAACCTACCTTTCACCCCTTGGTCGTCCTCCTTAGCTCCAAGGCAGTCCTTGGTCGTCTTTGGTGAAAATGAAACAGTAAGGGAACGAAGGTTAAGTTCCCTTGCAACTAAGGGAAGGAGAGCTTATATACATGGGGTAGGATTTTCAACATTAGTTCATAAGTTGTCCATAATTCCAACTAGGTCCCTCCTTCTTTACTTGATCGTCCCTTCATCTTTATTCTAAGGTCAAACCTTCTCTTAAGGTCTTAGAAAATAAGATAAAGGAGAGCAAGCTAATAATGAGGTACATACATACAGAGATATTACACATATACCCTGATTATTCAATCACAAGGCATATCTCATAACTTGATAATTCAATTGAGGTGACTTCCTCATCATTTCTTATCTTAAAGATGGCAAGAGTCTAAAAAGATACATTAGATGACATATTTCACAATTTGTATCCCTTAATTTGGGTAAATTGCATTTTACCCCAAACTAGGGTTTCAAGCACCGGGATTGCTTCCACAGCTGCACCTTGGTGCCTTAGCTTGGGAAATCCCTCAAACTTTACTTAAAAGATTTCTCATGATGTCTCAACATCAGAGGAACATCTCATCATGTGCAAATTGCAAGCTAACCCTTTTAACTGGGTAAATTGCACATAGGTCCCTGTATATCAAAACAATGCTACTACTTTAAAAAAAAAGGAGCAAATACTGAGATATATGTTTCTGAGAACTTAATTACATGCTCAGAGTTAATCACAAAGATTTAATTACATATTTAAGCAAAACACCTAGGGTTAACTCATAACCCAGGTCAGGGATGTTACATTGGGGGTCATCCAAACGACCTCAAGACCGTTTGGGGTCAGGTCATACCCAACTTGGATGATGGTTCAATGGTTTCAAAGCAACTAGTCTTACATTGATTAGTGTTGTTGAATCATCGATTCCAAACCCTAATTCAATTGAATCAAACCCTAATTGATGACCAATTGAGGGTTAATTAAGGGTCAAATAAGTTGAAGGTTGACCTATTTAAACTCAATTGAAGTATGGGTATAGGTATAATTGATGATTGGTTCCATGAATTCAATGATTGAAGGAATCAACATTGAAAACCCTAATTCAATTGGATACCTTATGTCATTGAAGGTCCAATGGATCAAACCTTTTTGAAAACCTAATGTGATTAGGTGGGAGATACCTTTAATGGTACTAGTCATTAATGCATAACAAATGCATGGATCCAATACATGATGTAAACCCTAATTGAGGCTGATTTCATGTATAACCCTATTAAGAGGTTGCCTACATGTGAAATCACTAATTAGGATGAATAGTAAACCCTAATTCCTTTGGATACCTTATGTAATGGAGGTCCAATGTGATGATGAATGTACTATTGATCCAATGATGGTTAGTAATGATAACCAATGAAGGAACAAAGGTTAAAACCCTAATAGTACCTAAGTGATTAGTGTCAATTAAGGGATGAACCCTAATTGCTGATAAGATCAATGACTTGGTACACTATGTAAATCATAGTTGTATGTACTTGATTGAAGGGTTGATATGACCTAATCAAGTTGAGATGATGATAGCATGAATTCATATATGAATATGATTCATGTGGTGATTAAGGGCATGATCCTTAAAGTAGAGAGATCATGAAACCCTAATCATGAACATAAACCCTAATCGTCAGGGTTATTGAGTTGAAACCCTAGTTGAGGGTGTATCATTGTAAACCCTAGTTGAGGGTGTATCCTTGTGAAACCCTAGTGGAGGGTGTATCATTGTAAACCCTAGTTGAGGGTGTATCCTTGTGAAACCCTAGTGGAGGGTGTATCATTGTGAACCCTGGTTGAGGGTGTATCCTTATAAACCGTAGTTGAGGGTGTATCATTGTGATTGTTTATAGGTAACTTTATAATAAAGCCATGCCTTAAACTAAGATAAGTCTATATCATGTGAGATAGCTGGACAATTCGAATGTGTGGCCTATGCATTATATGCTAAGGGTGAGTATTTTGTGATGGAATGTATTAAGAGGGGAAATACCTTAATACAAGACAAAGTTGGTTAACTCAAGAGGGTCTGAATTAATGAGAAATGGGGAACCCTAACCCTAATTTGGGGAAAAGGGAATGATAAGCCCTAATTGATGGTAAACCCTAACCCTGGTAAGGGAATAGTGGTTTTACCCTATATTGCATGATGTGTTGTGAACTTGATAAGTCTATTATCATGTGTGACAATCATGCAGGTCTCATGAGTTGATGATCATAGCCAGGTATGAGCTATAATGTTTATTTGATAAGAATTTATTGGCCATATGTGCCATTATGTTTTTGTTACTGAGAAAGAAGTAACAAGATGAGTTGGGCTTGTAAGCCTTTGTTTTAAGTTGTTGCCTAGTGAAAGGTGACAAGATGTACAGTGTTCTGATGAGCTATGTGTGATGGAAATCCAAATCCTGGTAAAGAATTAAGGGTAATACCCTTGAATTATTAATACATTGTTTTGCATGGTATTGATAGATAATTGATGTACTACTATTATATGTGCTAACCATGCAGGTATTATGAGATGATGAGCATAGCCAGGTATGAGCTATGATGTATTATTAGTTGAAATTGTTAATTGGGCCTCGTGTGCCATAATATACCTTGTGCCTGGTAAGAGGTGGCAAGAGAGTTAATGTGCATCAAGTGCCATGATGGATGCTTGTGTATCAAGTATCATACTTACCTTGGTCAAATGACCTAAAGGTGTTAGTTACCTGAGAAAGAGGTAACAATGCTCAAGTGATGAACAAAGGGTTTGAATACCCAGGAATTCATGGTTATGGTATTGAAATTGTGAAAGGATGAGAAAAACCCAGTGATGAAGTGAGGGATTAAGATCCCAACACTTATGAAAAGAGTATGGCTACGGGCCATGACTCCACATTGAAAATGCCAGGCTTTAGATATATGATCTAAGCTTGAAGAAAGTTAATGCAGTGGTAATCATTCTGTTGTTTGAATAAATGTTATACATGTTCTTCCTATTCATTAAAGGATAAGTGACATGTTGATTCTATCAAGTTACAGTTGCAATGCGTTTGATATAGAATAATGATTTAATCTGTTAAACATTAAAATATCTGCTGTCAAATAAATATGATTTCCCTATTCATATTTATCTTATTAAGTTGCGATAATAATGTTTCTGGCGGAGAGTTATATCTCTCGCTGGGGCAATTTTTATAATTGTCTCACCCCCGTGGGAACCACATTTTTAGGTGGATGCGGACGAGGAGACAGGAATCCTTCAGGATGTGAAGGACATCAGCAGTAGCTGGGACAACAGTAAAGTCTCAGGTGGAGACATTAACTGTCATGTCATGTTCAGATGTATATAGAAGTCCTATGTGTCGTCTCTGTACTCTCAGGTCCTCGGAGTAGTAGTAGTTAGTGATTTCGAGATTTTGGCTTAGTGCCTCGATGGTTTTATACTACCTGTGTACAGTTAAGACAGAGTAGTTAATGTTTGTATTCCTCGAGAAGCAAAAGTACATGAGATGTATATATATGAACCAGGATGTAAAGTTTTACTTTGGTTCTGAATGAAAGAGTTTTCCTATGAATGGATCCCTTTGCAAAAAGTTTTAATTTTTAGTGATTTTTGCTAATCCGCTGCTTGATGAACGCTTCCGCATTAGTTAATCTTGTTTTCGCGAGACGGTCGTCACAATTTAGTGGTATCAGAGCTCTAGGTTCGCTGAGTCTACAGAGACATAGGACTAAGGTTGTAGAGTTTGTTCTAAGCGTCTTCCAGTTTATCTGATAGTATCTTCTACTCACATAGGAGAAGAAGAACTTGAAAATGACTGGAGAACACGAGGAACACATTTCTTAGGGCAATGTTGTTGCACCAAGAAGTGGTGCAAGGATCATGCAAGAATAGAATGAGTGCCTGAGAATCCCCATTAAGACCTGATCAGGATAGAGAATCCTATGATCATGCTCTTGTTGGGCAGATTAGGGCAACAATAATGCATATAGGGGACTGGATACTAGCCTTACAACCTAGATTATCAGTCCTTAGTACAGAAATCTTGAGCTTTAAAAGAGTTCCTAAATGACTTAGTCATGTTGGAACAAGGGAAAATGTGGGAAAGAATAATAAATGGCAAGAAAGTAGACTCTGCCATAAATCTGGACAAACAGTATATCTGTGATGGCAGTGCCCAAGAAGGGGCAATAAACTGAGAAGTAGGGAATGGTCTCTATAATTTTAGAGACATTTGCCTAATGGTTTTAAAAAGCCAAGTTTTTGGTACTAATAGTGCAATAAATGCCTAGTGTACCAGGGCAGTAGCCACTAAGTAAGTGTAAAGGTCTTAACCTTTCACATGTAAGATTCCATGGCTTAGTTTTTGCATTAGTAATAAGACTAATAAGACCATGATACGAGGACAAGGTATGTTATAAATGTGTACATGTTGAGTACACTAAACCCATTTTGTTATAAAAAGGAAGATTGTTGATTTTGATTTCCCTATTGGTTTCTATATAGGGAAGAAATGATGAGAACTAGAATTTGAATTCTGTTCAATATTCTTATAAATGCTCTATATTGTTCTTACCTCTATGAAAGAAGAAGAGGTATAGAAGAGATGTCTGGATAAAATCCAGGTATGTTAAATCTTATGTTTATGATGATATGAAAAGCAAGGAATATGATAGCATGTAAGTGCATACTACCTAATCTCAATACTTATATACCCTGGCCAGGTATATGATTATTGAAGATAAGGCAAGTATAAAACTCTTAGATTGTTATCTTTTTGATTACTCTGATCAAGTAGTCATTCTGAAACAATCTAGAGAGTATAATGAGACAAAAAGGAAAAGCTATGTGAACATTCCCAACTAAAAGGAAAAGCTATGTGAACATTCCCAACTAAAAAGAAAAGCTATGTGAACATTCCCAACAAAAAGGAAAAACTATGTGAACATTCCCAACCAAAAGGAAAAGCTATGTGAACATTCCCAACTAAAAGGAAAAGCTATGTGAACATTCCCAACCAAAAGGAAAAGCTATGTGAACATTCCCAACAAAAAGGAAAAGCTATGTGAACATTCCCAACCAAAAGGAAAAGCTATGTGAACATTCCCAACTAAAAGGAAAAGCTATGTGAACATTCCCAACAAATAGGAAAAGCTATGTGAACATTCCCAACTAAAAGGAAAAGCTATGTGAACATTCCCAACCAAAAGGAAAAGCTATGTGAACATTCCCAACTAAAAGGAAAAGCTATGTGAACATTCCCAACAAAAAGGAAAAGCTATGTGAACATTCCCAACTAAAAGGAAAAGCTATGTGATCATTCCCAACTATAAGGAAAAGCTATGTGAACATTCCCAAATAAAAGGAAAAGCTATGTGAACATTCCCAACTAAAAGGAAAAGCTATGTGAACATTCCCAATTAAAAGGAAAAGCTATGTGAACATTCCCAAAAAAAAGGAAAAGCTATGTGAACATTCCCAATTACATAGAGTTTGCTAAGTGAATTATCTTTGTTAGATATATATGTTTTTCCTTTTGATAAGTATTCTTGAGTGATTATTGAAGTATGTTCTTTTATGCTTCTTCCTTTCAATGATATGGACATCATATGTTAGGGGTTTATGCCTTGATAAACATAAACAATGATAAGGAGGAATTAATGAAAGGATCTTTGTGTGGAATCACAGAGTTCATGATATCTCCATGATATTAAGATGATATGTGGATACTTGAGGGCATGGTCAATGAACAATCTATCCCTTCTTTTCTTGGGATTTCGAGGACGAAATCCTTGTTAGGGGTTTATAATTTGTAACATCCCTGACCTGGGTTATGAATTAACCCTAGATTGTTTTGCTTAATAAGGTTAAGTAGATTCTTAATCTTATCTTGGGAAAAGTAATTAGGGCTCATGAGAAACTTATGTTTCAATTTTGGTTATGTTTGAACAATGTTGAAGCAATGTTTGCTTATTTTGGACTAAAGTGCAAATTACCCAAGTTGAGGGGTTAACTTGCAAATTGCATATGATAAGATGTTCCTCTGATGTTGAGACATCATAAGGATGAATATGATGTAGTAGTATGGTTGCCACAAGCCCAGACACCAAGATAGAGCTTGTAAAGCAATCCTTGTGCATTAAAACCCAGTTTTGGTGTAATGTGCAATTTACCCAAAACCTAGGGTTCAATAAGCAAATTACCACTTCAATAAGGTCCCTAATGTTTCTTGGAATCATGTAGAGAAAATAAAATGAGATGGGTGCCTCATTTGAATTAAGTTGGAGGAGAGAGAATCTTGATATTAAAATAATCAAGATTAATGCCTAATTGAAACCCTAATTTGATTTAGGGCAAAAATGAATAAAAATAATTGAAGGGCTTTCAACCAAAATGTTTTGGGTTGATTTTGAACAAGGATGGACGTTCCTTTGCCAAGATAAGGAACGAAAATATCCTAAGTAGGTGAAATTCCACTCACCTTTTTATAAGAAAAAGAAAACCCACTCACATATGTATATTAATATAATAAGCATTAAGGTGCTTAATTTGATTTTCTTTAAATCAAGGATAATGAAGGAGAATTAAAGGCAAAAGAAGGTGCCTCGTCCTTAAGGGATTTGAGGGGGAAGAGGCGGCCATATTTTTGGAATTTAATGCATTTTTATAAGGTATATTCTCTCTCATCAATTTCCTTATAAAAGTGCCTTTTTCAAGCCAAATGAAAGGCTATTTCGGATTTTCTTCTTTCCCTTGCTTGCAAAACCAACCAAGGAGCTAGGGAGGAGCAGGGAGAACGTCCCCAACCTGTGGGTGAGCCCTTGACCTTCGTTATCCTTGATTTCATGGTGGAAATCGAAAATAAATTATGGATTCCTTCTTATTTCGATCTCCTCTTCAACCCTAGCCAACTTTTGCAATCAAAAGCTTGAGGACGAGCCTAGGGGGAGTTGCTAGAGCTTCATCCACCATTAATGGCGTGAGCTTGGATCATTGGAGCTCAATTGTAGGCGGGTTTTATAACTTAAACCCTCAAACATTGCTATTGCATCAATCTTCTATGCTTTGTTGATTGATTTCTTCAATTTGATAAACTTTTGCTTCTTTGCTGCAAATTCCATCAAGAACGGTTGCTGTTCTTGGTTGTTCGAAGGAAGGGGATGATGACATCATCCTAGATGCTTATCCAAAGAAAATTACCAAGCAAAACCGTTTTGATAGCTACTCCAAATCGTTTTAATTTGATTGGCTATGCGGTTTCAGCAAACCGTTTAAGGGCAAACGGTTTGAGACCGTTTGGGAGCAAACGGTCTCAAGACCGTTTGAGATCGTTGACCAAGCGTTGACCGTTTGGGAATTTTGTTCCTAATTATGTAGGATGATAACCCTCCAAATTTGAGGGATTAACTCAAAAGGAATCGAGATTTGAAGGCCAATCAATTAGGCAATCGAATTGAATTATGTGCTGATTTTCAACCTGATTAACTTGACCTGGTTGAGAAAACGGTTTCAAGACAGTTTGAGATGGTTGACCAAGAGTTGACCGTTTGGTATTCCTGTTCAAAATGATGTTGGTTAATGACCCTCCAAATTTGAGGGGTTAAATCCAAAGGAATCGTGAGTTGAAGCCTAATCAATTAGGGAAACCTAATTGGATTAAGTGCTGATTTTCAATCTGATTTAATTGAACTTTTTGGGCAAACGGTCTCAAGACCGTTTGAGTGCGTTGACCAAGCGTTGACCGTTTGGGATTACTGTTCCTTATGATGTGATCTAATGACTCACCAAATTTGATGGATTAATTCCAAACGAGTCATGAGTTGAAGGCTAATCAATTGGGCTAACCCTAATTGAAATCAGTGCTGAAATCACAATGAGCTAATTTGAGATTTTGGGTTGATTAGCCCAAACGGTCTCAAGACTGTTTGGGGGATCATCCAAACGGTCTCAAGACCGTTTGGGGTCACCTCAAGACCGTTTGGAGGTCTGGGGTCAAGTATAGTTGACCAATTGAAGGTCCAAAGGTACTAATCATATTGCAATGTAATGCTGATTTGTTGATCAACTTGATAGACCAATCCATGATGATTTTTCACTAGAATCCAAAGGTTGGATGGGCCAAACGGTCTCAAGACCGTTTGGAGCTCATACAAACGGTCTCAAGACCGTTTGGTGGTCACCCAAGACCGTTTGGAGGTCTAGGGTTGAGTATAGTTCAGTGGTTGAAGGTCTAAAGATATCAAGTTGATCTGCAATAGATTGCTGATTTGGTGAGCACTTCATAGAACCAAACCCTAATTAGATTGCTTGGATTGGAGTGATATGATGGGCAAACGGTCTCAAGACCGTTTGGAGCTCATCCAAACGGTCTCAAGACCGTTTGGTGGTCACCCAAGACCGTTTGGAGGTCTAGGGTTGAGTATGGTTAGGTGTTTGAAGGTCTAAAGGTACCAAGCTGTTATACAATGCAATGCTGATTTGGTGATCAATCCAGTGATCCAAACCTTAATTGGATGGCTTGGATTTGAGTGATATGATGGGAAAACGGTCTCAATACCGTTTGGGGGTCATCCAAACGACCTCAAGACCGTTTGGGGTCAGGTCATACCCAACTTGGATGATGGTTCAATGGTTTCAAAGCAACTAGTCTTACATTGATTAGTGTTGTTGAATCATCGATTCCAAACCCTAATTCAATTGAATCAAACCCTAATTGATGACCAATTGAGGGTTAATTAAGGGTCAAATAAGTTGAAGTTTGACCTATTTAAACTCAATTGAAGTATGGGTATAGGTACAATTGATGATTGGTTCCATGAATTCAATGATTGAAGGAATCAACATTGAAAACCCTAATTCTATTGGATACCTTATGTCATTGAAGGTCCAATGGATCAAACCTTTTTGAAAACCTAATGTGATTAGGTGGGAGATACCTTTAATGGTACTAGTCATTAATGCATAACAAATTCATGGATCCAATACATGATGTAAACCCTAATTGAGGCTGATTTCATGTATAACCCTATTAAGAGGTTGCCTACATGTGAAATCACTAATTAGGATGAATAGTAAACCCTAATTCCTTTGGATACCTTATGTAATGGAGGTCCAATGTGATGATGAATGTACTATTGATCCAATGATGGTTAGTAATGATAACCAATGAAGGAACAAAGGTTAAAACCCTAATAGTACCTAAGTGATTAGTGTCAATTAAGGGATGAACCCTAATTGCTGATAAGATCAATGACTTGGTACACTATGTAAATCATAGTTGTATGTACTTGATTGAAGGGTTGATATGACCTAATCAAGTTGAGATGATGATAGCATGAATTCATATATGAATATGATTCATGTGGTGATTAAGGGCATGATCCTTAAAATAGAGAGATCATGAAACCCTAATCATGAACATAAACCCTAATCGTCAGGGTTATTGAGTTGAAACCCTAGTTGAGGGTGTATCATTGTAAAACCTAGTTGAGGGTGTATCCTTGTGAAACCCTAGTGGAGGGTGTATCATTGTAAACCCTAGTTGAGGGTGTATCCTTGTGAAACCCTAGTGGAGGGTGTATCATTGTGAACCCTGGTTGAGGGTGTATCCTTATAAACCCTAGTTGAGGGTGTATCATTGTGATTGTTTATAGGTAACTTTATAATAAAGCCATGCCTTAAACTAAGATAAGTCCATATCATGTGAGATAGCTGGACAATTCGAATGTATGGCCTATGCATTATATGCTAAGGGTGAGTATTTTGTGATGGAATGTATTAAGAGGGGAAATACCTTAATACAAGACAAAGTTGGTTAACTCAAGAGGGTCTGAATTAATGAGAAATGGGGAACCCTAACCCTAATTTGGGGAAAAGGGAATGATAAGCCCTAATTGATGGTAAACCCTAACCCTGGTAAGGGAATAGTGGTTTTACCCTATATTGTATGATGTGTTGTGAACTTGATAAGTCTATTATCATGTGTGACAATCATGCAGGTCTCATGAGTTGATGATCATAGCCAGGTATGAGCTATGATGTTTATTTGATAAGAATTGATTGGCCATATGTGCCATTATGTTTTTGTTACTGAGAAAGAAGTAACAAGATGAGTTGGGCTTGTAAGCCTTTGTTTTAAGTTGTTCCCTAGTGAAAGGTGACAAGATATACAGTGTTCTGATGAGCTATGTGTGATGGAAATCCAAATCCTGGTAAAGGATTAAGGGTAATACCCTTGAATTATTAATACATTGTTTTGCATGGTATTGATAGATAATTGATGTACTACTATTATATGTGCTAACCATGCAGGTATTATGAGATGATGAGCATAGCCAAATATGAGCTATGATGTATTATTAGTTGAAATTGTTAATTGGGCCTTGTGTGCCATAATATACCTTGTGCCTGGTAAGAGGTGGCAAGAGAGTTAATGTGCATCAAGTGCCATGATGGATGCTTGTGTAGCAAGTATCATACTTACCTTGGTCAAATGACCTAAAGTTGTTAGTTACCTGAGAAAGAGGTAACAGTGCTCAAGTGATGAACAAAGGGTTTGAATACCCAGGAATTCATGGTTATGGTATTGAAATTGTGAAAGGATGAGAAAAACCCAGTGATGAAGTGAGGGATTAAGATCCCAACACTTATGAAAAGAGTATGGCTATGGGCCATGACTCTACATTGAAAATGCCAGGCTTTAGATATATGATCTAAGCTTGAAGAAAGTTAATGCAGTGGTAATGATTCTGTTGTTTGAATAAATGTTATACATGTTCTTCCTATTCATTAAAGGATAAGTGACATGTTGATTCTATCAAGTTACACTTGCAATGCTTTTGATATAGAATAATGATTTAATCTGTTAAACATTAAAATATCTGCTGTCAAATAAATATGATTTCCCTATTCATATTTATCTTATTAAGTTGCGATAATAATGTTTCTGGTGGAGAGTTATATCTCTCGCTGGGGCAATTTTTATAATTGTCTCACCCCCGTGGGAACCACATTTTTAGGTGGATGCGGATGAGGAGACAGGAATCCTTCAGGATGTGAAGGACATCAGCAGTAGCAGGACAACAGTAAAGTCTCAGGTGGAGACATTAACTGTCATGTCATGTTCAGATGTATATAGAAGTCCTATGTGTCGTCTCTGTACTCTCAGGTCCTCGGAGTAGTAGTAGTTAGTGATTTCGAGATTTTGGCTTAGTGCCTCGATGGTTTTATACTACCTGTGTACAGTTAAGACAGAGTAGTTAATGTTTGTATTCCTCGAGAAGCAAAAGTACATGAGATGTATATATATGAACCAGGATGTAAAGTTTTACTTTGGTTCTGAATGAAAGAGTTTTCCTATGAATGGATCCCTTTGCAAAAAGTTTTAATTTTTAGTGATTTTTGCTAATCCGCTGCTTGATGAACGCTTCCGCATTAGTTAATCTTGTTTTCGCGAGACGGTCGTCACACATAAGATGAAGGCTCTTCGTACAGTGATAGTATCATTGTAATTTGCAATTTCCCTTTGCACTTGCATCATATAAGTATACTCAGTGGCAGAGCCAGCAATTTGGTTTGAGGGGGACACCATTCATTTAGAACCCATAGTTAGGATGTCGGGTAGGGCACAATTAGTAATTTACATCAACACACCATTAACTTCTAAGTTAGATATTAGGTAATGACAGATCCTGGGTAGGGCCCGTGCCTACCCAGGCCTACATGTGGCTACGCCACTGAGTATACTTGAAGCATTTCACAATGACGATAGCACAAACTTATATGAAAATACTATCATGAGCTATCAAACTTGAGGTGGATTGTCCTAAAAAAAGTTGAGTAGATTTAGATAAGTTTACTATGTCTTGGATCATCTTTTGATGATATGTCATACCATGGCGATAAATGAGCATAACCACAATGTTTTTGCACTCAAGAACAAAAGGAATGACAAGACTACGTTCTACTTGAGATATCCATGCCAAGTTCATTGTGATAGACCAAATTTGTTAAAAAATCATTGATTTATTCTTTTGTTAGATCAAGTCTAGATAGTTGTAAAACCTTATTTGAGTTAAACTTTGTGGGAATTTGAGGGGGAACTTGCTGCTAGATGTTGGATAAACTGTAATGGATAGTGGATCCCATTTGAAACCCTTGGATCAACCCAATTAGGCGTCAATACCTTTCAATCATGATTGAGGAATTGACTAGTTTTATATGAGCACCGAAATTGATCCCAAACATGATCAGGATTCTGGTAGACCCAAAATTAAATTGGAATGACCTTTTTATGATGTTTTATAGGATAGTTTTGATAAATCAGGGATTATGTAAATGTGGTATAGGGGAATTTATTTGAAGCCCAGTCTTTATCCAAAATGACCCAAATCTGATATATAGCCCTTATTTGAGTTATGTAGTTGTGAAAATATGGAGGGAATCATATGAACAATTTGAGTGATTATTGATTTTTAATTTAAGAATATTTTTGGAGAAGATAGGGTATAAGACTAGTTTACTCTACATATACAACCTACTTCTCCCTCTCCATAGATCTAAGTCGATATGGTTGTCACTTTTATCCATGACCAAAGTAGGAGGGTAGTACATAGTGTGATGGTGGCCTCCTCACTTCCCCTTCCTAGAGCCTCGATCCCTAGAGAACATGCCCACTCCCTCTCACTAGTGGATTCTCTTTAACCCCTCACTTAGTGGAGAATGAACAAACAATTGTAGAGATTAAGTCTCTTTCCTCCATACATCCACCTTCATGATAATACAAGAGGAATAAAGAAGGTTGAAGGAAAGTTTTGGATGATGGAAAACACTATGTAAACATATGCATCCAATGGTTAATTGGAGTTTAAGAGAAATGCCATAGTTCTAGCAAACAAATTACATATAAATGAATGAGGAATATGACATCCTAGATCTTACCTGGTACATAAAAAATGCAAACTGGTTCCACCTCAACTTCTTGGAGGTGGCATGGTTGTGAGGGAAACCTTAGAGTGAAATGCCTAAACATCCTATTACCATTTATCATATCCTCATGACATCGTAGCTTGAAAGAAAGGTCACTAAGACAAAGCCACTTGCCTCCCCTTGAGTTGTAAGAAATAAAGGTAGGAAGATATCCAAATAATCATAGCGGCTTCTAGGTTCCAACTTTCAGCTTCGTCCTTGCATCTTGGATCTCATTTGGGAGTTGTTGACAACCTAGCCTTAATAGAAACATTTTTTTTGGATGGGTGTCAGCATTAGATTGATGGGTGGGGGAAGGAGATAGTAGACTAGGTGGGTAGCATATCTTAAGAGTCCAAATAAGGAATCAGGCATGTGTTTTACTTGTTCCACACTCAAGCTAAGTGATATAGACATCAATGGGCCATAGATGATGATCAAACATCCCACCACATGCGTCAATGATGTAATTTTTTTTCAAAATTCTGAGAAGTGCATATTTATTTTGTGATATTAATATTACCCAATCAAATCAATTTATATATGCGCATTAAACTCTAGAATCTTCATGTTAACCTGTCATTTATTATATTAGAAAGATCATCATATGGAACTCTAAGATCATCACATATATAAGACTTTGGATTACAAGCTTATGTTCCCAAATACATGGCTAAACCCTAAGTTATCTAAAATCCCTAATCTGTTAGGGGTTTGATTTGGTAAGGCTGGAAACCAATACTCTAGGTCATAACCCTAATATTGAACCCCACATTGGGAATTTCTTTCAAATTTAGGGGAAACTTACTGAACAATGCCTAATCCCCTAAGTCAAATCCTAAAATAGAACATATAGTGCATAAAATAGTTGTGGTATACTCTTAACCATTAGTGAACCAAGTCAAAGTTGACTTTAGGATGTCGGATATGGTAAACATTGCAAAAGGTTTTTGGTTTATCCTATTGATATGCTTACTACACTTGGGCTAGAAAATTTATAATAACTCTTGAATTATATGAAATATGGTTGTTAATATGATAGTAAATTTACAAATGATATTGATGTTTCTTTGGTATTAATGTTTCCTTTATACATCTTCAGTCAATTATCAAAGTGTATTTTTTCATTTATGATATATAGAGAACTAAGAACATCAATAAATATTTTTACTATATTTACATTGTGTCCTCTAAGGTGTTTCAAGAAATGAATTAATATAACTCTCATTATGAAATTGATGTGTAGAGGCTTCTCTAATCATTATAGCTCTTGATCATGGTGGGTGGCCCACATATATAATTTTGGGGTACCGATCAACCAACTTTGTATGATGCATGTAACTTGTAATGAAAGGAATGTCTTTCATGTTAAATCAGATGGTGATTCTATTGTGCCTTTCTTGCGATATATGTTCACTAATCGAGCCCAAATCATTATTTTTTGCTAACACATTTATGTTGATATATTCTTGTTTATGATTTTAGGCTTAGAGATGGAAATGGGATGAAGTGAGTAACAATATGCGACATAAGTTATATGATGTGAGAAAATTAATAGGTGCAAATCTATTGTAGATCCCCTTTTCTAATATCTTCTCATTTCTATCTACAATGTTTGTTAATATAATAGAATTTAGTGATGAAACAATTCATGTAATTTTTTTTGTTTATGAAGATATTTAAGTGGATTGTGGATGTTCATGAACCCAGACTTCTAATAATTTATTTGATATCATTTTGTGTTGACAATTTGGAGTTTTTACCGTTGGTCTCTCAAAATTAGTAAGAGAAATGTTGGACGTTACAAAAGGTATCAAGTCATGCTACCGTAGGGAAAGAGAATGATTTTAATATATGTGACAGTAATAAGATTGTCAATGTAATATCTAGATGTTGATATCCATGACCAAATTTAGGATATGTGGGTAGATTAAAAGATATAAGTTTGAGTAAAGGATAATGCAGGTCGGACTATGAGGTTGTAAGATCAGTTTTGATAATATAAGATAATTTTCTAATCATTTAGATCCTGGATGGTCAAGAACCACTTAGTTGTTGAGGTTTCAAGTATTTCTAGGATACACATAGATAAATTTATGGATAGATGCATGTACACATGTTTATCTAAGTAGAGATAATTTAGGTGAAATGTGTTTGCCAACCAATATGGGATTATTTATTAAATTTAGGTGAAATGGTTGTAAAAAGGTGGAGCCTTTGGTGTTGCGTCATATTTTATGGTAAGCTACAAAAAAGGTGAGACCCAAAGGGAGGAAATTTTTTTTCTGGACTCTAAGGGACAAGGTCAGGATACTAACATTTCAGATGTGAAAAAAATGAAAAACCATGAAATATAAGGATTGTGTTCAACAACTCTTTAGTAGATGAGTTTTATAACATCATGATCTCTCCTTTAGTAGAGTTGGGCCCTTGATTTCATGGTAAGGAACTAAAATATAAAAAGTGAGACTTAATTGAATATAGGAAAGCCTTACATGTAGGTGGGGATGAGTCACATGCCCCTAAAGTGGGTAGATGGACTCATCTTAATAAAAGATATCATAGTTTGGTTACTTGATATGTAGGACGGAGTCTAAAGGTCCCAACCACAAATGAATTGGTTAAGGGTAATTTTATGGGCATAAAGTATATGCTTAATAATTTACCCTTGAACTACGAGGTGTTAGCTTGAGTGTATTGTCTTGTAAAAATCACCCTTATATGAAAGTGTGTAGATCTATGAAAGCCTTTTTTCTGAAGGGAGTATGTTTGATGCATATTTTTGTCAGAGATATAATGCAATGCACATCCCTCGGGTTATATATAATGCAAGAGACCTCACTGGACTAAGAGAATTGATATATATGTTATGAGTGAAGAAAAGTTGAAAGCTATGATCTTGATTTGAGTAAAAATTTGGATCATAGACTGAACGATCATAAAATTTCAGTGATTAACTTAATTCTTTTAAAATTCTAATGAATCTAAGGTGTTATTTTTTGTTATCACTCTCATAACTGAGTGAAGCATTAAGAAGAAAATATCTCCCTACTCCCTACGCGACCCTCTCTGGCGAACGCGGCGGAGTTTAGGGTTCCCCCTCCCACCTAGGTGGCCTTGCCCCTCTCTTCAAAGAGGTCTTACCCTCCCTCGATGGTGGAGGAGATAGAAAGACAATGTCGGACTCTTACAATTGAAGAAGAAAATGAGGAAATAACTGATTTCTCTGACGGACATGGGGCAGTGCAAGCCACCCAACTCGATGGACTCCTGGCAGCGAAACTGTTGACGGAGAGGCATTATAACTTCCAAGCCCTACAGAGGACCATGCTTCAAGCGTGGGGGCTAAAAAGAAAAGTTGGGTTCAAGCAGATGGAACACAACGTCCTAATGATCCATTTCGACAACAAGAAGGACAGGGAAAGAATACTACATGAATCTCCATGGAACTTTGACGGAAATCTACTGGTCCTAAAGGAGGTGAAAGCAAAGGATATTCCGGCCACGATGAGCTTCACAGAATGTCCATTCTGGGTCAGGTTCTACAATATCCCGATGGGCTACAGATCAAATGAAGTTGTGTCAAGGATAGTGAACCGAGTGGGGGACGTCCTGGACATAGAAAAAGAGGAATCCATGTGGTCCAAGGCCAGAAGAGTGCGAGTTATGCTCCAACTAAACAAACCTCTCAAGATGACCCAGAAAATGCGAACGGCGGAAGGGGAAATCTGTGAGATTGAGCTGCGATATGAAAGACTACCCAATATATGCTTCCTTTGCGGAAAAATTGGACACCAGTCGAGGGACTGTCAGAGTGGAGAAGAAGGTGAAGAAATATGGGGCAGCTGGATTAGAGCATCCCCCAGAAAGCAGAAACAAGCGGAGATGGAGGACCTGTCCTTTGAGGGCACACGATGCAAGCTTTTCCAGAATGAAAAGGATGGTAAGAGTCCTTTAGGTGCTGCTACCAGAAGGGATCTGAATACCAAGAGCATTGAGAATAATAAAAAAATGGGGTCGAGGTGAATGACAAAATGTCACAGACAGTGGGGGAACTCGTGAGCATGGAGGCATCTACCAGATTGAGATAATCAATATGACACATGAGAAGGATACAAGAGGAACCGAACAAGGTACTAAGGAAAAGCTGGGAGGGGGAGTGGAGGAGAGAAAAAGCACCACTCAGGAAGCCATAACTATTACAGACAGTGCCAACCCCACATAAGGAGAACATAGGATTACGAGTAGCCCTGGAGCTTCAACCACTTGCATTAAAGTGCAACATAAGGAAGGAGAGGTCTGTGGGGTAACCACAACGGAGCCAAACCAATTTAATAACAAACAGAAAGAGGGCTACACTGGGCCCAAAAAATTCCACAGGCTGCCTCCTAAGGGAGGTAAGAAGGACATCACTGGAGAAGGAGGACCATTACAGCTGACACCGGCACAGTTCTGAAGGATGGTATAGGTATGCACGACCAAGCCAGAAGGAGCAAGAGGAGAAATATGGAGGATGACAAATGCGGAGAAACCATGAAGGACGTGGACAGAGCTTAAAAGGTGGGGAGAGGAGAGGGTACATCTATGCTATGGGAGGCTTATCCCAAAGTAACGGTGTTTGGCCAGGACCAGCACCGTGAACAAAAATGAAACTGTTAAGTTGGAATTATCATGGCATGGGGGGCCAGGGCAAGGTCCAAAACCTTTGCAGCCTCTGCTGGAAGGAACGCCCTAATATGGTCTTTTTGATGGAAATGATGGTACAAAAGGAGGACCTTGAAAAAACTATGAATAAATGTGGTTTTAACAATGGTGACTGCAACAACAATGAGGGAAGATTTGTGGGTATGGGCTTCTGATGGACTGGGGATAATGTGAAAGTTATATCTTACTCAAAACATCACTTTATGCTGGAGGTGGACGAGGAGGAAGGAAGAGGTAAATGGAGATGTGCTGGCATTTATGGATGGCCGGTGAACCATCATAAATATAAAACATGGGACCTCATGCAAAGTCTATTTGATGAATCAAACATCCTGATTCTGTTCATTGTGGACTTTAATGAGATCCTCAACAATTCTGAAAAGTAGGGCGGTGCACCCAATGGGAGACGCCACATTGAGGAGTTTAGGGAGCTGGTTGATAGATGTGGTCTTATGGATTTGGGCTATCATGGCAACCATTACAGTTGGAAAAAAGGCCTGAATTCGCAGACTATCATCAAGGAACGGTTGGACCGGACACTTGTGACTACTAACGGGAGCTCTCTCTACTAGGATGCCTGGGTTAGACACCTCCCTAGGATCTGGTCAGACCACTCCCCCCTGATTCTCAACACACGCAAAGAAAAAAAGAGAAAACATCATGGTAATAAGTTCAAGTTTGAAGGCTACTGGCTCAAGGAGGAGGGTTGTCTGAACATCGTCAAGGACTGCTGGAAAGATGAACACAACGATTTGCAAAGAAAAATTGCTGGCTATGCAGACAAACTCAGTGAGTGGGCCAAGGAAAAATTTCATCAAACAACCATCAATCTGAAAAGAAAAGAAAAGAAAAGGAGCTTGAGAAGGAACAGAAAAGGAATACCAGCAACGAAACGATTATGAAATGCAAATAGTTAACTGAGGAAATAGTCAGACTCCAACACATCCATGAAACCCATTGGTACACAAGAGCTAAGACAAATGAAATGCATGATGGGGATCGCAATACGGCTTATTTCCACAGGAAAGCTACTCAAAGAAAGCAAAGAAATCATATCAGCAGACTGAAGGATGACAATGACACTTGGTGGGAGGTTGAAGAGGGGGTGAGCAAAGTGGTGATCGATTACTATGAAAAACTCTTCACTAGCAGAAATAACACCAATTACCAGGGTGTCCTCGACAGTATCCCAAAAATCATTGATGAGGATATGAATTCTGTTCTTCAGAGGGAACCTAGTAAAGACAAAGTCTGGCAGGCTCTAAAGTATATGCATCCAACGAAGGCCCCGGGCCCTGATGGTTTCCACGTTGGGTTTTTCCAATCTTTTTGGAATGTGATAGGAGAGGATGTGTTCCTTTATGTTCTCAAGTGGTGGAGGGGTGAAGCTAACATAAAACACATCAATGATACCAATGTGGTCCTCATTCCTAAGTGTCAGGATCCTACGTCTATGGGGGAGTTTCGTCCCATCAGCCTGTGCAATACGGTGTACAAAATTATATCCAAACTACTTGCTAATAGGTTGAAATGCTACCTAGACAAGATCATCACTATAAATCAGAGAGCCTTTATCAGCTGTCGTCTCATCACCGATAATGCTATTGCTGCCTACGAAATTTTCCATGCCATGAAGAGGAAAAGAAAGGGCAAAAAGGGTACTATGGCCATCAAACTCGATATGAGTAAAGCCTACGACAGGCTTGAGTGGGACTTCATCGACGCTGTCATGAAAAAAATGGGCTTTGGTTACACATGGAGGTCAAAGGTGGGAGAGTGTTTCCGCATTGTCTCCTTCTCCTTCATTATCAATGGAACGAGGAGAGGTGCTCTTCAACCACAGAGGGGTCTCTACCAAGGAGATCCCATTTCGCCTTACATTTTTATTTTATGTGAAGATGTTTTCTCAAACCTCCTGGCCTGTGTGGCTAGGGAGGGGAAGATACATGGATCTAAGGCTAGCAATAAGGGGCCTTGCATTGCACACCTCTTCTTTGCGGATGACATCATCTTGTTTGTGAGGGCGAACTCGGAAGAAGCTGCTATGATAGCTGGGCTTACCAGCTGCTACGAGAGTGCTTCAGGACAGAAGATCAATTACACAAAATCCAAAGTATCCTTTACAAAGAACATTAATGCTTCTGCTAGAGAGGCCATCACTACAGTCCTTGGTGTTAGACAGGTGGAGAAACATGATAAGTACTTGGGCCTGCCGACTTGTGTTGGGAGATCAAAGAAGGACATTTTCAAGTATATCAAAGATAGAATGTGGCGAAAGATGACTGGTTGGAGAGAAAAATTTCTCAGCAAAGCTGGTAAGGAAGTCCTCATAAAAGCAACTTTACAAGCCATTCCTACGTACTTGATGAGCTTCTTCCAGTTCCATGTGAACGTCATTGACGAGTTGAATCAGATGGTGGTGAAATTTTGGTGGGGCTCAAGCTCGGGTAAAAGAAAGATTCATTGGTCCACGTGGGATAAGTTGTGCAAATCAAAGAGAGATGGGGGCCTTGGCTTCAGGGATTTCAAAACTTTCAAAATGGTCATACTGGATAAACAATGGTGGAGGCTTATGTCTTACAAACAGTCCCTTGCTCATAATGTTCTAAAGGGTCGCTACTTCAAGAATGAGGAGTTCCTCACAGCACTAAGGGGTTATGACCCTAGCTACACTTGGTGAAGTTTATGGGGAGCAAGAGCACTACTGGCGGAAGGGCTGAGAGACTACATTTGTGTGAATCCAGATGTAAAAATTTGGGAGGAGGCTTGGCTCCCAAATGCAAAAGGCCACTGCACTCACAGAGAGGATAGCAACCTGGAAACTACTGAGAGAGTAGGTGATCTGATTGATAACTCTTTGGGGAGATGGAAGGAGGTCCTAGTCTTATCTATGTTCACTATTGATGATATTGAAAGTATTTTACAAATACCACTGTGTGGATGACAGGATGTGGCTAAATACTGGTACCCTACTGTGAACAATATCTTTTCTGTGAAGACAGCCTACTGGCTGGGCAGCAGGGAGACCCACATACACCATGATATAAATCCCAATGAGATGTGGAAAACGTTGTGGCTTCTTAATATACCAGCTAAATTTCGTCACTTCGGTTGGTGGGCTTGTGTTGAACAAATGCCCATGAGCTCCAAACTCTTCAATAGACATGTGATATCTTCTAGAGCCTGTCTTCACTGTGGGCTCGATGACGAGGACACTTTTCACGCCCTGTTCAACTGCCGCCCTGCAAGAGAGCTGTGGAACAACTGCCTTATACAAACTAAACTCAACCTTATGCCCAGGTCCACCATGTTGGGTGCTTGGACGTGGGTGTTGAACAACCTCAACAGCTGTGAGATGATCGACTTCATTGCCACCTGCATGGCAGTGTGGCACAGCCACAACAAATTTATCTACATCCATATCCATGAGAATGTTGCGGTGTACTAGAGAAACCTGGAGCAATGGGTTAAGGAGTACCAATCAGTGAACAATAGATATAAAATCACAAATGAGAAAACTTCACCTTCCAGGAGATGCAACAGCTAGAAACCACCTATGGAAGGCACCATTAAAATCAACACTGATAGCTCTTGTAAGCATGATAAAAGAACAACTTTTGCGGCTATTTTCAGAGACCATAATGGCGACCCCATAGCTCTTGTCACGAAGACAGTAGTTGGTTCTTGCTCCCCTTCTACTGTTGAGAGCTACAGTGTTGATGGCTTGCAGGTCAGCTAAGGAGATGTGTCGTTCATATGTTGTTATAGAAACTGACGCATCAAATGTCGTGCAGCAGATTAAAGACAAATTCGATGGCAGCAACCCGGCCATGATGATTTACAAAGAAATCCAATCTCTTAGATCCTCCTTTATCTCCTGGAATATTAATTATGTATGTAGAGAGAGTAACACCGCAACTCATAATATTGTGGCTCTGGGTCGGGGGAGTGACTGTGACTTAACTATGTTTGAGAACTTCCCTAGGGTGATTTTCCACCCCTTTGTATGGACAATGCCCAAGTAATACAATGACCCTTTTTCTCTCAAAAAAAAAGAAGAAAATATGGAAAATAATCACCTTTATGCAAAAATCTAAGTACAAATATTAGTCATAGATCATATTTATGATATCAAATATTAAAATTCTAGTAAAAGGTGGTATATAATTCTAGCATCCCAATAAATGGGCTAGTGGGTTGAAAGATGAAATACCAAGATAATTTCCACTACATTATAATGTATCAACATAATCCCAATGGTCAACTGCAGTTTTTTCCCATATGCCAAGAATGTTATCAAAGAATAACCTACACAGAACATAGTAGTGGAAATATTTCTGAGGCTGGTTGTGTACCTTGTGTTTTCTATTTATACATAGTCTTCAATACATAAGGCTATAATGTATGCCTAAATTTTTTGAATTTTTAAGGTCGAGAATGTGATGTGCGTTTAATTATTTTTCAGCCTTGGGGAGGTTCCTTTAGAAGTATGGATGTTCTAAACCCCTATATATGTGTGAAATGACAAGAATGATGAGGACACAGTTCATTCAAAGTGGTGGAAAGTTGAATACCCTAGATTTGGACCGAATTTCTAAAATTGTAGTTTGCATAGATAAAGTCCAAATAACACCAAAAGGATTTTGAGTTGCAAATTTTTGAAAAATTGGGAAAAACCTAGGCAAAGGACTTTGAATATATCCTAATGCCGATGGATCCAAGTTGGACTCATGGAAAAACCAAATTGGATGTATCTCTATTGGGCCCAAATTGGGCTAGATATGTGCATGATCTAGGCATCATTTATTGTTGTGGTATTGAATTGATTCCATGTGAGTGTGGGATTGATAAAACAAATGGTAAGATATCGTTGACATGATAAAAAATGTTAGTGGACCCATGACATAATTTAGATATTACTAGCATGAGTTTTAGAAAAGTTTTGATTGAATATGTTATCAAATGGATATCATATTGGATATGGGCCATATGGCTTTGGCAAATTTCTTTAGAAGTCAAAACTTCATACAAGAAAATCCAAATTTGGTATATATAGGCCATGAAACCATAAAAATACTTAGGAAATTATAAGCATTGTATGAGATATATTTGAGTTTAAAATCAATAATGTTTTTTCAACATGGGGTATAAGTCTAGATTTCACCACAACTTTGGGGTACCACAGATGGACATAATATATGATCCATGAGTTACTTCTTCCCTTTTGGTACACTCGTGTTAAAAGGGAAGTATCCTTCACAACAATCAAAGTAGGGAACACTAGTATGTATGCTTCTTCTTTTTCCCATCTCCATTCTTCAAATTTCCATGAGAAAAGACGCTCTCACCACCCCCATCTTATTGGAAAATTCTCTCTAGCTCGTCATTGGTGGGAAATGAGATGACAATAATGAAGTCCCACCTCTTCACCTTACCTCTACCCACCATGATAGATAAAAAATGTTATAAAGAAGAGTAATTAAACTATTTTTATGGATGGTAAAACATTATGGAATCCAAATATAGCTAATATTTTATTTATGGAGAAGAGAATTGTCCTAGGTAAAAATGCATAGTTCAGTCAAGGATAAAGATGAGGAAAGTGATCTTGAAACTTGGTATTACTTGAAGTTTTTGGAGCTGAATAAGAAGCCTCAAAGTGAAACAAGAAGCCTTAAATATCATGATCTTGTTTCCTTGTGACGTAACAGTCTGAAGGTAAAAAAATTTAAGACAATGTGTGGGCCACCCCTTTTGGTGAGGTCAAGATAGATAATTAGAAAGCATCATTGACAATCTAAATTGTATTATTTATTCATACTTAGATATTGAAGCCCATGATGGAGTTTTATGGGAAATAATTTGTGACATAGACATGGTTATTGTGTGTCTCCATAGTGTGGATGGGGTGTATATAGAGGGTCATTGAAGTAGTGTTTGCCAAAGATCCTACCATGGGATTTGTCTCAAACTAGACATGTCACCACACCTAACCTACATGTATATTGTGTGGCCATTTTTGGACCACACAATGGTGATCTATGATACCATACAATTCGTCCTTGAGGTAACTATATTTTCTAATCTTAAAAATGCATGTTTACCTTGTATAGAGAAAATACATTTTTATCTACCATTATATACTTGACAATACCTAAATATTTGACATAATGGTAATCCAGCATCAGTGGAACAATTATATTAGGATATAGAAGCATATGTTCATTATATGTTGTTGTATAAACACTTTTTACTATATAATAATGTTAATAAATAATGATCATTGGGTAGAACTTATTATAACATGTTAATACATGTCTCCACTCCCATGTATTAGCACACCAAGGCTCGTCTAAAGGGGAAGATTTTTTATCCAAAAAATTATCAACAAGTAGTTGGAAAATTGATCTATTTAATAGTTTCTCGACCTGACATAATGTATGATGTGGTAGTTTTCAACCAGGATATGAATCTACCTTTCTAAAAAATATTGGTGCATCATTAAATAAATTATTAATTACCTCAAAAGAATCCCAAGAAGAGGATTTTTCTACAAACAACATAAGAGAAGGTCAATACTATTTTAGACATGCATATAGATATTGGCAGGAGATGACAAAGAGTGTCAGTCCACCTCTAGTTTTTGAGTATGTTAGGGAATCACCTAATGTCTTGGATAAGTAAAAAGCAATAAATGGTGGCTCATTGTAGAAATAAGATTGAATACCATGCAATGTCCCACGCACATGTTGTGATATATAGTGGGTTTGATCCATTCTAACTGAGTTTGGAATTCCTATTCAAACTCTATCTCTTCTGTTTTGCAACAATCATGTTTCTCTCAATGATTTCTGATAAATGAGTGTTCCTTGAGCATAAAAACACATCAAAGTAGATTGTCATTTTGTACAACACCTGGTCAAAAATAAAAAATAAATGACTCCTCACATGCATACCAATGATCAAATTTTCAGATATATTGACCAAACTAATTCCTCCGGCATTTCTTTAGTATATTGGTGCCAAATTGGGACTAGACAATATCTACTCTCCATCTGTAAGAGGAGTGTTAGCATAAGTGTTTTATTTGTTAGTTGGCCTTTGGCCCATTATATCTGTAGCTCAAGATGTTATGTAACTATACTTAACATTTAAGTTTACCCATGTATCCCTGCACTCCTATATATAGAAGATCTAGAACCTCTCTACAAAATACTAAGAATATTGTTATTACCTTTTACAGTTATAAATATTGAACTTCTCTACAAAACACTAAGAATATTGTTATTACCTTTTATAGTTATAAATATTGAGCTATATGTATACTAGTCAAATGTTTTAAATAAAATGATCACCAAATTTACAAATAATATCAAAAATAGTTAAATTGTTGTTGACTTGTTGTGCGTAGGAGAGATGATACAACCAGAACATATTTTTTCTAAAACATAAATGTAGGAGAAAAATTATAACTCTATAGTTAAATCAAAATTTTATATAGAGAAATTCTCCATTAAATGATCCTCCCAAGGATCATAAAGAGATTATACGTCCCTTTGAAAAATTTGGCAAGTTGGTTTCTAAACGGGGTTGTTTGGCAAGGTGGAAAGAACTTGGGAAAAGATACATTGAGCATGTTGTTTCGTGTATCAATAGACTTCTAAAAAAGTGACAAAGCCATGACTTGGACCTATCTCTCATGGTAAATGTGAATATCATAAGGCACCTTGTAATGAATCAAAACCTAGATTCTTACCCTATTCCTTGATTATAAGGCTAGTGATTTTTGTTCCTTATATTTGACCAAAAAAGGATACAATTTTACCCTAAATGAATAATGTAAATGAATATAACATATTATGTGGCAAAAAGTTCTAAAAATAACATTATATATTTATTAGCCAACATATAAATAAATTCATGAAATACATTACATATATTTACTGTGTTAACGAATATTCACATAATGTTAAATAAGAGGAATGATGTACTAAAAACATGTACTAGAATAACAATTGGAATTTTCATGCACAATTGTCTAAATAGAAGTGGAATTAATAGACTTAATAAGTTAAATGAGTAAAATGTGTAAAATCATGCATAGTAATAAAATATATCTCTTTTTGTAACAATGTGAAATTAATGGGACTCTAGTAGGAGATTATCAATATTCATGTAGATAATTTGACTAAACTATAATGGTGATACAAATCACAAAAGGAAATTCCAAAACCCAAATATAATAATAAAAATGTGTGTCTTGGTTACCAATTATCTTGGATGCCAAGTTTCACGTTATTTGAACAATAATAACTATCTTAATTTCATTTAGAAATGAAAATGTAAGTTTCACTCCAAAATATTATATATATATTTAATGATTTCAAAAGTGGAAATAAATCCCAATTTTGAATTCCACATACCAAAATTAGTCAATTTCTGAATTTTCACATTAGTTGGATCATCTTATTTATCCTAGTTTTATTTAGGAGAGAGAATATAACTTAAAGTTCAAAATATTAAATATTTTCAAAATGGAAAATTAATGGTAGAATCAAACTTTTCACGATTTACTTTGCTTGTAGTCCAAGTTACACATCTTTTGAATGCTCCTATATGCGTCAAATCTGTTAAGAAAAGAAAATGAAAGATAAGGCCAAAAATATTAAATTTATTATTAAAAATAAAGAAAATAATATATTAAATAAATAGTATAAGCCATCTAATCTCTATGTTGTTGTAAAAAAAATAGTATAAACTAACTTATATGGATTATGCATATATAATTTATGTGAAGCTCTAATAAATAACCTTGTGGTATAACACAAATAGAAATAATGTTGTACATGCATGGAAAATTTATCATGGTAGAAAATAAAAAATATATTTACTTTCCAAATACAATGTGATAGAGGTAATTGCAACAAATATCTAATAAATTATAACAAACTTTAAACAACTAATTCTCTCTACTTAATGTTTGAAAGCAATATTTAAATGAAACAAAACCATGTTAACATATCATAAAAGAAACAAATATTTAACATGATTATATATTTGTTTGGAAACAAATAAACATTTAAAAAATTATATTCAATTACTTAACTAAATAATAAATAATAATAATCTTGACTAAATAATTTATTAGTAAACCTCCCAATTACTTCCTTAAATCATTAACAACGAGAAAATAAAAAGAAAATAGTTTGAAAGATAATGTTTACACCATTTTGATTTGAAACTCATGCATTTATAATAAATAGTTTTGGATATATAGATTTATTAGCACCTATCTCCTCTACAAATAATTAATGTAAAATATATTAGAAATATGTATGGTTGCCTCAAATTTAGAATTTTAAATATAACTTAATAGTAATTAAATAGATGACTTTTGTTAAAATAAAGTTGTTACACATATTTTTAATGACTCCAACTTGGGAAGAGAAACATTATTAGAAATTCATTTCATAATAGAATTAATAATTATATGGCAGGGTGATCTTATAGCACCTTACTTGTTCACCATAGCTATGCAAGGGTTTTCTGAGTTGATTAAGAGAGATCTTATGATATCCCCTGTTCAGATTTCTAAGAACTTGAAATGTTCGCATCTTATTTTTTCTGATGATCTGATGATTTTTACTAGGGTTGATGGTACTAATGTGAAAGGTATTAGGAAACTTCTTGATAGTTTTGGCTCTATGTCTGGTCTCCACGTCAATAGTAACAAGATCTTGATCATCATGGGTGTGAATGAAGATGGTGATGAGATTTCTAATATCCTTGGCATAAAGATGGGCAATATGGATGATACTAAATACCTGGGGCTACCTCTTTTCTATGGAAAGTTGAGCAAGAAACATTGTGAGAAGCTGGTGGACATGGTTAAGAAATGTATGGAAGGATGGAAGGCTAAGTTGTTGTCTCTTGCTGGGAGGGTTGAATTGGTTAAATCTATGTTATCCTCTATGTATCTTTATTGGGCCATGGCGTTTCCTATTCCGTGTTCTAATCTTGATGAGATTGACAAGATTTGCAGGAATTTTAGCTGGGGCTATTCCGATAATAAAGCCAACCTGCACCTTATTAAGTGGGAAGATGTCACTTTACCTAAGAAGGAAGGAGGTTTGGGTGTCAGGAAAAGTAAGGAGGTTGTGAATGCTTATCTTGCTATGAATGCTTGGGATATTGCTAGGAAAAAAGATTCTTTATAGGTCAAATGGATTAATGAAAAGTATCTCAAGAAAGAGTCTTTTTGGAGAGTTCAAAATTCTCCCAACTTTTCTTGGTTGTTCAATAATATTATTCAGAGCAGGGGCTGTCTTCTTAATTTGGTTGAGTTTAAGGTGGGAAATGGAAAGTTTATTGACACTTGTGATCCTTGGATTAAAGGCAAGTTTCTGAGTGATATTCTGGATGAAAGTATTTCTATTACTACTGGTATCTTGAAGAATACTCGTTTGAGTATGTTTATTGCCAATGGTGAGTGGAAAGTTAAAGACTCTAGGTATTCTCATATGTTGTGTGACATTCTGGATACTGTCCATATTTGCAAAGATAATGAAGATGAGATTCTACTGAAGGGTATCAAGAATCCTAAATTCAAATTCTTTTGGGAGTGTATTAGGACTAAGAAGAATGAAGAGAGGATTTTTAAGTGGATATGGCAAAGTAAAAGTAACATGAGTGCAAAGTTTCATATGTGGAAGGCTATCCACAATAAGCTTCCTACATCTGATTATATTAGGAGGAGAGGGATTCTTGTTACTTCTATCTACTTTCTTTGTATGAATTCTTATGAAGATACTAACCATATTAGCTTCAATTGTAGCTATTCCATTAGTTTGTGGGAGATGGCTAAGAGAAATGGGTTGGTTAGTGATATCCCCAGGAGTTGGGATTCTATTGCGGATTCGAAGAGTTTGAAGGATGGCATTGCTATACCTATCATTATGCTTCATTGTTGGCGGGAAAGAAATAGTAGAGTGCATGATAATAGGTACAAGAACCCTGATGTCCTTTGGAAAGAGATTGAGAATGATGTGAAGTTGTTATCTATGTGATTTGATGTTGTTTGCTTCTGTGGGAGGTTTGAAGGGTTAGTGTTGGATGAGTTTCTATCTTCGAGTTTAGTTGTTTCTCCTGGTTGGCTGCTAGGTATGCCTTGGAGGTTGTTGTACCTGGTGTTGATGGTTGGATCGGTTTGGACAGTTGTGTTGGATGCCTGTTTGGTGTTTTTTTCTGTCCTGTTCTGGTCTTAGCTTGTTCACCTTGTATTTGGTGGTGTTGTGAGGGTCGAGTCACCATCCTTTGAGGATGTCGATGCTCCCCTCCTTTATCCATCTTCAAGCTAGGGTGTTCCTCTGGTTATGGTTTTACTTGCATCTTGGTGTCTATCTGTTGGTGGATGTTCTTGTTGGTTTTCTTTTCCTGATGTTCTGCTGTTATCATGATGCTTCTCTCCTTTCCTCTGTGGATCGTTGGCTGCTGGGGGAGGTTGCTGGTTGTTGTTCCCTTTAGCGGAGCTGCTGTTTTCTACTTGTTCCTCTTGGTCGGTTTGTTAGATGGAGTTCTTGGTGATTAGTGTTAATCTGAAGGTGAAGGGTTCTTACTCTGTGAGTGTTTTCTTGCTTGTTGCAGGTAGGGGGCTTATGCTGCTATTTTTTCTCTATGTGGTCGTTGAGGTGGAAGGTTCGGATAAGTGGATCATTATGGTGTTTCCTCTCACTTCTTCTTTGATGGTTGTTGAGAGGGTCGAGTCCCCATCCTGTGTGGATGTCGACGCTCCCCTCTCACCCCATCTGGACGTGTTGGTCTTGGTGTTGATGGTCATGTGGCTGAGTTCTGCTCTGGATGGAGTTTTGTTTCTTTGGTTGTTTGACAGTTTTCCAGTGGCTTGCAAGCTTGTTGTGTTTGCTATGTTTTGGTTTGCAGCTGTTGTTTTAGTTGAGATCCTTGCCTGGTTCGAGCCTTCCTAGCCCTGAAGATTTCTTTGATGCCTGGTTTGTTCTTGGTTTGCTCTGGAGTTTTTCTGAAGATTCTATCTGCGAGAAGCTGGGACCTTGGATGTTCTCCTTCATGTTATCTGGGTTTCCTCTTGCTCCTGTTCTGTTGGTCTTATTGCTTATTCTTTGTAGGCTCTTTGAGGTTATGTCTCCTTCTTTAGACAGTTCTTTTTGTACAACCTTTTCCTTTTCCTCATTTCCAGTTGCGAATGAACGCATTGTATATACCACCTTTACAGAAAATGAAAAAAAGAAAGACCAGTTTAGCCGACCAAAAAAAATAAATGGAATTATATAAAAAAGTAGAATTCAATGAGTATCCTACACAATTGTACATTAACTTATTATACACGTTTACATTGAGGAAATAATTACATAACGGGATATTTAGAAGTCTCTTTACTATAAATATAGTAGTCGATATATTTGTGTAAATAAGTTGTTAAAAAATGAAATATATGATAAAAAAGTATACATAAAGAAAGAGAAGGTAAATGATGGGTTTCATGTTTATTCTTTCCTATTATATGTTAATGAATGCTTAGTTTTTCTCCATTTGCAATATATGTAACATATATTCACTAGTAAATGAATATAGATAGGTTTCTTACTACCCAAGACAAGTAGTTCTATATATAGTCCCCTCCTCATGACCTTCACACACATAGACATCACTTCACCAATAGGACTTGACTTCTAGCCTTCTCCCATATCCTCCAATTCAAGTTCCTTGTAAAATCTGTCAAAGCCCTGGAATCTCTTGAAATGATACAAATGATGATGTTTTCTCAACCACTAATGTTTCAAACCATGGAAACTTGACTTGGATTAAAGGTTCAAACTTTGTAAAGTTAACAAACTTCTTTAGGTATGTGCATCCCACATTATTTTTGTTGAGGAATAAACCTATTTTCTCTCTCTTTCTCTCTTGGAGAAAATTTGCCTACACAACTTCTCTCTCTTTTTGAAGATTTATTATGTGAAAGATTTTACTTTGGTTTTGATATTGTGATCATCTAATCTTGATGGATATTATTATTTACTCTAACTTGTAATTTTCGTCATGATGAAACTCTACTTATGGATATGTATTGTTTTACCCATTTTTGTGGAGGAAGTTCTATTTTGTCCATTTATGTGATGGAAACTTCATATATTCCATAAAAGTCTGAACTTTTACTTGCATCTACATTTATGATACTTTGTGATTCAATAGACATAGAGTAATGTAATATTTTGGTTATTTGGATTTTATTCCTTGGGGGTTTTATTCCCCTATGTGATATTTTTATGCACTGGGTTTTATTCCCCTACCATGAACTGAGGTTTTAGTCCTCCTATACTTTTATATACTTAGGATGGAGGATTGTAAGCCTCATACCTCAGCTTCTTTGCTAAGGGAGTCTGGTTGTGTGACATTCTTCATTAGGTTTTATGGTTGTGAGCCTTATCTGCCATTGACTTTATATTATGCAAGCGCTATGCTTATCTTACATGCATGCATGTTGATATGACTATAATGGATTTTGTGCCCAAAAATTTATATGTGCTTGTGTGACACAACTTTTATATTTCATGAATGGAAAGTATTCTTCTTTTTATCATCTAATTTCAATTCTTTTTCTTTTGATATCCATTTGATAGTCATTTCCTCTTATATAGGAAGCCTTGCTACATTTGATGTAATTTTATTTCATAAAGTTGTCCAATCCTTGATTTAGTATACATATACCAGCGTTTTGCTGATGCATCTACTTTTTCTCCTCTTATTGGTGTATGTTTCCTGCGCTAGGTGTAGGTCAAGGAAAAGTAAACCACGTTGGACCATGACCACATCAAGGGTAGTTGAACCTTGTTCGATACTTATATAAGGTGGTCAGATTACCTTCTATTAACCCTATGTTTAGTTTTCTACTGTATCACCCTACATGGTGAAGGATGGTAAAAATACCAAGCATTGTAATAGTTAGATATTTTTTATTCTGCTACTACAATTGGTATCTTGAAACATACTTTGGAATAATTTGGATTATCATCTCTTTGTGAAAAATTTCATTCTGTGTTTGGCATATGTGACGTTTTCCTTTTATTTGATTTAGTAGGGAGTGGATCCCCTCTTTGGTCTCACTCATTAGACACACTCCTTCTGTTGGTACTCCATTGATGTTGAATGTGCATATAAGCTATAAAAGTGTTATCACATATAGATTTCAGTTCCTCAAAAGCATTGATAGTATTTAACACAACCAATACTTTCAATAACCAGTTGACAGTCATTGTTACAGTTGAAAAAGGACTTTCTTGGTCAAAGTTCTACTGGTGATGGTACTAATGATTTAGTTGGTGCACTGACCCTCCTTGCATTTAGAAGAGAACTAAAGGTGTGCTTGATTTCTAGATAAAATAAAAGAGAAATTCTAGAACTATTTCTTCCAGTATGTGGCATGCGCAGAACAAAAATTCATGGAAGTGAGAAACAAATGAGATTTAGTGTATAACTAATGAAATGGAATGAATAAATAATAAATAAATGTTTAATCATATAAAGGATTAAATAGATAATATATGGTTCAGATGGAATGAATTTAGTGGTGTGAAGTGAACTAAGTTCCTTTACTCACTAGATTCCATACTCAAACAAGCTCCAAAGGTCCCCAAAAACTGCGCCAAGGATTTCTTACAAAAATAATGAGTTATTAACTTTGTTACTCTATCTTGTTCTCCTTGCAAGCATTCAAGATCAAGGTTGATAAGGTTATCTCTGAAGGGATCCTTATTTTTAGATTCAAGGACTATTAATATTTAGGAATATATGTCAATTTTAATAAATATATTATTTGCGCTAAATTAAAAAGCTACCTATTGAATCAATAAATCACAATATTAATAAATAATAATTCTAAGACAATCATAAAGTATAGATAAAGAATCCTAGACTAAGAATTAATCACAGCATGCTCTAACACATCAAATTTAATTATTCAATAATTTTCATAAAAGTGGTTTATGATGTCATGCATTAATGTTTCACTATCCCTATCAGTAGTAAGAGAGAACTACTCTAATTTGTGGATTTTAGCACTATTGTGGCTAATCATGAAATTAGTTTATAAATATTTCAAAAACCCCCTACTTGATCTAATCACTTACATCATCATAACTCATTATCCATCTACTTATTCTTCATACTATATACACCTCCTAATGACATTCATGAAGAGCATAAAACCAACACAAATATTGGCCAAACAAATAAGCATGCATGTGAAATACATTCAACACATACCATTAAATAAGACTTGTATTTATAGAAAAATAACTAAATTGTGTTCAACATGCAACAACGTGGTGTTCTACTTCCCCGTTCGCAATATAAGGGATGAATCATCCAAAGTAGAGTTTTACAAAATTACAATACAAGAATCATATAGGTTCATGATTTAAATATGAGAAGCTATCTAAGAAATAAAGTAGAGGAAAATGAAGGACCTAGATGACTTTGAGGTAAAGGCCTACCGAGGGAATGTCAAAAAAATTCCCCAACACCTCTTCTTTGGATTTGATTATAAGGAATGTAGAATTCCTGAAGAGAAGAGAACTATAATCATCGATGACGAAGATTTTCTTTCACTCCTCTTCTTCCACACCAACGTCATGGTGATCACTTTTCTTCTTGACCTTCGATAGATGCACTACAAAATGACCTATAAAAGTCATGCATCCTCACTTAGATGTCTAACGGTATACTTATATACATCCATACATATTTTAATTTATTTTATGTAATAACCTAAAGGTATCATGACCTGTTAGCTCTGCAACATGATGTGCTTGGGTTGAACTTATGCTTTTAATCAGTGAGTGACAAGGTGCACTATTGGATCACACATTGTGATGATCAGATCTTAGTGTTGGGTAGATCAATTATTGAAATATATTACTAGATAGTGTAAACATTGTGCTTTCATCTATATGTGTTGGATCCATAACATGAATATGTAAGTTTTGGTAATGTCTTGTTGTTTGCTAAAAAGCTCGGTTGAGATTTGTAATCCATGAATTTTTGGTACCACACATTTGTATGAGTCCACAAGTATCCCAAATACCAAATGGGTGTTGATGAGGCATGCTAACAATGAATATCATAGAGTGAGTGATTAAAATACTAAAAAACATGAAACTTGGCATTTTAGAGGTAACATGGGGCTAAAAAGAAATAAGTGTGTAAAAATATTGACGAAAGTCGACATAAGATGTTCTTGTCACTTATATAAGAGGTATTTACCCCATAGATTCTAACAAGATTTTTGAAATTAGGATTGATAAAGGATACATAAGAAGATGAGTTGCCTATGACAATCTTAAGTAGTTATCATTCATATAATAGCACATTATTTGTTCTTCCTTATAATATGAGTGAGGTACCCATGTAATCCTTGTTTTTTTATGATACCTTACATGGGGTGGAATAAAATCATGACAATGATAAGGTTCGATATCCTTACATATTAAAAGAGATAATACTCATAACAAAAGTCAAACTACATTTTATAACATCATTACCAAAGATAGAAAAATAATTATGAAAAATTTCAACCACCAGACCACAAGATGCACACAAAAAGGTCCATCATTTTCATTCATTAACATAAAATTGTACATAGATATCTTCAGGGACCACTTTCATAACCTATATATAAAATTATATATATATTCCAAATTTTATAACATGATCCTATATGTAAGGACCCTGACCTGTGTTTAGGGTTTACCCTATTTGTTTCGCTTGACCTTGATGCTTTAGTGCTTGCTAATCACCTTTGGTGGTGATTAGGGTTTTGTTGTGCTTTGTTGAGAGTTGAGGGGGGCTACTTGCAAATCACCCAAGTTTAGAGTTTTGTGTGCAAGCTTACCATCTTGTGAGCTGTTTCCCTCTCTTTGCTTCCTCAAGGGTTGAGAGGAAGGCTTGGGCTTGTTGTTTGAGTTCTTTGGGCCTGAGTTGAGCTTGTTTGGGCCCTGATGTGCTTTGATTGGGCTTGGTTGAGCCTTGTGTCGGCCAAAGCTTGCCTTGTGTCATCCAAGGTGAGTTTGTGTCGACCTAGGGTGAGTGTGTGTCGTCCAAGGAAGCTTTGTGTCATCCAGCACAGTGGTGTGTCGCCCAGTAGCTTGTTTGTGTCGCCCAGCAGGAGTTGTTGCTTGTGTCGCCCATGTTGGTTGACCTTGGTTGGTGACACTTGGTGCCTAGCTTGGACAAATGTCTCTTGGTGTGCTAATGTGTTGGCTTGAACCCTAGGACAAGTGTCCCTTGGGTGGACGACACTTAGCATGGTTGTACCTTGGTTTCTCCTCCCCTTCTTCCTATATAAGTGGCTCTTCTCCTTGCCTTAGTCTCCTTTAATATTTTGGTCTCTCCTCCACCTTGAGTGCACGATATCCCTCTCCATCTTGCTTGTGTTGGCCGATACACTCCCTTGGAGTTGAAGTGGTGGCCGATACACCTTCCTGGAGAAGCCTGGTGGACGATAGCTTTGGACCTTGGAGTGCTTCGGAGCTTGGAGCTTAAGGCGGGTTGCATGATTTCTAACCCTAACTTCTTTACCTTCTGTTCTTATCTTTGTTCTTAAGTTAGTAGCTTAGACTTGTACCTTGCATGAGTTTCCTTTGGTGGCCAATATGCCCTTAGGGTTTAGGGTTTCTAGTGATCTAGGGTTTGGATTTCCCTTGATATGGAGGTTGATGGTGACCTAGGGTTGGGCGATATCCCTTTGTTGTGGATGTGTTGGGCGATATCCCTTTGTTGTGGATGTGTTGGGCGATATCCCTTTGTTGTGGATGTGTTGGACGATATCCCTTGAGTTGGACGACATGGTTCCCTTTGTTCTTGTGTTGGACGATAGGGTTCTTCCTTTGATGGACGGTAGGGTACCTTGGTGGACAATATGGTGAGTTCTTAGGGTTGGCCGATACCCTGCCAATGTGTTGGGCGATAGGGTGAGCAATGGTTTGTTGGCCGACATGGTAGTGACCATGATGGACAATAGGTTCCTCTTGTGATGAATGACGCTCTTGTTCCTCTCTTGGATGCTGGGCCTTGGTCTCTTGGTGGACGACAGGGCTTGATTGATGGGTTGGTTTGGGTTGCACGACATGCAACTAAGTGTAACGGCCGATAGCCCTGACAGGCGTTACATCTTGGTGTGTCAGCCGATAGGCCAGGGGTGTGACGCGCGACATAGAATGGGGTTGTGACGGGCGTCACGCCTCTAGCTTGGGTGAATGTTGGCCATTAGGCCTTGAGAGTGGTTGCACGATATCAGGAGTACTTCCCTCTCTCCTTTCCTCCCTTCTCTCCTTCTCTGTCCTGGATGTTAGGGGCTGGTTGTTAGCCTAGGATATCGGGTGTCAGGTATCGGCTATGACGGGCGTTGCCCGATGGGGGTGTGTCACGCGACGCGCGCCACTCTTTGCCTTATAACGCGGCATTGTGGGCAGGAGGCTGGGTGCAACGTAGCGTTGCCGCCTCCTCATGCCCTAGCCGGGTGGGCTAGCTTTGGTGAGGGTTGTGAGTTGTAGTGAGGGTGTTGTGGTCTTTTGGTGACGGTCACAAGGGTGATGGATGTGGATGTTTATGCTTAAACAAATAACGATTTTAATGCCTTGATTAATAGTAATGATGGTATCAAGAGTATTAGTGACATGCATGATGAAAGTCTTATGCTTAACTGATGGCAATGATTAATGGTAATGGATGATAACAATAAAAATGATGATCTGAAATGCTTAGTTACGATAATGGCCATATCAGTTCCTGTCATCCTGATCATTATAATCATTGGTATAATACCCAAATAACAAGGAGCATGTAATGCAGGTGTTATGAGATATGATTAAAGGATATAACATATATACTGTCACTTTGTGTGAATATTGTACTTATACCTAAATGTCACCCTGTGTTGATAATATACATTTCTCAGTTATTATGATTGTCTATCTACATCAAGAATGATAATGATAGTAGCATAATTATAGACATAAAGTTATCATCATGTTTACCAGTCGTTGATAAGGGGAATAGTTGTAGTTATATTAGTGACTTGCATGATGATGATGAAAATGGTAATGATAACGCTCATCCTATATATCTAGTATAATTACATACCTGAAGTGGACACCTCGACTAAATATTTAATATTGAGATGAGGACAAGTCTAGATATAACTTCTTGATGAGGTGTGTTACATATAAGGTCATAAGTTGAAGCATAGATTCAATAATGAGACTTGGTGGGATAAAGCACTTAATCAACAAATGGTGATGGTAATAATAGTATTGAAAGTAATTGGGTTACCTGATGAATGGTAATGGTGATAATAACATGTGACTCTTTACCTCTAAAGCATGACTATATGAATGAAGTAATTTCCAAGAAGATCTGGGTAACGCAGAGTCAAGGATAAATACATAAAACAGTTGCCTTATAATGGGATTTATATACCCAATCACCAGATAAAGTAAGGTTGACAAATGTAACATCTTGAATGTCATCTCATGTTAGTAAGTATAATCCTTATAACGAACTACGAATGTTGAATACACTAACCATGCAGGTGATGCTTAGCCATGAAAAGGCTATGAGACATATGTGATGAATACATCACACTGATGATTACTCTTGCTAAATAGGTTACATTTATAATGTGTTCGTCCCATGATATTAATGTGAGTTCTGAGTAGCAGTGGCAGTACTTGATGAGGGATTGAGATCCTAGGGTATGTGATGGTCCTTGAAATGGATCTGGATGGTTGGCCAGAGGCCAAGTAATAATAGGTGATGATGAATCCTTGAGATGAATCAGGTAGATGCGGTTACAATAATAGCATAAGGATTAAGTTTATATTTATTTATCTTCTGATATATCTTGCATAGATGCTAACTAATCTCAGTGAAATCATATCATGTAGTTGCCTTGATCATATATTCATCATAGCTTGTAGTTGATAATGGCAAAAAGGGTTTGCCTAAGAGTTAACCCGGAAAGCATATCGTTGAATAGGCGAGGGTGTTTCTAGCTTAAAAAGGAAGATGGTAAGAGTGCATCTACAGTTATAGACTCTAGGGTATGGAACTAGGTTATAACACTGCTATGTGATGAGCATGGCGAACAGGCCCATGGCTCCGGACAGGTGATGTGATGAGCATGGTGAATAGGACCATGGCTCAGGATACGTGATGAGTTGAGCATGGTGAACAGGTCCATGGCTCAGGTTATGTGAGATGAGGAGCATGAATGCGTTCATGCCGTCATATAGTAGTTTCTGGGACAAAATACAGAACATTGGTTAAGGCCTCGTTTACGTGATTAATCTATTCTATCTTAATCCCCAGGTTATGTGACAATATATCCTGATCTAATAATCATGTTACCTAGTGATATATCTTATCTTGTCAATCATGTCCCATCGAGAGGTATTTGGTCATATGCTCTTATACAGCTGGTAAGCTTGTTGGTAAGAATAGCGTTACTTTATATAGACCATTCTTATTATTTCTATTATCAATTATCTGCTGTTATAGTTTATCCTGCCGAGGTTCTGTAGTTGCGGTGGGGAGTTATGTTTCCCGCTGGGACAATGTTCGATTGTCTCACTCCACTGGTTTTCAGGTGGCCGAGGTAGACGTGGTCGTGGTCATGGTGTTGCGGCCGAGCATCTTGAAGAGCAGTAGAAGGCAAGCGATGGATATGTTGCTGTTTTGGACATTTTGTAGTAGAGTCTAGAGTCATCCCTGTACTCTCAGGTCCTTGGCAGTGTTTTGACGATGTTTTACGATAAACGATCGATGATGTTGGTATATCCTGCTGTTGGCCGGATGTGGGCCTTTCTGTATATGAACAGGTGGTGAACTCATGTGATAGATGAACAGCTATTTCTGTAAGCTGTAGACACGCATCAGATCTTGTGTATGTATGCATATGACATGTTTCTGTGCAGGATGAGGACTGGAAAGTAATAGTTTCACAGTTTATCTGTTTCCCGCAATCAGTTTTAATTAACCCGTGTTTTCATAATCTGTGGTTATGGTGATTTCTGCACGTTTTCGCGTAACACCTCGTTATCTGTATGATAATGGGATGTGTTGCCACACTATATACATGGAATGCAAGTCCAAAACCGAGTTGCAAATACATATCAACATAAATCCTCCCTAAATGGACCCAGGTGCATAGGAATGACTCTATATGTCTCCAAAAGACCAAACAACAACCCCATCCTACTACTAATCATCCAAGGGAGACTTTTCTTAATTAAGAAAACAAGGTTGAGAACCTAAAAGAATGTGAAAGAATAATGAGAGTGAGACCTAGATTCGGATGAGAAGATATAGGATAAGTGAAGAACTATATGCATACAAGCATACTTTATCATCATAACACAAGTAGATTTGTACATTAAATAGTAATATATAAGGTATGATCAATGGTAGATGCAACACAAAACTAAGGTTGGCAATAGTAGAAAAGGACATATTTGATGTAAAATCACCACAAGTGATTTGTGAAGATACTTAAACAGATAGTTTTTACACATCATAGTTATATATTTATAACTAAGCCATGATTTTTTGAGGTGTACCACTCAAACCATTAGATAGTGATTGCAAAGTCCCCTAGATGACATTATAAGATTTTAGGATCACTAGTCTCTAAAATATTTCACCATGACTCAGTCACTACAAATAAGTAGGGGAACATCAGTTAAATAGTAGGGGCTCAAAACCCAACCTACAATATCACCTATAACAAGGGTAATCATGCCACAACACCTATCTCTTTGGCATAAAGACCCATATATCATATGTTAGATATCTCATCCACATTGCTCATTACACTATAAATACGACCTCGATCAAACTCATATGCATATACATATTAGGATGCTGAAGAAAACAAGATATGATAACACATGTATACTCAAAATTATACAATTTTTGAGTACCTTTGCACAGTTCAAGATTGCTACAAGATTACCCATTTCACTATCCCAACTTTCGAACAGTGAGATAATTATATGGTTACATGGTATTACATGATTAGAATTTTAGTTGATTAAATTATGACAATTATTGATTTTTTATGAATCAAGAAAGGCTACAAACAAGGCATAATGATGTACTACAATGTAAACAAGTATGAGAAACCTTATAAGTTAAAGAAAACTTCATTTCATGCATCAAGACCTTATACTTAGTTCAATTCATCAGATTCAGTCATAACAAGTATACATTTTCATAAAGGTTCAATCTTTACCTTCAAGGATATATTTAGATTCATATTTTGGAAATAAAACATCATATCAAATTTGGTTAATAAACTCATTAGTGTGAGAGAGATATGAAGATAGAATGAATATCCATAAAAGTGATATATATAAGTACAACCATGTACACTATGAAAATTTAGCATTATAACAACTAGAAAAATAGTTTATCTCCATGTTATATAGTCATATCAACAACAAGGAAGTATTAATATATGGAAGCGAACATGGTATCAATCAGACCATAAAGTTGGCTTTTTAGGGTAAAACATGTATATTTTGAATTTTCAGCCCTTAAGGTGACAACAAGTTCTAATGTATCCATCATAGATTATTATTTAAGATATGGAAGATTAAGGAAATTCGAGATAACTTGCATGCTACCAAAACAGCCCTAATAATCTTTTTAGTCATATTCCTAGATATATTATGGTTTGTATGAAGGTTATGCATGAAAGAAGGTAGACAAGAGTTATATCACTTTCCTCCTTAGGAAGAACTGATGTCCTTTGAATATGACAATAAACCAAGCTTACAACCACCTTCTAACATACCAACACTATCTAGAAAAGCTCCTTTTTACAATATTGGTAGCCTCAACTAAGTCAAAAAGAGAAGAAAGGAGAGATTTTTAGCCAACAGAAGTTAGATCCACCAGGGTTCTTCATGGATTTTGGCCAAATGAGGGAAAAGAGAGGGAAAACAAAAAGAAAAACGAAATGGAGAGAATATTTTACATGATCTAGGGCTAAAGTTTTGATATTTAGCTTATGAAACACCAAAGGAAGCCCTACAACCTTCAAATAACCACATGCAAGCTCAAAGATCTCCAAGCAGCCTTGTTATCGACCCTCTTGGCTCTCTATCAAATTTTTGGTAGCTTCTTGGGTTGAGAAATGGCCTCTAGGTCATGGGGAGTGGGGTATATATAGGATAGTGGAAAAGTCAAAATAGCCCATGCGAGGATCCCCTCGACCACCTTGGAGTTTTCTAAGGCATAGATCTTCTTCAAGTATGTCAATCTATCAACCACCTAGGAGTCTACCATGCAATCAACCACCTTCGAATCTAAAAACATATCGACCTCCATGATTAGAGAACCCACTGACCAACAATCCAGTAGACCGATCAACCTCTTTGTTTGTAGACCCATGAACCCTCCTTGTCTACAAACACATTGACCTTCAAGGTCAGATAGAACCCATCAACCACCAGGGTCTGGTGGAACCCATCAATCTTTAGGGTCAAGGTGAACCCTTTAACTTCTAGGGTTGGGGTGAATCCATCTACCTCTAGGTCAGGGAGCAGTCCATCAATCTCTACGGTTGTCTATCAACCCTTCAAGGGTGAACCACCGCCATTTGAGACATTGAATTCATTCCTCAACCACCACCAAACCCTAGGAGATGAGGGTAGTCATTCATTGACCCACCAACAATGAGGACATCGACATCCACCTCTCAACAAACCCAAACCATAAATCGATGTGCAATAGAACAAGGCTGAAACAAAGTATATCATGCATCAAACCCCATCATACAAGGAACACACATGAAGCAAAGCATGAAATTACAATTTTTAATTATAAGAAATTAACTCTTTTTTTATGAACTAGATCATTAAATTAGTAACCAAGTATAAATCAAGGATAAATTAGGGTTTTCACATGATGAAATGATTAAAATATGACCCCAAGCATTCAATTATGATGAAAAAGAAAAATTAAGGTTAAGCTAGGTATGGGTCCTTAAAACCCTAACCCCAAAATATGGATTTCTGCCACAAAATTCTAGAAAAAAGATAGGTACTTCTTACGCATCTCATTTTTAAGCTCTCATGTCGCTTCCTCAATGTTGTGATTGTAGCACCCGGGCCCACTGCCCAAGGATCTAGTAGAGTTTAAAGAATGGTGAATGGCCCCACAAACCACCACTAGCCTTAACTATGCACTCGTTCCTCACTCACGTGCAAGTCAAGAAGAACTTCCCAACTGGTCACCCATCCTAGTACTACTCTGGGATGATCACACTTAACCATAGAGTTCTTTAGTGATGGGATCCCTAAAAAGGAGGTGCACCCTGGTGATATGGATAGTCCAATCATTTCTTATAAGATCATTTTATCTGAGGCATCAAATCATGGGATGTTACAATGTCCCCCATTTAGACTCTTGACATCCTCATCAAGGCTCAACTATACAACCTCATAATCTCTTCCTCATTTAAATGCATACCCAGAATGGCCCATAGACATCTAGCTCCCATTAAAACCTACCAGTGTAAGGGCGGTTCCATCTTGTATCAACGGATATCCCTTTCCAACTTGCCTAGACTGCACATCTTAAGATTGGCATGCCACATGCCCATATGGGCCTCACCTACTGGAGGGGAATTGGCTATGATACCATTTGTAACATCCAGGCCCACTACCAAAGGCTTTAATTGAGTTTCAAGAATTATGACTAGCCCCACAGACCACCACTTGTCTTAAATGTGTGCTTTTTCCTCACTCAATGCAAGTCAAGAAAAACTTCCCGACTAGTCAACCATCCTAGTACTACTCTAGGTTGAGTATGTTTCACCACAGATTTCTTTAGTGATGGGCTCCCAGAAAAGGAGGTGCACCTTGGTGATATGGGTAGTCCAATCATTCCTTATAAGATCATTTTATCTGAAGCATCAAATCATGGGATGTTACAGTGACTATGCCATAAATCCTTCACTAGGTAAATATCATTCTTCTTGAACTTCTACACACCTCTAACCAAGATCAAAATTTGTCCCTCAACATATGATATATCATCATCAAGGTGTATGTCACTGGACGTATGACTTTCTTGGTATTAAGGTGACACTTCCTCAACATCAAAACATGATAAACATTGCGTAAATGCCTCAACTCAAGAGGTAGGTTTAACATGTACGAACTTTACTAATACATTTTTATAGGAGAGGGTTCCACAAAACTAGGAGTCATCTTATCCATATTCATGAACCTCAAAACACCTTCCCAAGGTGAGATTTTTAGATGCATAAGGTTTTTGACCTAGAATTTTAGTGTCATATATGGTTATCTACATATGAATCATGCATGTCCCATATTTCTCTCAAATGCATCTTGATATGGTTTATCTTTATTATCATCTACCACACCAACTCAATACCCAAAAATCAATATTCATGTACCACATACCAACATAAAGGCAAAATACAATCCTTTCATACAAAGACTCATATGGTTCCATGTCTATGCTTCTTTGATAATTTTCATTATAGGAAAATTCTATCAAACTTAGGTGAATATACCAACTACCAAGGAATTGGATCACACATGATTTCAAAAGATCTTGTCGAATATGTATCCTCTCTGATTGGTCATCTACTTTTTGTAGAAAGTTGTATTGAACTTTAAATAAGTCACAAAAGACCCATGAAGATAATCCTATAACCTACTAGTGAATGATGGCCCTCTATCTGATACATGGTTGATGGTACACCATGAATAAAAATTATCTCATCACATAGGCATGCACCAACTTCTCAGACATGAAGGTAATTTCACTGGTAATGTAGTCCCATGTTTACTCATGATTAGGTAATGGTTGCAACAACCTAGTTGATGTTTGTTGTTGACCTACTAGTAGCCTGGACATTTGGACACAAACTCCTCCACGTCAAGCTTCATCCGTGGAAACCAATACAAATCCTTCAAATTATGGTACATATTGGTACTTCTAGTATGCATCACGTAAATCAAGGAATATTCTTCCTCAAGAACCATATTCCTCAAAACTCCTACATATTGAACCACCATCAAGTTATGAAAACAAATAATCATGTCCTCTAACTAGTGAAAATAGACATTCTTCTTATTGCCAAAATCTTCTAGGATATAATGCATTTCATTACCATTCCTCTAAGCATCCTTGATCTATTGTACTAACATTGACTTCTTTTGTGATTATGATAACAAACCCCCCAATAAAGAAATATCCATCTACACATTCATTTAATGAAGAGAGACCAAGGTGTCCCTCTTGAAAAAAGCCATGGAATACAATCACCTTCTCTATGTAAGAAGTTGAAGATGATGTTCTGCTCAAAGCATCAGCCGCACCATTTTCCCTCGTGTATCACCTATCATACAATCATAGTCCTTGATGGACCTCCTTTGCCTCATACTCATGTCCTACTTTGAAAGGATGCACTTGAGGTTCGTGTGATGTATGAAAATCTAACATTTCTCCCCATAAATGTGACACCCATTGCCACACAAAGCAATATTACTCAAAACAAAGGTGAAATTATCGTCAATTACCATATTACCATAAAACAATGTAAATTAAAACTGATCACATAAAGGCATCTCAAGTTGAATGCATCATATTTAAAGCCATAGAACTTTTGTCACTTACATTTCATTCATGCCAAAAGATGTTATATATCATAGTTTACTGGCCAACTAGCCACAACATGTTACATATGATAGCCTATTCATGTATATAAATCATGTTTCTGCCACCATCGTATAGACCCAAAAACTCAAACTGATGTACAACATATACAAAACACCCCCAAGGAACTACGAGTATAGGGACGACGCATAGGACTCAATTGCTAAACACTAGATGCGTGTCCATGATCCACGGCTACAACTCCTCTTATAGACAACTTCAACAACATTATCTCTATATCAATGTTCATGTCCACCTAAAAGATGTGGAAACCCATGGAGTAATACCAAGCATCCCAACGAGAGATATAACTCTCCACCAATGCTATTAAAGCACAAATAACTAAGAAAGTAGATAAAGTACTTAGTAGGTTGAGCAGATTCAACTAAATGATATATATCCAACATATAAAGCAGATTAACAAGCTATTCATCTATCATTGGGCAGTAGATCAATTAATACTCTAAGAAGAAATATTAAGAACATGTCTATCCTCTATAACCTAAATTTTACAAAAGCAAGTCAAAGTCTCATCCAATGTTATTCACATTTGTCCATATGCAATTCTACTACATGATTGAATTACATCCTTTAATATGCCCTAAGTAGATGAGGTATACCACTCATACTCCAACCTACCACTACTTAGTCAAAATTAGTGCCATACAAGGTCAATGTAAGAGCTAGAATCCACAACCTCCCCAACACCTCTTGGTCAGCACAAGAGAAAACATCACAGATACATATCAAATCTAACTGCAAAACAGCCTAGCCTGCCTTGGTATATAGGCACATCGCTAGTGAAACTGAGTTACAACCGTAGCCGCAATCCTGCCAAGGTATGACAACAACCCTCCTCAAAAGATAACATATATGTACTCTGCATCATATCATTGAGATATCTCTTTAACCATTCTCCTTATAGGATATCACCACAGCCAATCCTGTGAAATGCATATACTCAAAAGTATAGAACTCTGAGCTTCCACTAAGGGAGAACCCACTTCACCATACAGAAAATATTGACATTGAAGATGGATCTATGGCACATGGAAACTACATGATTAAGGTTCCACTTGATTATTTATGCCAATTAAGTGTCTTTTAGAAACAATCAAGTTACAACGTACAATCCATAAACAAACTATACATAGATAGGGGCATAGTGAAACTTTAGAAGATATAAAACGGATAAGGTATGAACTTGTCACATCATAATCACATGATATTATTTCCTCACAAGGCCATCGTCATATTCACACCATCATGGGTTACCAATCCATCATCACATCACTAGAGGATAAACCTTTTACTAGGCATAAAGCCTCTACGAGGTCATAAGACCCAATCATATAATCCCTGCATGTATACCATCACATTATGCCTCAACAATGTGCATAGTCACCATATGCTATAATAAAGAGTTCACCATAGCTTTCACATAGCTATGTCATTCAAGTTCACATCACCTGCAAGGTTAGGGATTCATAAATAGGAGAGAGAAAACATCATAATGTGACAACCACTTCAAGAGAGAGAATCAAACACATCACATGACCCAACACTAGGGTTAGGGTTCCTTATTTGTCCGATTAGAATTTTATACCTATATTCAATAACCAAACCCTAGGTACACCATCTCACACTTTCTTGGAGCATATTAGTGTTAAAGAACATGATTAGGGATAACCAAACAATAATTCAAACATCACTATACATGAATAATTACTTACTTACTCATACTCATGTGTTGATTATATGTTCATGTATATATCTCGATAATCCATCACATGTGTGTCTCGACCACTCATGAAACAAGTGTCTCGACCAAATTTTTGGAAGGTGTCTCGATCGCAACAGATTGTGGTGTCTTTACCACAACCAACTAGGTGTCTCGACCACCACATGGATTAGGGTTTCAACCCCTCAAAAACACATGTCTCGACTTCAAAGCAAAAGTTGTCTTGACCTCAAAACAAGATACATATCAACCTCAAACCAAAGAAAGGTCACAACCAAAATAAGGCATGACTCTCGACCAAATCTAGGACACTTGTCTTGACCCAAAATAGGAACAACATCTCGACCAAACACCAAGCATCAAAGTGTATCGACCCAAGAAGAAATCATGGTGTAACGACCACTAAGGTTAAACTACCACCAAGGAAAAATACCTTCATCAAAATTGGGATTAACTAAGATTAGAACTGAAATATTTATTGGCTAAAATAGAAGATAACAGCAAGGAAGACAACATCCTCAAGGAGAGAAAATTCACACAAAATCAGTAACCAAAAATTCTAAAACATCCATCAAACCACCATGAAAGAACCTCATGCAAGAGAGACAAAGCCACACTTAACACATCCAAAATGGAACATAAACTCCATGATACATCAAGTCACACGAACCTCATGCATGTGACCAAAATCAAGATCAAAAGATAGGAGAAAACCACCTATCTCATTACCATCTTAAAGTAGGGTATCATAAATTGGGGTTTTAGATTCTAAGCAAACCAAGCATGATAACCACCATCATTCAAGTTATAGAGCATGATATCATCTACTAGCATGTTAGGATCATGATTTCGAGAGAGAAATGACAACATGAAAGTGAAGAAAAATGCAATAATAGAGAGGGTAGAGAATTATATAACCTGCCTTAAGGAAAATCAACACCAATGATCACTAGCTCTGAGCACATGAACACCAAGCATGATGATAATGCTCCAACAAAGTCTCCAATTTCGGTAGCAAGATCACCTCAAGGAGAAGAAGGCACCAACAACAAAGATTGCTCAAGAAAATAGGGAAAGAAACCCTAAGATGAACTAAAAGAAGAAGAAAGAAAGAGAGGAAGACTTCCTTTCACTAGGGTACCACCTAGTCAAAACATGGCCTATGACCCTTGTGATTAGGAGTTTCTCTCCAAAATGACCACCACAGAGGATCCATGGTCTAGGAATGAGGAAAGAGAAGAAGATTGGGTAGGAGATAAAAGGAAAACACCTCCAAAGAAAGGAAAACACTTACCAAGGTTGAAGATGATCCAAAAGTCACCACATGCACCAAGGAAGGTTGGTCGGCCACCAAAGCAACTAGATCATCACTCCTTAACTCCACAAAACCCCAAGGTTGGCCATAAGCAAGAGGGATGAGAAGGAGGGCTAGAAGGAATGCATGTTGAAGAGGAGAGGGTTTATATACATGAAGGAGGAGGGAAGTAAGGCGAAGATGAGGTGTCAACCCTTAAAGGAACCAAAGGGACACTTGTCCACCCAAGAAACCAACATGCAACCACTATATGCATGCATGCACGAGATGGTGATACAAAAAATGTTGGGTCTCCACCACTTAGGTCCCCAAATCCATTGGTTTTGGTCGAGTCCCCAAATCCATTGGTTTTGGTTGAGACACTCCAAACAGATTGAAACAACACCAAAGCACATGTCTTGGTCGAGACAAAGGATCACCAAAACATCCAGGTCGAGACACCTCAAGAAGATGACTGTCTTGACCCAACTCCACCTAAACCTTCATGGTAGAGAAAAAAAAAACCAATCCCAGGTAGGTGTCTCAGTCAAGACACACCCAAAACACCCAGATGGTTGAGACAAGGGTCGCGACACTTCAACCAAGCCCATAGGGTCAACACCAAGCAAATCCTAGAAACCTTAAACACCTCTAGTGATGCCACCACTCATTCATGGCTGAACCAAGCTGCCTCAAAGCACCAAATTCTCTCTCATCAATACAAGAAAGGTAAGGTACACTCTAGGTATGGAAAATTGCAAGATAGCCCTCTTCGTTGGCTAAATTTCAACTTGACCCAAAACAAGCATATAAAGCACAAACATCATCCAAACAAGATCAAACTGGAAACTTAAGTCTTCCTCAAGCTCTAAAAGCATCTCAAAGGATTAGAGAAAGGTTATAAGAACTTTAATCAAGCCATAATAATAGGGTTATACCAAAACATAGGTCACGGGTCTTTCAATAAAGTTAGTGCCTTCACCCCTAAATATATAAAACCAATGATGCCAACTCCAAATCATGTGTTGGGTAATTCCCCTTTTTATTATTGTTATGTTTTAAAGTATAAGGAACCACATTGTTGAACTGCATCATCACACAGCCTAACCCATTCTTTGAAGCATCACACAAAATGATGTAGCCATTTTCTATCTATGGAAGAACCAACATAAGTATTGACATCAACTTCTCTATGAACAATTGAAAGAAATTTGACACTCCTTGTCTGATATTACACCCTTCTTAGTTATCCTAGTAAATGGAAAGGATATAGCACTAAAGTTACTAATATACCTTGTACATAACTAGCTAGGCTAAGAAAACTCCAAATCTCTAACAACATCATATGTTGTTCCCAATCAAACACTAACTCCAACTTCTTGGTAATTACACAAATCCCCTTACCTGAGATGACATGAAAAAGAAAGGAACCTCGGGTAGACAACACTCACACTTTTTGATTTTTGCATATATGAGATCATTCTATAAGAACTCTAAGGACATACATATATGTTTCTCATGTTGATATCTATCCATGAATTAGGTCAATATGTCATCTATAAGAACTGTCATGAACTAATCCAAATGTTACTTGAATAGTCTATATATCATATCCATAAAAGATGCAAGTGCATTGGTTAGCTGAAATGGCATAACTACTAACTCATAATACCATACCAAGTCCTAAAAGTTGAATTAGGTATGTGCCTTGATCCTCAATTAAGATACTCATATATTAGTTTTATCTTTGCGAGCATTTTAACACCTTTTAACTAATCATATAGGTCATCTATCCTGCACAACAAATACTTGTTATTCATTGCCTGTATATTCATTTGCACATAATCCATTCACAACTACATAGATTCATCCTTCTTCTTCATGAAAAGAATGGAATCACCCCAAGGGATGTTCTCTACAATATTAATGCCTTCTCTAATAATTCCTAAAGTTATTCTTCTAACTCCATGTCAACTGGTGCCATCTGATATGGTGCTTGTATTATGGGTTGTGTAGTGGGCATTAGATTTCTCTCAATATTAATCTCTCTAGGATAGTCACCACAAAATACGTGCTCAAAATCACTCAAATTAGAAAAATCATGTCTTAATATCTATTCATGTGCCAAGAAAGTTGCACAACCTTGCATCATCACCTTCTCTACTATAGCTTCTAACACCAGAAATTTACGGAGGATCTTCCTATATTATTTGAAAAAGTAAGAGATATTCCAATCCAAATATTTAACAATATCGTATGATGAAAATTCTATCATTATCCTTAGATTGATAAATGAAATCTCATTTTGCTTCCTCGATAACTAAATAGTGGGGAAATTCAACAATAATCACGACATGTGAAACTAATGTAAATTACGATTACACTTGATATTAGTATGTGTTTCTCATCTTTAATCATAAGTATATCAAATCTAAAATTTCCTATAAGAAATTGAAGCTAAAAGGCATTAACAAGAAAAACCCTAAGTGGAACTCCTTGAATCTCGTACACATACATATCATCATAAATGTCTATTTTCCATATAATTTGAAACTCCATGTTAAAAGTTTATAGATCATCACCTTGGTCAATAAACTCAACTTATAGTGATATTTAAGAAATCTATGAAGTTCGATAGATAGACAATTCATTCAAGGTCAATAAAATGTAATAGTCTTCCCTGAAGTGCAATAGAGGTAAGTTCAATAATGTAATTCAAGAAAATCATCTATATGATAGTAATGCAATCTTCATTTCAAAAACATAAAATAAAGGTACAACACTAGAATCATAAATTTTTACTTTGTCATCACATATCCTAAATGATTCAGCTTTCCAATGTAATCTTAAATATCATACAATGACATTGATCGAATTGAGTTGAGTAGGATGTGCATTTTAGAATTTTTAAAATAGGGGTTTGAATGTAACAAGAAGGTATTTCTAGATCAAGAACTTGAAGGAAAATTACAATATTAAAAGCTTCTTTAGGAATGGGTTTCTCCACAAAATCTACCAGTTTGAGCTCAATCTAGGTTAAAATAAGAGAAATTAGGAATTAGAAGCTATAAATAAGGTTTTTATGGTGATTCTATAGAAAATTCGTCCTATAGTGTAGGAAAAGATGATATGGATGAGAAAATATAAAAATTATGAAAGAAAGATCTCTATTTACTCATAAATCAAGTTTCAAACTTGTTTCAACAAATATATCCCAAAGAAGTTCTCCAAAACTTCTTTTTCTTACATTATGGTCTTAGAGGTATAAAATAGTGCTTATTGGTGATTACATTCATATTTGTGTCTTGTATTTGGGATTAGATGCTTGGGTAAATTGCAAATTTACCATATTACTTGTACTATTAGACAAGTTAGATGCTTGAATTTTGCAATCTCATGTGACTTGTGGTCTGGTTGGGATCCTTCTTTATGATAAGTGGTACACATGTGAAATGTGGAAGTTTACCACACAAAATTAAATTACTCAAAAATCAAACCCCCCAATCAAACACTAATTAAATACCATATGCAAAAAGGAACTGAATAAAAGATTAATAAACATTTTGAACATGTCTATGTGAATAATTATGTTAGGTCCCAAACTTTCCATATTTTTATGTCAGATAACTATACAAAAGTCCAGTGGCCTTAGCCACAAATGGTATACAAAAGGATATATTGCTAGATATTTATAGCATATACCCTATACAAGGCATACAACAAAATAACTTGAGAAAGTATACAACTATATCAAATTTCCCTACCTAAACCTAAGAGTAAATGGATGGCTATAGGATTCTAACCTAAACCACACCAACATCCAAACTCTATTGATCTCCAAGTTCAGACTCCTATCCACCAAAGGTTTGGATGTGCTTCTGGCAACCTAAAACATGTGGAAAAACATGAACTGAGACCCAAAGTCTCAATTATATGATATAACAGTTGATAACATTTATATCTTAGGACCAAGTTGTATAATTATGTTAATTAAGAAAAATAATTACAAAAAGTTGAAGAGCTATGAAAATTACATAAACATGATAGTTAAAACAAACTAATACACAAGTAGAAATTATCTACACAAGGTATGTTTTATAATAGATGTAGAATAATAATCCTAACAGAATAAGAATCACAATAATGATTGCAGATCTATAAGAGAAATGCAATTATTCAATGTGATTTGCCAATGAAACCTATAAAGACATACTACACATGGGGTTAATTATTTATCAAGCCATGGGTAGTTTTTGGCTTACAAATCAAACTATAGATAGTGATATCGGAGAGGACATCCACTCTTCACTAAATAGAGAAGTAAAACCATCTTATTCCATTAAGGGAGAAAATGAGGAGTTTTATCACTTACCAAGTGTTGTATGTGTATATATATATATATATATATATATCACATAGCATGACATTTTATAAGAAAAAGATAGAATTTTTTTGCAAAGTTGCATGATAATATTGTTCCTTGCCATAAAAGTTGGGATAATTAAGTAAAAAGATATACATTTGATAAATCTAGTAACATGCAAGACCCATTATAAAGGAAAACATGGACATTCCAAGATATTCTTAAGTATGTGTTCAATAAGTGGTCTCCCTGAGTCATTGTTAGCTAATACTCATACACCTAGGTGTTTTCAGTAAAAAATCCTACAAAATGAAACAAAATATATGCATTAGAAATCTTCTGAGTATGTGCATACACAATATTTAGCCATTATTATGGGCTACGAGTACAATAAGGGCACTTCTCAAGAAAAGAGGGGGCTATCAACATAGAGGTAAGTTCCAAAAAAATAACCAAAATAATGAGGCATTGAACTTTAAAAGATATTTGAGATCAACCTCCTTGCCATTAATCATTCACCATGTCATAATAATAAAAATTGTGCATGCATAAACAATGTAGACTAATACAACTAAAATAGGACCATAACACCATAGGATCATGGAATAAAAAGAAGGGTGGAGATGAGCACCCGGTCAAAATACATGTTCCCTATATGTATTGTTGTACATAAGTACCGCTACTTTAAATATCATAGTCAAAATATTTGGCATGCATAATAGAGTGGCAAGATTACCATTACAATCATAAATCACATCAAGTATTTGAAAGGCATAGCATGAGGGGTCAAAAGTCCCATAACCACAGAATATCCCAATATTCATTATACTTGAGATGATATCAAACCAGGAAGGTTGAACTTCAATTTTAATATAAAAAGGAGAAATTTCCAATAATGTGCCTTGTGGTAGGAAACTAGGAATTATAGTCAATTAAATCCCAAACTTAAATAGGGATTTGTACGTACATGTATGTTTTAGACTAAAGGTCCAAAAACAAATTCTATGTCCATACGTCAAGTATCAAATCACCTAATGAAATATTATATACTATTTATGCTTATTTCCACTAAAAATTCTAACCAAGAAATTGGTTCCCAAAACCAATCAAACTAAGCTCGAGAAACTATCCCAGTGAATAGAGATTCTTTTTTATTTCAATATGTATTTCTACTTCATTTTAACTTAAGAATATTTAGTTATGAATTAAAAAATGAATCGAGTTCAATAATTTCTATCTTAGAAAACTTGGAGAAAAGGAAAAGGATAAGGATAAGGGTTTTAAAACCATAGGAATGACAAAGATAGCCTTGTAACTCTGAGTTAAAAAATAGGTGATGCTAGAGAAAACTACTTCAGGAGACTTAGCAAAGCTAGAAAAAATGATATTTAAGATGGGATATTAGTCTGAGTACCAAAAAGACTGAGGAATAACTGAGCAAAGAAAACCAATATGAGAGGGAATCCGTCTCTTTCTTACTAATTGTTTAGTGTGATAGAACCAAAACTACGGAGTTCCACTCCAGGATCTAACCTAGGTTTTTTTTCCCTCAAGGTCAGGGAACCACTTCATTTCTCCCCATGATTCCATAGTCCTAGAAATGGGAAGTGGTTGATATGCCAAACATAGTCTTTAGTCATGACAACTCTGTAGATGAAACTCGGTCATCAAACCATGCAGAAAAATTGGGATTCCAACTTCTAGCATTGGAAGACTTACAAGACCAATCTAGAAAACAAGAGAATGAATTGTGAGGCAAAGAGATAGATAAACCCATGGACCAAACAATATGTAAGGGATTAAGATAGAACCCAAAATTAGTAATATGGGTTCTAGGGGAATTCTTGATGATTGAATGAACCTTACCATGTTGTTGAAATGTCTGGTTGGTTCTCAAGAAGCCCTAATAGTGCAACACTTGTAATCCCTATGGAAGTCATTCACCAACACATTATCCGCCCCACAAAGGACAACTTTATGGAGAAGTGTAGACTTTACTGGCCTTGTACTAGATATCACAATGGTTTTGTTGTGGTTTTGAGAACCCTCACAATGTTCATCCAAAAAAGATGAAATCTAGGTTAAATTGCAGGTTTGGTGTTGCACAGACCAGGGAGGAAGTATATAAAGAATAAATGAGAGGAGAGAAAGAGTGGAAAGGACTAGGGAGAGTTTAGGGAGGATGTAAGGAGGAGGTAGTGTCAATTCAGATTCATCGAGATCGGTAGGTGGCGACCAGAGGAAGTTGGAGTGGGATGCATTGCAATGAAGATGAATTGGTGGGGTGTAGTAGTGGGATCTAGTAGTAATTAGTGGTTGTCATGAGAAGGTATATAAATGGCTTTAAGATCACCAGCTTATGTCAAGAAGGAAGGATGACATGTGGTTCCTACTATGGAGTTGCATGTTGGCGACAATTAGGGTGGAAGAAAAATAAGAAGGCTAGGAAGAATATGGCAACTGAATCATCTCTTGGTGGTGGAGACTGTAGCACCCCAATTTTCTTAAAACATACACATTACTGAGTAGAAGCATATTATCATTGGGATGTCACAATAAATAATTATGGAATAAAATTATAATTTCATTCAACCAACTCAAGCAAATAATTGTGAATCTCATGTCTCAAGTTCCACAACATAAAACTTAAACTTTGAATTGAGATACACTCATACATAGTCTGGATACTAATTGAAAAACTAAACTAAATGCCATATGATAGTTGGAACCCCACTAGGTATAAACTTTTAATCCATCCTTGAGATGTATGCTCCTTGATTATGCTCCCTTATTCTTTCATCCTATGGACATCGTGTCCCAACCATGCATTGAAAATAGAAAACATGTTAGAGTAAGTGGCATTGATTATAATTATAACAAAATAATAACTTGGCTATGATGAAAAACATAAAACCAATTGAACAATAAATCTTGGATTCATATAACATTTTCTAAGTGATTTATTATGATTTCCTATACTCTTTTGTGCCAACTCTGCTCATAAGGCTCGTAGGCTCTACTGTTGTTCCACTTGAGCTCATGATTTGCACCCGAATTCCATTAGTTATGTGCCAATTGAACTCATGATTTGCACCTAAGTACCATTAATAATGTTTCACTTGAGCTAATGATTTGCACATAAGTGGCACTATGTTCCATTTGAACTCATAAGGCATGAGGGCTCAATATTATCATGATGAGGACAAAATAATACAACCCATTAAATGAATCATCATTAACTACATTCCACTGCTCTATAGGAACCTTCTTACTCCACAACTGTGATAAGGTGAGTGTGTAAAGATGGAAAAACACGCACCATACTCCAAAACAAAGCTTCACAACACAATCTTTGGGGAAAGACAAAGACTAAAGATAGGTTTCCTAGACTGGAGAAGCATAGAAAACCCAAGACAGTATATCGTCAGCGGTGTCTCCTGGTCAAGCTATAAGGTAAGACTCTTGGGGGTTTCTGGAGAACAACTCATGATATAAAAATATGTAGGCAGGGTCAGAGAAACTTATTGTATCACCAAATGATCAAAAATGGCAGAGAGGGTTGGGCTAACAAGGTGCTCACCAGAGATTCAAAATTGGATTTATTGGGGTGTCGAGGAACACATGAGATGAAATTGGAATGAGAGGAGATGTGCTCTGGGTCTGCGGGTGCTTATGACACCTCTATATATAGGTGTGTGAGTCAGTAAGGCCCTCTATAAATCCATGGCAGTAGGAGAGTCCCAACCCTAAAGGGTGTTTTGTCGTTAGGTCATGAAGTCCCCTCGAACCCATGATGCTTTGGTTCATCAGAGGATTGCATTTTCAATGGTGAAGAAATTTCTTAAAAGGGGACTCTATGGAGGGAGAACTAGGTCAACAAAGAAATCTCAACCTGATGGTCTATTCTCAGTCTCCTACTTTAGATAGGGGATGAGTCCAGGTACGTCAGATGGAAATCTCATGGTCCAGATAGAATCAAAAATTCAATAAGAGAATGTGACACTTGAACCATATCCAAAATCAATGAAAAGCAAGGGAGTGAAATTTAAATAACCAAATCTTAGTCTAAATCATTATATGAATCAAATATTCCATTAATATTTAATCAAAATATAGGTTAGCTTCCCTAATTGATTTGGAAGGCCAAACAAAGTCCTATTGACTTCAGATTTTGAGCATAAGATAATCAAAGAGTCTAGATTCCTCCTATACATTTGGGTTTATGTTTTCTTTATATTTTGTCCATTAAAGTCTCATATATCATTATCTTAATGTATATGGATTAAAATGAATTAACCTTTCCCTTCCTTAAAAAAATGAATTAACCTTTCCTTATTTAGCTATACTTTGAGTTAAATTCGAGATAGGGAGTTATTATACAATGTAAGGTCCATTCATTATCTTTTATTGGTATTTGAAGGATTACCATAGGAGAGAGAAAGAGATAGAATAATGTTAGTTTTCCTTCTATGTATTTGAACTCATTTAATCATAAAGAAAATTAAGGGCATATATTTCATTCTCTTCCTATAAATCATGTGATATTTAGATGTGTCTTGACAAGCAAGTAGGGTTCATCTTGAGAGAGAAAGTTATGTTCCATCTCTAGGAACGTATGTTGTCTTGGTTCCGCCTCCTCGCTATGGTGGGGGGATCGGCCGCCTCTTCCACCCCAGCTCTGACACCACCACCCTTGACTACCCCCCTCCACCTCCACAAGCCAGATGGTCCTCCCTTGGGGTCACCCTAAAACAAATGTCACCCTTGCTAGAGCTTGGGTGGACACTGTCTCGGAGGAGGATCCCTCCATTCCTAAGGTGCCTAGGATTGAAGAAGATTCAGAGGTGCCTCAAAACCCATTCTTAAAAGTGGAGGAAAGCCACCCTTAGACGAAGTTCTCTTCTACCCTGATTACCAAGATGGATCACTACCATAAACATTTCATCATAGTTCAAGTGCTGGGCAAGAAAGTGGTTTTCAAACAGCTTCAAGGATGGATGCTCAGAGCATGGCGACCCAAGGGTGACCTTCTTCTTTCCACGCTAGTTGAAGGGTTGTTCCTGGTCAGATTCTCCAATGCTCTAGACCTACGGTCTCCTCTGGAGAAGGGGTCGTGGTTTTTTTATAGTCAATTGGTCCTGACCAGAAGATGGACTCTGGAGGCTGACCTCAGATGCACTGCACTGAAGACTGCCCCAGTTTGGGTCACCCTACTTGACATGGGTCGACACTAGTCCAAGAGAGTTGTTTCTTGCATTGGCTATGCAATCAGCACCCCCAGGGCCTTCGACTATAGGTCTTCTTCTACTAGGATGTGCGTGGATATCTCGACAGACATAACCCCACCCCCTGTCATAATGGTGGAAATGTCAGACGGCTCCAACCTTGAGATCAGAGTCCACTATGAGGCTCTTCCGGATAGGTTTTCCTCTTGCTCTGTGTTTGGGCATCGTGATGGTGCTTGCCCTAGAGTTAGAGAACTGCCGTAGGAGAACCCTCCTATCCATAGCAGGTCTAAAACTTGAAGAAGACTCTACAAATCCATGGCGTCTGACCCACGTGTCACCAACAATCGTAGTGATGCTGTGAGAGGGCGTGTTGTGGAGGCCTCTTTGGGGGTTATTGTCCCCAGCCCTTCCATGACTCCTACAGGTCCTCCTTCAGTAGCGACTCCCCCTACTGATAAGCCTACTAATGAGGCTACTTCTGAGGTGACTGTTGAAATACCCCAGACAGAAACAATTGTTAGTTTGGATGGATTCTCCCATGTCACCAATGGCAGGAGATCGAGTCCTAGTTGGCCAAAAGAACCACCTACTGATGTGAACTCTCCCAATCCCTTTGATTTCCTTCAGGGGTTGGATGCAACGGGGTGATGCTCGGGAGGACAGTGGCAGAATAGATGAACTCTCTTCTTATAACAGCGAGACCAGGAGGTCCAAGAGGTTGGTAACTACCCCCGAAAGGGGTGGTCATAACTGGAAAAAATAATGTGTCTCCTCTCATGGAATGTGAGAGGGGCATCTCAACCTTGGAAGCAGGTGAGGTTGAGGAAAGTCATTGAGGAGGTTAAAGCCTCATTGGTGATTTTATTGGAAACTAGGAGCAGGCATGAAGTTGCTAATAGAATCCCTAGTTTATTTCCCACTGGATGGAGTTGTGATTCCAACCTCACTCAGATCGAAGGAGGGCACATTGCCATAGGTTGGAACCCCAATATTTGGGATGTACAAGTGATCTTTGCTATGGACCAAATGATTACTGCTAGCTGCATCAACAATGGTGGTCTACACATTGTGATTTATGTCGTGTATGGACATAGTTCTAAAATGTGCAGGAGGAAGCTTTGGGAGGTTTTAAAAGATGTGAATCAGAAAAATTTTCCTCAATTGTTCATAGGGGATTTCAACCATATTCTCAGGGCCCATGAGAAGTATGGTGGACTTTCGATTCTAGATTCTTGCTTGGACATGTTTAATAGAACTATTGATGTTGCTGGGTTAACTGAGATCAGTATGATAGGGGGACTAGTTACTTGGCATAATAAAAGAGTTGTGCATAGATGTATTGCTTCTCATCTGGATAGAGGCCTTGCCAACCAGGCTTGGTTGGATATTTTTCCTGACGTTCCTATCAGCCTTGGTAGCCACCCAAACAGGGACCATGCTTGGCTTCTAATGAATGTCTCTAGGATGGTTTCTAAACCCAAACCTTTCCATTTTCTCAATGCTTGGCTTGGTTGGGACTCTTGTTCTACCCTTGTTAAAAAAGAATGGCAAACACAGATCAGTGGCAATCCTTTGTTTCTTTTACGTGAGAATCTTAAGAGAGTCAACATTGCTCTTAAGATATGGGCCAAAGGTTTGTTTGATATCCCTACCTTAATTGTTGCCTCCAAGGAGGATTTCAATGTTGCTGCTATGAATCTTAGAGAGGACCCCCTCTCCCCTTCTCTTATCTATCTTGAAGATGAAAAAGGGAAAAGACTTCTTCAACTTGAAAAGGTGGATGAACTCAAGCTATGGAAATGAAGTAGAATTAAATGGATCTGGGATGGATACTATAATACATGTGTTTACCACATTGTTGTTAAAAAGAACAGAATGAAGGACATCGTAGGATGGGTCCACGGTTAATGGACAGAATGAGATGGGTGAGCTGGATGTTTCTTTCTTCTCCAACCTCTATAACAGTACTACTAATCATGTGGGCAGTAGTCAATTTCCTCCTAGGATGGTGACTGATGACATGAATCATCGCTTACTCAAACCAATCTCAATTAATGAAATCAAGGATGGACTCTTTTCTATTGGCACCTCGAAAGCCCCCAGGCCTGATGGGTTTAATGCAAAGTTCTTCTAGGTTTTTTGGGATACATTAAAGGATGATATTTGTTGTGCTGTCAGATGGTTGTTTGTTGGTGGCAGAATGGTTTGGTCGGTGAATCATGCCTTTCTCAGATTGATTCCCAAATGGAACCATGTCTCCTCCTTAGCCGATCTTAGACCCATTGCTTGTTGCAATGTGGTGTATAAGATCATTGCCAAAGTGTTTGCCCACAGATTGAAGACCATCCTTCCTGACATTGTGTCTCTAGAGCAAAGTGCCTTCATTGTTGGGCGCTCTATTTCTGATGCCACTCTTTTAGCTGCTGAATTTTTGCTTGATTACAAGGCCAAAAATAGCTCAAAGAAAGCTTGCATAAAGATTGATCTCACCAAAGCCTATGACAAAGTTAAGTGGTATGCCTTGTGGTAGATTATGGCTACCTTGGGTTTTTCTCAAAGATGGATTGATATTATGAAAGAATGTGTTCAAACAACTTTTTTCTCTGTGCTCATCAATGGCGACCCTTATGGGTTCTTTTGTGCGTCTAATGCGCTGCGTTAAGGGGACCCTTTTTCCCCTCTCTTATTCACCTTGGTGATGGAATCTTTATCACAGTTTGTCCATCTGGTAGATGCTAATAACTCCATTAGGCCCTTCAAAGTGGGTGGTTGTCGTGTGTTGGCACATATGGTTTTCACCGACGACGTCCTCTTCTTCATCAATGCCAATGTTAGATGTCTTAGAGGCTTTCATGCTCTTATGACTGAGTTTGGGAACATGAAGGGGTTGTTCCTTAGTGATATCAAATCCAGAGTCTTCTTCTCTAAATCTTGTGACTCTAGACGTGGTAGACTCAAAAATGTTGTACAGCTCGAGGAAGGTTTGTTCCCCACTCATTATCTTTGTATCCCTATTACGGAGGGTCATCGTACTGGTAGTGACTTTTCTCCTTGTTTTTACAGTCTCTGTGAGACGATATCCATGTGGATTGGTCTTTGTCTCTCCCTTTCTGGTCGACTTGTTCTTGTTAGGACCATTTTAGAAGGAAAGATCAGATTTTGGTGCGCACAAGAGGACATCCCCATGTTCGTGTTACTGAAGATTAAGTCCATTTGTGCTAATTTTATCTGGGGCGGGCGGCACCATGGACTTGCTTGGACCACTATTTCTAGAAGATACCATGAGGGGGGTGAACATACGAGACATTGGAGACTTGGCCTTAGCCTCTACTTTCAAAAGATTTCACTTGTTCCTCACCACTGGTGATTATTCTTGACAACGTTGGATGATTCAGCAGTATGAGGATGACCTGGACATCTGCCCGCCCAAGTGTTCAGCACATGGAGAGAAATGGCCTTTGCGTGGACCCATCTCAAGATTGATTACATGCGTTCTTCTGGTGGTGGTATTTGGTGCTTGACTTCTCCTTTTCATCCATGGAGGAGGATGTCGTATCATACACCTCAAGTGTTGTGGGATATGTTGTTATGGAATAGTTTCCATTCACCTAAATGTAGCTGTTGCACTTACCGCTACATTCTTGGGAAGCTCCCCACTGTTGACCGCCTATTCAAATGGGGTTTACTTATCAACCCTTTATGTGTGTTGTGTGATGACGAAGCTGAATGTCATCGACACCTATTTTTTGACTATAGATTCTCCAAATACATGCTAACTAGGATGTCTTTGAAGATGAGTTGAGGCAGTTTACCCCCCACCCCCATAATTTTGATGAGTTTATCCCTTGGTGTCTCAAGAATACCAAGGGTAATGGCTATTTCAGAGCTTAGTCTGGGGTGGTTTTCTCTGTTGTTTGTCATGTTGTTTGGCAGGAGAGAAATGCCAGATTGCACGGGTCTTCTAGACTAGATTGTGTTACAATGTTTGACCATATTGTTCAGAATCTAGGTTGGTTGTATAAAACCAAACCTAAGATTGGTATAGGTATAGATACTCTCATCCTCAGAGTACGGGGTTTTATAGAGTAACCCACTGTGTATATGGGGTTTTGTATATCCCTGTACTTGTAACTTTTTGGTTATTTAGTAATATTTTACCTTCTCCAAAAAAAATCATGTGATATTTGAGTTAACTTTGCATTAAAGTTTATATTTGAAATTTCACAATTATGATCCTAAATTTATTTTATTAAAAATTTGGAATGTTACAATTCTACCCACCTTAAATAAATTTCGTCCTTGAAATTTTCTTTGACCACTACCCACTTTAGGGTTTTTCTTACACTTAGTTTGCAAAAACTCAACATGTATATCTATAAAAATAAAACACGAGTTAGAACTAGGTGGTACCTTCTCCTTTATCTTCTTCTTCATCATCATCAACCACTACAAAGATCCTTGCTTCCCTCTTCTCTCATTGCTCTGGATTAGGGTTTTGCCCTGCATCATTCTTTGCTTTGAGATTGGGACATTCTAGCTTCTTATGATTTGGGTCTCCATAATAGTAGCAAACTCCAAGTCCTTGCATGCATGGTCCACCATGAAGTCTACCACAAGTTGCACAAGGTTCCTTAGTAGGTTGTCCTTCTGGAGATTTCCTCTTCTTGTGATTATGGCTTATGTGCTCCTTCTTGCTTTTTGAGGATCATCCATTCTTCTAGTGTTGTCTAGGGTGGTCCTCCAACTCCAAGGGAGACTCGAGTGCCTCCTACACTATCTTGATGCCACATCCAGTCAAAGCATAGACAAAATAAGGCTTCAGGTCACACATGAACTTCTTTTCCAGACGCATCTCATCTAAATCATACATGTACTCTACAACTTGTGGAACTTCATTGCATATTGGCTGACAGTTGAGTCATACTGCTTTAAGAGCTTGAACTCCATCTCCTTCTTTTCGATCATATATTTTGAGATGTAAAGGTTCTAGAAGGTAGTGGTTCTCCTCCTAGGTCAATGGCTCAGCATTGGATCCTTGGGCATCTATGAAGTTCTCCCACCAAGTGTGGGCTACATTCTTCAACATACGTGTCCCAAAGAGAACCTTAGAATACTTAGGACATCCCAGATCACAAAAATAGTGCTCGACATTGAGTAGCCACTCCTCATCATGGCCAACTACATCAGTCTTAGCTTCTTCAGATAACATTTTTGGATTAATCTTCAGGAAGTCTATTACGATACACTCTTGGTTCCTCAGTTGATGTGGTCTTCCATGCTGACCGGTCAAGGCATCAATAAGAGCCTTGATGAGCACTTTAAAAGGAATATCAGGGTTAGCATTAGGTTTAGCCCCTCAAGAAGCACCATGACCACTTCCCCCACTAGAAGAGCTTTCCTCTCCATATACGTGCTCCTTTCCCTTATCAAAGTTCCTCTTGGGATCCATCTGCAAAAGGGAACATGAACTATATAGGAGATTTTGAGAAAAGTATGGTGGCCAACTATATTTTTGGCTCTGATACCATTTTGTAACACCCCAATTTTTTTAAAAGATACACATTACTGAGCGGAAGCATATTCTCATTGGGATCTCACAAAAATGATAACCATCGCATAAAAAGATAATTTCATTCAACCAACTCAGGAAAATAATTGTGAATCTCATGTCTCAAGTTCCACAACATAAAACCTAAACTTTAAACTAAGCTAAACTAGTACATAGTATGGATACTAATTGAAAAACTAAACTAAATGCCACATGATAGTTGACACCCCACTAGTTCTAAACTCTTAATCTTCCCTTGAGATGTATGCTCCTTGGTTATGCTTCCTTATTCTTTCCTCATGCAGACATCACATCCCCAACCATGCATTCAAAGTAGAAAACGCATTAGAATAAGAGGCATTGGATATTGTTATAAAAAAATAATAACTTGGAAATATTAAAAGAACATAAAACCAATTGAACAATAAATCTTGGATTCACATAGTATGCTCTTAGTGAACTATTACACTGTCCTCTATTCTTATGTATCAATTGTGATGATAAGGCATGAAGGCTCAACTGATGTTCCACTTGAACTCGTGATTTGCACCTGAGTGCCATTATCTATGCTTCAATTGAGCTCATGATTTGCACCTAAGTGCCATTAATAATGCTTTACTTGAGCTCATGATTTACACATAAGTGCCACTATGTTCTATTTAAACTCATAAGACATGAGGTATAAACATTGACATGATGAGGACAAAATAATACAACTAATTAAATGATACATCATTAACTTAGAGTAATTAATCTTTACTTGGATTTCGCATGAACATGACATGGTTTCTTGAAATAAAACTTGAAAGCATAAGCATCATATAATACCTTTTGGGGAACATTAATTCAAATATTTTTGAAAATTGAATACTTTGCTATGCATATAATTGAACTTGATTATCATGATGCAATAATTTTAAAGTTACTGAAAATTGTTATTTAATACTCAAAGTGCATGGACCTTCTTACCTTTATTGGAGAAAACCCTAATTTATTTTTATTTTTTTCTCTGGACGCAACATTCAAGTGGATCCTATGCTATTTGATATGCATATATTCATTATGATCCCAGGGATTGATACCTTAGAGAGGTACAAGGTTTTTGTAAAACTATGATTCCAAGGTATCAAAGTTTTGTGATGGTGATATCTCTTGGACCTTCCAAAGAGATAGGAATTTTCTTCCTATGTGTCTAGTGTTAAGCAATAATAGATGAGAAGTTGATGAGATAGGGTTGTGAAGCTTTCTTAGTAGATATGGTAGATACCAAGGCAAAGAGTCCTAGTATCCAGGATGTTCCCATGGTGTGTGAGTTTGAGGATGTCTAGCTTGATGAGTTTCCAAGCATTACACCCCTGAGAGACATTTATTTTGAGATCAATCTGGCTCCTAGTATGCAAACCCTAGAACACACACCTTATAAATGTATCCTACTGAGATGAAGGAGTTGAATAAACATATTTAGGAGTTGTTGGATAAGGGTTTTATTTAGATGAGAATGTACACTTAGGGTGAACCCTTGTTGTTTGTTAAGATGAAGGATGAATCCATGCGTGTAATGACCCCGCCTCCCGGTAACCCCCAATTAAGGGAGACCGAAAGGTCAGAGCCATTATCCAATAACCCAGATCAAAGGTTTGACAAATAATCAATAATATTTATTAAATTCTACCAACTATAATGAAATATGGTAAAAATAAAAACTTTGCATACCTTTTGGAAACTGGGATTTCTAAAATTCTATCCACATAGATACTAATCTAACTAATCCTCCTTTGCAATTTAATTCTCATTTAATTCCACATATGCCACTTTACTGTTTTTTCTTTTCACTTGTACCTAAAACGCCGACAAACAAAACATCGGTCAGCAGAAGCTGGTATGTGAGGGAAACAATTAATGTGCAACTATGTTAACAACATAATCATGCAATTAATCATTTAACAACCAATATTATGTTTTAAGCCATACTACTCAATCCTTACCTATCCCCTAACCCTGTGCTATCCCTGCAGTGCACTTGTATGCTACCTCTCTTTTAAGTAGATTCTTACCCCCCATGGTCCTACCTTATAGGTATCCAATACATAGGGTAATAGAGTCGCATGGCACTACCCTAATGTAGCCCAATATCTAACTCAATGTGACTTGATGGACCTACCCCATTGGTAGCCATGCACTAAATCATCCAATGACCTAATGGACCTACCCCATAGGTAGCCATGTACTAGGTCAACTATGAAGCCACAGAGGGGACCAAGATCTGAGCTGGTAGGCACATATCTTATGTGATAGTCATATCCACATTATAATTTGCAAGAATTAAATGCAACCAACATTTTAATTCAAGCCACGATGGAAACATCGATAGAACCCTCAAAAACTAAATCGGGATAACCATAAGCGTAACAACATACCTGTCAGGCAGACTCAGATGCAGGAATAGTACAAACAAGCAATTACATAGTTCAATCCTAAAATATACATCCAATTCCTTTTTATCAAAAACTATCCAAACCATCTTGCTACTTATGGTTTCTATTCCTTTTTAGGGCTTCTTCCTCTTTTTAGGGTTTACTTTGCAATTAGGGTTTTACTTCCCTTTACTCTTTTTAAACCCTAATTTTTCTCATCTATCCTTCACGAAGGCTATTAAGGTTACATTTTACAAACACATAACCTTAATTCTAGATTAAAGCACAATTAACCATCCATTAAGTCCATTAAGCCTCTTTTACATTAAAGCTATCATTTTTATCATTTTTAATCCATGACAAAGTCATTATGCTCATTTATCATCAATTCGTAGTTCATTATGCTCTAATTCACATATGAACATTATTTATCATTAATCCTACATTTTATCTACTAGGAAACCCTACTTTTCCACATTAAGGGTATTTAACCACAATTAGGAACTTTAATGCTCGAAATAGCTTAGAATCATCATATCTTAACTTTATTCACGATCTTGAATAATTAAAGCCATTAAGAGTCACATTTACCAATATTAGGGTTTCAAGGCCCATTAAAACATATTCATGCACATGAACTCTCAATTAACTAATTACGTGCAAAATTCATCTTTTTCGATCTTAATGTATCTCTTTATGATTAACATGTTAATATCAACTTTAATCATCAATTAAACCCTACTAAATATATTAATCAACTCAAAATAAGGTTTTTTAATCATTAAAGTATTAAAGTTGATAACTTCCATTACCTTTCGAATTTCTAGAAGAATTACCCTCTAAATATATTTTTAATCATTAAAGTATTAAATTTGATAACTTCCATTACCTTTCAATTAGGATTCCTCTTATTTTCCTGAGCAAAATTCATATTTTATGCGTACTATACGAGCTACCATTTAAGAGATACAAATTTAGCAAAAATCACTTACTCTGGGCCAATTGGAGGGCGCCACGTCACTTCGTCCCATGCAATGTCGCTTGACTTATTTGGAAACATAACGAAATGTCTGAATTGCCCTTGGTTAAATTCTCAACTCTTCCATGCCCGGAGGGGCATAACCGTTCAATCTTAGTTCGGTTGTCTTCAACATCACGAGCCCTAGCTGTGACCTACTACAGTGGCTCGGGATGTTTCCTCCTATCTGTTACAACCCCAATTTTTGGGTTCAATTGGTGAGAAATGTAATTTCTCATATTAAAGGTATTTGAACAAATAATGATATAATTTGCTTCAAATAAATGGTTTTCGTTTACAATAGCCTAGATGTTTGTATTGTGGGATTTATTGTCTATTGGGCCCAATAACAAGGAAATAACAAAGAAAAATTCAATTAGTGAATGGATAATTGAATATTTGAGAAAAGAATAATGTGGAAACCTCTAGAAGGCAAATCCAAAGAGGATTTTGTGCCTCTTGGGTTCCTTGGGTGCCAAGGAGTCCAAAGTTGCATAAAGAGGCAATAAGAAAAGAAAAGTTTAATTAAGTATTTCTTTAATAAGAAAGAGATTGAAAATAATGTTAAAATGTTGGAAATAAGTGGGAAAAGGTGTAATTAGGAGATCCTTTGTGGAATTTTGTATCCCAAGGATTCCTAATGATAAAAGGAATACCAATGAGGAAAATAAAGAGGAAAGAAAGAGAAAATACCAAAATTGTAAAATAAGAGGATAATGTGTTACATTATTAATGAATTATGAGGTATTGTTAAAAAGAAAGTAATTTTGATTAAAGGAAATAGAATTTCGTGCCAACACAAGTACAAGTAAGATAATGGGAATAATCTTAGAAATTCTATCATCAAAAGGAGAAAGAATACTAAAGAGATAAGAGAGAGAGAGACTATCTTCTTAATGAAGGAAATTGTTTCCTATTAGGAAAGGAGCTTGTTTTTCCTTGTATGAACGTCTTGGGGGCGTGGATACCTCCCCTATATAAGGGGTGGAGTTCTGGGTCGTATGGGAAGGAAGTTCCACACAGCCATCCCTCCCTTCTTCTTCTTCCTCCTCATCTTCTTCAACCAAACCCTAGCCATATGGCTGGTGTTTTCCTGGAGCAACGGAGAGCAGTGGAGTTGTCACAACGGAGGAGGAAAGGGATACGATGCCAAAGAAGGCTCTACCATCGTCAACATGCCCAGGAAACCCCATGCGGCACCTGCAGGAGGCCGGAGCCATGGTTGCGGGCCGCGTGTCTGCCCTGCCCAAACCGACCATCCAGGTCACGAGCTGAGATGCACCCAGATGCGGCGGAGGCCGTCGTAGCTGGAGAGAAGGGTGTGGCGGCGCGGTTCGGGCACTAAAAGAGGGGGGAAACGGACCCTGACGCACGGCAGGTCGCCGCTCAACAGGGGCGTCGCGAGGTTGAAGAAGAACCAGTCGCGATGGACGGTTCTACCCCTCCGGGGTATAAAGCAGCAACGACTTTAGTGAGGGGCAGAATCGTAATTGGGTTATAATTCCTAATGAGCCGAGTTTCATGGCAAGGAGCGACGTGGCATCTCCTGATTGGCCCAGGTACAGTTTTATTGCGAAATTCATATCTATTTAATAGTAGCTCGGATGACAAAACGTTATATATGAAAATTGATCAGGAGAAAATGAGGAATCCATTAAAAATATAGTTCAAGCCTGATTCTATTTGCAATTCAAAAAGTGTATAAAGTTATTATATTTACTGGTTTAATTAATGAAAAACCCTTGGAATTGATGATAGTTGAATATAGTGATGTTCTCTGAATGTTTAGAATGAATATTAACCTGTTGATAATAAAAGGATGATATTGGTACATAATTGGCTTGAATTAGGGTTTCATATACCTAAGTTTGCATTAATGGGATTAGAAACCCTAATTTAGGAGGATATGTCTTTTAATGATTGTAATTGTGCAAATCCATGAATAAGACAAAGTTATGTTAATGTGGATAATTTGGGGTTCCTAGTGTATAAAGTGGAATTAATGATACATTAGGGTTTACTGACATAAACGATGAGAATTGTAGTAATTAGGGTTCCTGGAGAATCGAACTATAATTCTTTGTTGAGTTGTTAATTCAAAGAAACCTAAACATGATAATTGGTCTTAATGATCTTGACATGACTTAAAATGATAAAGATAGTAGTTTTAGTGTAAAAGAGACATATTGGACTTAATTGACTTTTAATGGTGTCTATAATGTTGAAATTAGGGTTTGTGGACTAAACAAACATTAAAAGTGATAAATGCATAATGGAAGCTAAAACCCTAAAAAGGGATGGCCTAAAAAAAATCCTAAAGTGGAATCCAAATAGATCTTGAGGAGGTTTGGAATAAAACAATGACACTTAGATGTTATGCATTAATTTCAGGATATTGATGACTGCTTGTTTGATTGTTCCTGAATATTATTACTTGGACTTCAAGTTGCTCTGAACAGGTATGTGGTTACAATTATGAATAACTGCTATAGTTTCCCGATGGTTTCCCGGATGTTTAATCGCATGGAATGCAACTAAACTGTTGGATGTTTATTTATTTCTTGCAACTATAAAGTGACTACGATTATCACATAAGATATGTGCCTACTAGCTCAGATCCCGGTCCCCTATGTGTCATAATGGCTGACCTAGTACATGGCTACCTAGAGGGTAGGTCCATCAGGTCATGAAAGACTTTGGCTTCCTAGAGGGTAGGTCCATCAAGTCACCTTTATAGAGGTACCATATAAGTCCTTATAGGGACAACACAGAGTGTGGATAGGTATGGATTGAGTAGTTTGGCTTAAAACGTAATATTGATTGTTAAATGATTATTTGAGTGATTACATTGTTACCATAGATGCATATTTATTTATTTCCCCCACATACCAGCTACGGCTGACTGACGTTTTGTTTGTCGGCGTTTTAGGTACAATGAAAAGAACAAACAGTAAAGTGGCACATGTGATACTAAATGAGAATTAAAGTGCAAAGGAGGATTAGATAGATTAGTATCGGTGTGGATAGAAGTTTAGAGATCCAAGTTTTCAAAGGTATGCAAAGAAAAATTTTATTACCATTTTCAGTATAGTCTGTTAGAATTTAATAATTGTTTATGGTTATATGTCGAACCTTTGATCCGAGAGTAATGGGTGCGGCTTCAACCTCTTGGTCTCCCTTAATTGGGGGTTATCGGGAGGTGGGGTCGTAACATTTGGTATTAGATTGTAGATTCCTCATTTAACTATTAATAATTATAAAATTTTACAAACTCCATAGAACCCAAGGGAGTTATTAGAGGATTATCCGAAAGATGGAGGTGTCTAGAAAAGGATCACGACCGGGGGATGGCAATATTTTCCTCCGCACCGCTAGTCAGAATACGAGGACTCCCGGATCCGTGTGACTGTCTGGCCAAAGTCTTAGGGTATGAATTGAAATAAGATACCTTTAGGACTTCTCGTCTTATTCATCCCTTCTCATCACAAAATTCTAATAAGGATCTAAAGGATTAGGGTTTTCTTTCTTCTCCTCACCCTCTTGAGGTATGGGTAAGGTTAATAAGGTTTAAGGAATCCTCCACCAAATTAATGAAAAGCATGTAAATAAGATGTCATGGACATAAGCTTAATAGATTAAGCACATCGTAAAGAATAGATACATGCTTAGGTCGTATGAAATAAGTTGTCATGTTCTCAGAAGAGACCTGAGGCTAGACCTTCTTGTCAGGAGGATAAGTTAGTCTTGGAGATAGAGATCTCCATTGCAAATAGAGACCTGGCACATCCTCTGAGGATGATGCTAACCCTAACCCTAAGTGAAGGTTAGAGAGAGATGAGTTGGACTAGGTGTTTGAAAGGACATGCCTTTGGGATGCCATACGATCCAGGGGTGACTTAGCACCTTTTGGCAACCCAACCCTGGCAAGGGTCGTGCAAGGGTAAAGGATAGCTCTTTAGATGATGATGTTAGTGAAGGACCATAGAAACCCTATGGGCTTGTGCAAGTAGGGTTTATCGGGCACATAGGGCACGTCATAGTGCTGACAGTAGGATGAAACCCTGGATAAGGAATTATGATGGAGCATAAAGGGTTATGGATGATCTTGAGAAAACATAAGTTCAAACTTAGGCTTCACCCATGTAGGGCATGCTTTTGAGGTTGAACCTTCATGAAGTAAGGACCTCTAATGGTGAGGTTGGATGTAGGGGTAGCTCTAGAGAGAGAGTTGGAAACCCAACAAGAAGGTTGGAAGCCTAAAACCCTGAACAATGGATGATAGTGGTTGTTTCATGATCGATCCCTAAAAGTTGATGATAACTTGGTTGCCTTTAGAGTAACCCAACCCTAAGCGTTGCTCGAGTTGAAGGATGACAAGTGCATGTCATGTCTTTTGCATGCTTGGTTCGTAGTTAAGAAATCGAGCATGCGGTTGGACACCTACAAGTAAACCTAGGGTTCCTAGGCCTAAGAGGGGAAGTGGTGTACCTAAGGCTCATGATGAGAAGTTGAGTTCCTATAGAAGCAAGCATGGTACTCCTCATGTATAGAGGAAAAGGGGGAAGCCCCTTAAGTTTAAGGTATGTTTGATGAACCCCTCACAACTAAGTTGATGATAAAGGAAGGTATGATCTCGATCCAGCATTGAGGAAAGAGGACAAGTATGACCTAGCATGGTTTAGTAGGTGATTTACTCATGCCTTAATAGCTTTCTAGGGTTAAGTAGGCTCATGTGGATGTAAACCCTAGACCTTAGAGATTTTGTGACCTTAGAGATAGTTTTCCTCCCATCCTGGGAGAGGGACCCCTTTGGAAGGGTGTATATCAGCTTTATTGGTTCAAGGTAACCTAAATAGGTCTCATAGGATCTTGAGAAGCTAAGTGAAAGGTACATGGTATGAGAATGAATCTACAGACCCATAGATATCCATCTCTATCACATGTGAATGTGTTACCATGGAGGTAACCAGTATGGGGCTTGACCAAGGTAGGCAGGTTGCCATGATGCCTATGAAAGGATGAGAGCCAGCCCATGAATGCAGAAAGAGAGATGATGAAGACTTGGATAAGGTTCTAAGTGAACATGTACTTAATGGAGAATCCTAAGTATATCCTAGGGTCAGATAGGGATAAGACTGATGAAAGTAGGAGTTGCCTAATTCCCCAGTTGCACACGACCATAGGGTCGGGAGGTAACAACTATCATTGTCTGAGGGCCATGGGTTAGGAGATTGATCACCTCCATGAACTTATGGGACCCAAAGGGCAGATGCATAGGGCACTCTCTTGATGCATGAGGGAAGAGGGATGACCCCAAAAGATTCGGTACCCTATAGACTTAGAGGAGATGACCAAGGATATAAACCTCAGTAGGTTCAAGACTAGTTTGATATCATGATGTTTGTGATGTAAAGACATATGTGGCACATAAAGGTGTATTGGCAAGGTGGGATGTACCATCTCTACTCTTGGAATAGGAAGAACTCTGTATTTGGACTGCAGCCAAATGCTTATTTCCTCTTGTTATGGGGGTGAGAGATAGGACATTATGCATGGCATACACCAAGGATAAGAGATGATGTAGGTTGGAACGTTGCCACGCGAAATGGGGATAGAGAAGATATCTACCCTGGTAAAGTGAATGATACATGGATGGTTTGTAAACACTAACAGGAATAAGGTAGTCCCCTTATGAGTATGTTTTTATCTTGAGCTAAGTGGAACTTACAAGTTAGACCAGGTTGAGTTTGATCACCATGATGATGAAATCAGAGAGTATTCTTAATGGAGATAGACATAGAGTTTGAGGTAATATGATAAGTGAAATACATGGAAGTGTATGTCTTCAATGTTACCTAATAACTACGGGTGTGAAGTAGTAATGGATGCTCTAGTTGAGATACATATGACTTGTTTGACTAGAAGCTGGAAGAGGTTGTTTGGCTAACCCTAAGTTTGGAAAGGAGAGGTGTTTGGATAACACTCAGGTGTAACAAGATACGTTGAAAAGTTAAGAGTTGTTTGGTTAGCCAGTCTAGTCCTTAATGAGATGAAAGGATGGTGGTAGAACCTCAAGTGCACTTCTTTGGAAAAGAAGGTGATGAAACCCCGACTAGAGTGGTTTAATTAGGGTTTCTGAGGAATCTATCTTAAGGAATCATGACAATACAGGAGATCATGACTTAATACCGTGGTACTACCAAGATAATAAGTGATAGTGGTACTTTAAATACATAAGATAAAGTTGCATGTGGTTTATGGACATGCAAGCCTAAGGGTAAAGGATGAACCCCAGTAACCCAGTGTATCGATATAGAGGACAAAAGAATCCCTGAGAGGGAATGAGAGCTCAACACTATGGATTTTGTGATAGGTCTTCCCTGGACCGGGGAAGGTCGAGATGCAATATGGGTTATGGTAGATCACCTTACCTAGATGACATAAGAAAGAAAGAGTTCTGTCAAGAGACAGATCTAGTTGAACTACCCATGAGAGAGATGGTTCAACTACACCATCAAGCGAGTTCAAAGGTTCTTGAGTTTGACCTAAAGGTTCACTTCCATAAAGTGGAAGTAGGTACATGAAGAACTCAATGTTAGTATAGTTATCAACCCTAACTAATGGTTAGTATGATCCAGACTACAGGGTCTGATGAAAGCATGTGTTCTCATTCAGGGTGATATCTAGAGATAGTTCTTGTCCTATGAAAGATGTGACAATGACCACCATAGCCAGTATCGAGTTTTATAAGAAGCTTTGTAAGGGAGGTTGCGTCGGTCACCACTTTAGTAAGGTGATGTTGGTGAAAGGACCACATGATGGTTAGAAAAGGGCCACATGATGGTTAGAAAAGGGACCACAGTGCGTGTAGATGAAGTCACTTTGATTGTGCAAGGGCTGAAAGGAGCCTAGAGACGATGAGAGTCGTGAGCAGATGCAAAGTAGACTGACATACAAGTTACTGTGGGAGAATATGTGACGTGGAAATCCGACCCCTCTAAGTTATAACTAAGAGAGCTGAGTCCCCGATACATGGGTCCATTAGAGATGGATGGGGTGGAGAAGGTTAGGTTTGACCTTATCCCTCAGGATAGAGTAATGGGAGATGTTTTCCATGTGTCCAATTTAGAGCACTATGTGAGGTACCCCGACCAGGTGCTGAGCAATGAACCTAGTGAGCCCCAAGGGAGGCTGAAATGGCCTGAGTCACCTGTGTAGTTTATAGATGCCAGGATCAAAGAACTCAGAGAAAAAAATATGTGATGATAAAGGTTCTTTGGAAACGCCATGAGTACGGAAAATCCACATAGGGGCCAATGATGGACATGGAAAAGTCTTATCCTGAATTGTTTGTTTACTTGCCTGAATTTTGAGGACAAAATTCCTATAAGAGGGGAAGGATGTTACAACCCCAATTTTTGGGTTCAATTGGTGAGAAATGTAATTTCTCATATTAAAGGTATTTGAACAAATAATGATATAATTTGCTTCAAATAAATGGTTTTCGTTTACAATAGCCTTGATGTTTGTATTGTGGGCTTTATTGGCTATTGGGCCCAATAACAAGGAAATAACAAAGAAAAATTCAATTAGTGAATGGATAATTGAATATTTGAGAAAAGAATAATGTGGAAACCTCTAGAAGGCAAATCCAAAGAGGATTTCGTGCCTCTTGGGTTCCTTGGGTGCCAAGGAGTCCAAAGTTGCATAAAGAGGCAATAAGAAAAGAAAAGTTTAATTAAGTATTTCTTTAATAAGAAAGAGATTGAAAATAATGTTAAAATGTTGGAAATAAGTGGGAAAAGGTGTAATTAGGAGATCCTTTGTGTAATTTCGTATCCCAAGGATTCCTAATGATAAAAGGAATACCAATGAGGAAAATAAAGAGGAAAGAAAGAGAAAATACCAAAATTGTAAAATAAAAGGATAATGTGTTACATTATTAATGAATTATGAGGTATTGTTAAAAAGAAAGTAATTTTGATTAAAGGAAATAGAAATTCGTTCCAACACAAGTACAAATAAGATAATGGGAATAATCTTCGAAATTCTATCATCAAAAGGAGAAAGAAAACTAAAGAGATAAGAGAGAGAGAGAGAGAGACTAGCTTCTTAATGAAGGAAATTGTTTCCTATTAGGAAAGGAGCTTGTTTTTCCTTGTATGAACGTCTTGGGGGCGTGGATACCTCCCATATATAAGGGGTGGAGTTCTGGGTCGTGTGGGAAGGAAGTTCCACACAGTCATCCCTCCCTTCTTCTTCTTCCTCCTCATCTTCTTCAACCAAACCCTAGCCATATGGCTGGTGTTTTCCTAGAGCAACGGAGAGCAGTGGAGTTGTCACGACAGAGGAGTAAAGGGATACGATGCCAAAGAAGGCTCTACCATCATCAACATGCCCAGGAAACCCCATGCGGCACCTGCAGGAGGCCGGAGCCATGGTTGCGGGCCGCGTGCCTGCCGTACCCAAACCGACCATCCAGGTCATGAGTTGGGATGCGCCCAGATGCGGCGGAGGCCGTCGTAGCTGGAGAGAAGGGTGGCGGCGCGGTTCGGGAACTGAGAGAGGCGGGAAATGGACCCTGACGCATGGCAGGTCGCCTCTCAACAGGGGTGTCGCGAGGTTGAAGAAGAACCAGGCGCGATGGACGGTTCTACCCCTCTGGGGTATAAAGCAGCAACGACTTAAGTGAGGGGCAGAATCGTAATTGGGTTATAATTCCTAATGAGCCGAGTTGCAAGGCAAGGAGCGACGTGGCGTCTCCTGATTGGCCCAGGTACAGTTTTATTGCGAAATTCATATCTATTTAATAGTAGCTCGGATGACAAAACGTTATATATGAAAATTGATCAGGAGAAAATGAGGAATCCATTAAAAATATAGTTCAAGCCTGATTCTGTTTGCAATTCAAAAGGTGTATAAAGTTATTATATTTACTGGTTTATTTAATGAAAAACCCTTGGAATTGATGATAGTTGAATATAGTGATGTTCTTTGAATGTTTAGAATGAATATTAACTTGTTGATAATAAAAGGATGATATTTGTACATAATTGGATTGAATTAGGGTTTCATATACCTAAGTTTGCATTAATGGGATTAGAAACCCTAATTTAGGAGGATATGTCTTTTAATGATTGTAATTGTGCAAATCCATGAATAAGACAAAGTTATGTTAATGTGGATAATTTGGGGTTCCTAGTGTATAAAGTGGAATTAATGATACATTAGGGTTTACTGACATAAACGATGAGAATTGTAGTAATTAGGGTTCCTGGAGAATCGAACTATAATTCTTTGTTGAGTTGTTAATTCAAAGAAACCTAAACATTGTAATTGGTCTTAATGATCTTGACATGACTTAAAATGATAAAGATAGTAGTTTTAGTGTAAAAGAGACATATTGGACTTAATTGACTTTTAATGGTGTCTATAATGTTGAAATTAGGGTTTGTGGACTAAACAAACATTAAAAGTGATAAATGCATAATGGAAGCTAAAACCCTAAAAAGGGATGGCCTAAAAAAAATCCTAAAGTAGAATCCAAATAGATCTTGAGGAGGTTTGGAATAAAACAATGACACTTGGATGTTATGCATTAATTTTAGGATATTGATGATTGCTTGTTTGATTGTTCCTGAATATTATTACTTGGACTTCAAGTTGCTCTGAACATGTATGTGGTTACGATTATGAATAACTGCTATAGTTTCCCGATGGTTTCCCAGATGTTTAATCGCATGGAATGCAACTAAACTGTTGGATGTTTATTTATTTCTTGCAACTATAAAGTGACTGCGATTATCACATAAGATATGTGCCTACTAGCTCAGATCCCAGTCCCCTCTGTGTCGTAATGGCTGACCTAGTACATGGCTACCTAGAGGGTAGGTCCATCAGGTCATGAAAGACTTTGGCTGCCTAGAGGGTAGGTCCATCAAGTCACCTTTATAGAGGTACCATATAAGTCCTTACAGGGACAACACAGAGTTATGGATAGGTATGTATTGAGTAGTTTGGCTTAAAACAGAATCTTGATTGTTAAATGATTAATTGAGTGATTACATTGTTACCATAGTTGCATATTTATTTGTTTCCCCCACATACCAGCTACGGCTGACCGACGTTTTGTTTGTCAGCGTTTTAGGTACAATGAAAAGAACAAACAGTAAAGTGGCACATGTGATACTAAATGAGAATTAAAGTGCAAAGGAGGATTAGATAGATTAGTATCGGTGTGGATAGAAGTTTCGAGATCCAAGTTTTCAAAGGTATGCAAAGAAAAATTTTATTACCATTTTCAGTATAGTCTGTTAGAATTTAATAAATGTTTATGGTTATATGTTGAACCTTTGATCCGGGATTAATGGGTGCGGCTTCCACCTCTTGGTCTCCCTTAATTGGGGGTTATCGGGAGGTGGGGTCATAACACTATCCTACCCTGCACCCCTAGCACACTAGTGATGATCCCATTGCCTCCACCGCCCTCCACCGTACTTGCGGAGATCTATAGTTGTGGACGAGGTGGTCAGAAATTGAGCCAATGTCTGCACCCACCACGACACAACCTACAGGTCCGCTGGGTGATATGAGCGGAGATGGGAGCAAGGAAAAGGTGGCTAACCACCTTAGATCTCTGGGGCTGCATCGTGCCTCCATCGAGAACCTGCCACAACCATCAGTTGCCCCCGAAACAGTCCTATTCTCTCGGGGTTAGGGTTTACATGAAAAGAAAAAAGGAGAAGAGATAAGGATGTGTGGGATTCTCTTTAACTCAAGCCAAAATCCCTACCCCTTATATATGGAAGTGTATCCATGCCCTAGATCGTTCATTCAAGGGAAAACAAACCCCTTTTCCTAATAGGAAAACATATTCCTTCTTAGAAAAGTAATTCTTCTCTCTCTTATTTATTTCCTTGATATTCCTTATTACTTGGATATTTAGGAATACGAAAATCCTCCTCATTATTATCTTTATCCTTGGCTTTTAATCCATTGGCCACGCAACTATATTTCCTTTTTGTGGAAAATACTTCCTTCTAATAATACCATGAAATTCATTCATTATGCATCACATTATCCTCTTATTTTGCTTTATTGGTATTTTCTCTTTCTTTTCCTTTATTGGGGCTCCTTGGACCCCAAGAAACTCTAATATTTCAAAATTCCTTTATAAGGATACATATTATCCTTCTAGATGCATCTATATGCATTATTTCTCATTACCATGTTTATTTCTTATTAAAATATCTCTTTTTGAGGATTTCTCTTTATTTCCCTTTTATTTTCCTCATTGTTATTCCTTTTATCATTATGAATCCTTGGGATACGAAATTCCACCAGGGATTACTCAATTATACCTCTTTCCAATTATTTTCTACATTTTACCATTGTTTTCAATTTCTTTCTTAATAAAGAAATACTTAATTGATCTTTTCTTTTCTTATTGCATTATCTTTGCAACTTTGGACTCCTTGGGACCCAAGGAACCAATGTGACACAAAATCCACCTTTGGATTAAGTTCGTTTGCCTTCTAGAGGTTTCCACACCTTTCTTTTCTCAAAAACTCAATTATTCATTTACTAATTGAATTTCCTTGTTATTGGGCCTAGTAGCCAAGAAAGCCCACAACACAATCATCAAGGATATTGTAAACGAAATCCATTTATTCAAAACAAATTATATCATTATTTGTTCATTTATCTTTAATATGAGAAATTGCATTTCTCAGCAAATGAACCCAAAATTGGGGTTGTAACATCCTTCCCCTCTTATAAGAATTTTGCCCTCAAAATTCCATCAAGCAAGCAAACAAACAGGATAATCCATTCTTATGTCCATGTGGCTTCACCCTTTCCATGGTGCTTCCCAAGAACCTTCATCATCTCATATTCTTCCATTTGAGTTCTTTCTTACCTTGGTATTTCGTACCCTCATAGGTGACTCAGGACTTTTCATCCTTTCAAACAGATGAATAGGTTTAGGGCTCAGCACATGGCTTAGGTACCTCACATAGTGCTCTAGATCGGACTCATGTAACACCTTATACATCATGTTATCCTGAGGGGTAAGGCTAAACACAACCTTCTCCACCAATCCATCTCAAATGGACCCATATATCGAGGACTCAACTTTCTCAGCTGTAGCTCAGAGGGGTCGGATTTTCATATTATATTCTCCCACAGTGAACTGCATGTCAGTCTTCTTTGCATCAGCTCGTGACTCATGTCACCCTTGGGCTCTCTCTCAGCCATTGCATGATCAAGCGACTTCATATGCACACACTGTGGTTCTTTTCTGACCATCACAAGTCCACCTTCGCCAACATCATCGTAATGAAGTGGTGACCGACACAACCTACTTATAGAAATTCTTGCATCCCAATAAAGGCTATGGTGGTTAACATCACATCTTAAGAACTGTCTCTTTGTATCACCCTGAACAAGCACACTTGCTCTCATCAGACCCTCTTGTCTGGATCATACTAACCATTAGTTAGGGGTGATAGGAGGCACTGACACCAAGTTCTTCATGTACCTATTTCCACCTTATGGAAGTGAACCTTTAGATTAAACTCAAGAACTCACATCATGGTGTAGTTGAACCATCTCATATGTAGTTCAACCGGATATGTCCCTTGACATCATTCTTTCTTTCTCGTGTCATCTAGGTAAGGCGATCTACCATAACCCTTATTGCATCTTGACCTTCCTTGGTCTAGGGGAGACTTACCGCATTCATCCTTAGTGATGAACTCTCATTCCCTCTCAGGGACTCTTTTATCCTCTATATCAATGCACTGGGTTACTGGTGTTCGTCCTTCACCACCTGGCTTGCATGGCAACATACCCCATGCAACATCATCTTAGGCATCCAAAGTACTATTGTCACTTATTATCTTGGTAGTACCACAGTATATGGTGATCTTAAATCATGATCTATTATATGTCATGATTTCTCAAGATCGATTCCTCGAAAACCCTAAACCACTCTAGTCGAGGTTTCATCACCTTCCTTTCTAGAGAATTGCATCTGAGGTTCTATCACTATCCTTTTATTGCATCAAGGCCTCGGCTGGCTAACTAAACAACTGCTAACTTGATCAACCGATATCGTTATATTTGAGCGTTAGCCAAAGTTATCTCCTTTCCAAACTTAGGGTTAGCCTAGAAACCTCTTCTAGCTAGACTAGACAGCTATATCTCAACCAGAGCAATTATTACCACTTCACATCCTTAGGTATTAGGTAATGTTGAAGACATACACCTCCATGTATTCCACTTATCACCTCATCTCAACTCTAATTCTATCTTCATCAAGAAACTCTGAGCTCATCCTCATGGTGCTCAAACTCAACCTTGTATACCTTGTAAATACCACACAACTCATGCTAATAGCATCCTTATAAGATGACTACTTTATTCCTCTTGTAAACCATCCATGTATCATTCACTCTACTAGGGTATATTACCATCCCTATCCTCATTCCTCATAGAAACGTTCCAACTCACATCATCTTTATCCTTGGTGTATGGCATGCGTACTGTCCTATCTCTCACTCCCATAATAAGAGGAGATAATCATTTGGCTGCAGTCCAAATACAGAGTTCTTCCTATTCCAAGAGTAGAGATGGTACATCCCACATTGCCAGTACACCTTCAAATATAAGTTGAAATGTGCAACTTATGTTTCTACATCACAAAAATCTTGATATCAAAGTTACTTCCATGGGAAAACTGGCTTCGAACCTACTTGGGTCCACACATATTCCTTGGTCATCACCTCTAGGTCTATAGGGTACCGACACTTTTGGGGTCGTCCCTCTTCCCTTATGCATCCAGAGAGTGCCCTACTCATCTGCCCTTTGGGTCCCATGAGTTCATGAAGGTGATCAATCTCCTAACCCATGGCACTCAGACAATGATAGTTGTTACCTCCCAACCCTATGATCATGTGCAACTAGGGTATTAGGTGACTCCTACTTCCATCGGTCTTATCCCTACCTGACCCTAGGATAGACTTAGGATTCTAACATAGTACATATTCAACTTAGAACCTTACCCAAGCCTTCATCATCTCTCTCATCACTCATGACTGACTTTCACCCTTTCATAGGGGTCATGACAACCTGCCTACCTTGGTCAGGCCCCGTACCGGTTACCTCCATGGTAACACATCCACATGTGCTTAGAGACGGTTATCTATGGGTCGACAGGTTCCTTCTCATACCATGTACTTTTTACTTAGCTTCTCAAGATCCTATGAGACCTCTTTAGGTTTCCTCAAAACCCACAAAACGGGTATACATCCTACCAAAGGGTCCCTCTGCCAGGATGGGAGGAAACTACAACTCTTAACAACAAGGTCACAAACATCCTTAGGGTTTACATTCATATGAGCATGATTAACAAAGCAGCTACTAAGGCACAAGCGGACCACCTACTAAACCATGCTAGGTCACACTTGTTCTCATCCTCAGCCTTAGACCAACATAGTTGTGAGGGGTTCATCAAACATACCTTTAACTTAAGGGGTTTCTTTTTCCTCTACACATGCTCGAAGCTATAGAGACTCAAATCTCATCATGAGCATCGGGTACACTACTTCCCCTCTTAGGCCTAGGAACCCTAGGTCCACCTCAGGCCTCTCCTGAGGGCATGACAACCTATGTCATATGACCTAAGCATGTATCTATTCATTAGTTTATGTTTAATCTATTAAGATTATGTCCATGACATCTTATTTACATGCTTTTCATTAATGCGGTAGATGATTCCTTAAACCTTATCAACCTTACCCATACCTCAAGAGGGTGAGGAGAAGAGAGAAAACCCTAATCCTTAAGGTCCTTAACAACATTTGAGTTGAGAAGGGATGAACAAGATGCGAGAGTCCTAAAGGTATCTTATTTCAAATCATACCCTAAGACTTTGGCTAGGCAGTCACACAAATTTGGGAGTCCTCGTATTCTGACTAGTGGTGCGGAGGAAAGTATTTCTAGCCCCCATTCGTGATCCCTTTCTAGACACCTCTGTCTTTTAGATAATCCTCTAATAACTCCCTTGGGTTCTACAGAATTTGTAAAATTTAATAATTATTAAAGATTAAGTGAGGAACCTTTGTTCTGATACCAAATGTAACGACCCCACCTCCCGGTAACCCCCAATTAAGGGAGACCGAAAGGTCAGAGCCATTATCCAATAACCCGGATCAAAGGTTCGACAAATAATCAATAACAATTATTAAATTCTACCAACTATACTGAAATATGGTAAAAATAAAAACTTTGCATACCTTTTGGAAACTGGGATTTCTAAACTTCTATCCACACAGATACTAATCTAACTAATCCTCATTTGCACTTTAATTCTCATTTAATTCCATGTATTCCACTTTACTGTTTGTTTTTTTCACTTGTACCTAAAATGCCGACAAACAAAACGTCGGTCAGCAGAAGCTGGTATGTGGGGGAAACAATTAATGTGCAACTATGTTAACAACGTAATCATGCAATTAATCATTTAACAACTAAGATTATGTTTTAAGCCATACTACTCAATCCTTACCTATCCCCTAACCATGTGCTATCCCTACACTGGACTTGTATGCTACCTCTCTTTTAGGTAGATTCTTACCCCCATGGTCCTACCTTACAGGTAGCCAATACATAGGGTAATAGAGTCGCATGGCACTACCTGAAGGTAGCCCAATATCTAACTCAATGTGACTTGATGGACCTACCGCATTGGTAGCCATGCACTAAGTCATCCAATGACCTGATGGACCTACCCCAGAGGTAGCCATGTACTAGGTCAACTATTAAGCCACAGAAGGGACCAAGATCTGAGATGGTAGGCACATATCTTATGTTATAGTCATATCCACATTATAATTTGCAAGAATTAAATGCAACCAATAGTTTAATTTAATTCGTGATGGAAACATTGATAAAACCCTCGGAAAACTAAATCAGGATAACCATAAGCATAACCACATACCTGTCAGGAAGACTCAGATGCAGGAATAGTCCAAACCAGCAAGTACACAGTTCAATCTTGAAATATACATCCAATTCCTTTTTATCAAAAACTATCCAAACCAGCTTGCTACTTATGGTTTCTATTCCTTTTTAGGGTTTCTTCCTCATTTTAGGGTTTACTTTGCAATTAGGGTTTTACTTCCCTTTACTCTTTTTAAACCCTAATTTTTCTTATCTATCCTTCACGAAGGTTATTAAGGTTACCTTTTACAAACACATAACCTTAATTCCAGATTAAAGCACAATTAACCATCCATTAAGTCCATTAAGCCTTTTTTACATTAAAGCTATCATTTTTATCCTTTTTAATCCATGACAAAGTCATTATGCTCGTTTATCATCAATTCATAGTTCATTATGCTCTAATTCACATATGAACGTTATTTATCATTAATCCTACCTTTTATCTACTAGGAAACCCTAATTTTCCACATAAAGGGTATTTAACCACAATTAGGAACTTTAATGCTCGAAATAGCTTAGAATCATCATATCTTAACTTTATTCACGATCTTGAATAATTAAAGCCATTAAGAGTCACATTTACCAATATTAGGGTTTCAAGGACCATTAAAACATATTCATGCACATGAAATCTCAATTAAATCAATTACGTGCAAAATTTATCTTTTTCGATCTTAATGTATCTCTTTACGATTAACAGGTTAATATCAACTTTAATCATCAATTAAACCCTACTAAATATATTAATCAACTTAAAATAGGGTTTCTTAATCATTAAAGTATTAAAGTTGATAACTTCCATTACCTTTAGAATTTCAAGAAGAATTAGCCTCTAAATATATTTGTATTGGATTCCTCTCATTTTCCTGAGCAAAATTCATATTTAATGCATAACCATACGAGCTACCGTTTAAGAGATACAAATTTAGCAAAAATCACTTACTTTGGGCCAATCGGAGGGCGCCACGTCACTTCGTCCCATGCAACGTCTCTTGACTTATTTGGAAACATAACGAAATGTCCAAATTTCCCTTGGTTAAATTCCCAGCTCTTCCACACCCTGAGGGGCATAACCGTCCAATCTTAGTTCAGTTGTCTTCAACCTCGCGTGCCCTAGTTACGGCCTGCTGCAGTGGCTCGTGAGGTTTCTTCCTCTCCTACCCTGTACCCCTAGCACGTTGACGATGATCCCATGGCCTCCACCGCCCTCCGTCGTACTTGCAAAGATCTGTAGTTGTGGCCGAGGTGGTCAGAATTTGAGCCGATGTCTGCACCCACCACGACACAACTTGTAGGTCCGCTGGGTGATATGAGCAGAGATGGGAGCAAGGAAAAGGTGGTTGACCACCTTAGATCTCTGGGGCTGCATCGTGCCTCCATCGAGTACCTGTCACAGCCATCAATTGCCCCCAAAATAGTCCTATTCTCTCGGGGTTAGGGTTTACACGAAAAGAAAAAAGGAGAAGAGATAAGGATGTGTGGGATTATCTTTAACTCGAGCCAAAAGCCCTACCCCATATATAGGGAAGGGTATCCATGCCCCAGATCGTTCATTTAAGGGAAAACAAACCCCTTTTCCTAATAGGAAAACATATTCCTTCATAGAGAAGTAATTCTTCTCTCTCTTATTTATTTCCTTGATATTCCTTATTATTTGGATATTTAGGAAAACTAAAATTCTCCTCATTATTATCTTTATCCTTGGCTTTTAATCCATTGGCCACGAAATTATATTTCCTTTTTGTAGCAAATACTTTCTTCTAATAATACCATGAAATTCATTCAGTATGCATTACATTATCCTCTTATTTTGCTTTATTGGTATTTTCTCTTTCTTTTCCTTTATTGGGGCTCCTTGGACCCCCAAAAACTCTAATATTTAGAAATTCCTTTATAAGGATACTTATTATCCTTCTAGATGTATCTATATGCATTATTTCTCATTATCATGTTTATTTCTTATTAAAATATCTCTTTTTGAGGATTTCTCTTTATTTCCCTTTTATTTTCCTCATGTTTATTCCTTTTATCATTAGGAATCGTTGGGATATGAAATTCCACCAAGGATAACTCAATCGTACCTCTTTCCACTTATTTTCCACATTTTACCATTATTTTCAATTTCTTCCTTAATAAAGAAATACTTAATTTATCTTTTCTTTTCTTATTGCATTATCTTTGCAACTTTGGACTCCTTGGGACCCAAGGAACCCAAGGAACTAATGTGACATGAAATCCACCTTTGGATTAAGTTCTTTTGCCTTCTAGAGGTTTCCACACCTTTATTTTCTCAAAAACTCAATTATTCATTTACTAATTGAATTTCCTTATTATTGGGACCAATAGACAATAAAGCCCACAACACAATCATCAAGGCTATTGTAAACGAAATCTATTTATTCAAAACAAATTATATCATTATTTGTTCATTTATCTTTAATATGAGAAATTACATTTCTCAGCAAATGAACCCAAAATTGGGGTTGTAACAATGTGTCTTTGCATAAATAACTATAGTTGAACAAAGTTATGGTGAAGAATAATTGTTTATTACAAAGGATAAATGATCTATTTGATTAGTTAAACTATTCTACAATGTTTTTAAAGATAGATATGAGGTTGGTATATCATTAGTTGAGGATCAAGGCATATGCCATACCTAAGACTTATTTTATAACTAGGTATGGTCACTATGAGTTTGTGGTTATGCCATTTCAGCTAACCAATGCACAAGCACCAATTGTGGGTTTGATGCATTGAGTGTTCAAGGTATATCTTGACCATATTGTAGTATTGTTTGTAGATGATAACTTGATCTACTCTAGAGGCATCAACATCATGATCATCATCTTTGTCATGATTTGGAGTTGTTGAGGCAATAAGGATGTATGCTAGGTTCAACAAGTCTGAGGTTTGTTTGACCAATGTGTCTTTTCTTAGTCATGTCATCTCGACAGGGGGGGCTGTATTGACCATTAGAAGGTAGAATCAATGCCATCATGGGGACATCCTAAGTCACTAATAAAGGTATGAAGCTCTATAGAATTGGCTAGTTACTATAGGAGGTTCATCAAGAATAGCATTGTAGCCTTACCTTTACTTAGGATAACTAGGAAAGGTGTACCATATCTTAGAGAGAAGAAATGTAAACATTGTTTTTAGTTACTAAATGAGAAGTTCATACCCACTTCAGTGTCATTTTTATCATAGTCTAGGAAAGGCTACATCATTTTATGTGTTGCTTCAAAGAATGGGATGGTCTATATGCTAATGCATGACAAGAAAGTGATTTCTTTTACTTCTAGGTTTCTTAAGAAGCACGAGGAGAACTACCTTACTCATGATGGATCTAGTATCTATGGTCATGACTTTGAAGATTTACAGGCATTATCGTTATGGGGAGAAGTATTAAATATTCATAGATCACATAAATCTTATAGTATATCTTGTTGAATTGAGTTGAAAATCAATAGTAGGAAATGGATGAAGGTGATCAAGGACTACAACTACACAATAGACTATCATTTAAGAAAGGTGAATGTGGTTGCTGATGCATTGAGAAGAAAGTCATCTTCACCTTCATCTACAGACAAAGTACAATTGTAATTTATGGTGTGCTACATGAGGAACATGTTGTCACTTTAATAGATGAACATATAGTTGTACATTTATTTACTAGCAAGGTTTTGGGAAGAATTATAGGCTAAGTGAACATTGATACAACAGATTTGTGATGCAAAAAAGTATGATATTGTGATGTATAATATTAGATTAGACTTCAACAATAGGAAGGATGATGGGTTTCATGAGGCACATGATTGGATAGTGTGCTTTCACAACCAGATGGTGGTTCCTAATTTTGGCAGTTTGAGAGAGATGGTACTCAAGGAGGATCATTTCTCAATGTATGAGATGCATGGTGGATATTAAAAAATATGTCATAATGTCAAGAACATGTACTAGAGTCCTAGTTTGAAGCGTAAACTAGCACGGTCTATGGCCAAGTGTCTGGTTTGTCAGTGGGTCAAGGTAGATCATTAGAAATCTTTAGGGATGTTGCAATCTTTTCCAATTCCTTACTGAAAATGGAATCACATGACCATTTACTTTGTGGTTGGTCTTCCTAGGATAGACAAGGGTCATGATTCCATCTTTCTGATTGTTGATTGGTTGACAAAGTCAACTAACTTTTTGTTGGTCAAGACTATCTACTTTTTAGAGAAGTTGGCACAAATTTATAAAAATGAGATAGTTCATCTACATGGTGTTCCTACAATGGTGATATGTAAAAGAGGACCATAGTCCATGCGTAGGTTTTGGGATCCTCTACATACAACTTTGGTGCCGCAATTGAAGTTCAATACAATATTTCATCTGCAAATAGATGGTCAATATATGAGAATGACACAAACTTTGAAGGATTTTTTAGAGCTTATGTTCTCTAGTTCTTGAATATTTAGATATTCACCTTAGTCTGATCAAGTTTTTCTATAATACAAGTTATCATAGGAGTTTGGATATGCCACCACATGAGGCTTTGTATAAAAGGTTGTGTTAAATCACCTCTTTGCTGGCACAAGATAGGTTAATATCAGTTGTGAGGTTTTGCAATGGTTTCACATACTATGAAGAAAATCAAGGTGATCAAAATGTATCACATGACAAATAGAAGTCTTACACGTATAACTAGCATAAACATTTGAAGTTACAAGTTGGAGACCACATATATATATATATATATATATATATATATATATATCAATGTCTCTCCTTAGAAAGTTGTTTGAGTTTGGAAAGAGGGGTAAGTTCACTTCTAGGTTTATGGGACCTTACCCTAAGACAACTCGAGTTCCAAAGGTGGAATAAGATCTAGAATTACTACCAAGGTTGCACATGTTGCAATTTTTTTTTCACATTTCTATGTTGAGAAAGTACCACCTGAATACATAGAAAAAATATAGTCACTTGCGGTTTAGTTGGATGATGATGTCTTATATATTGAGGGTCTGGTGTTGATCTTAGATATCTGTGTGTAGAAGTTGAGGAAGAAGTATATAGTCTTAGTATATGTATTTTGGTGATGTAGAGGAAGACATGGGAGTTAGAGTATGAGATACATAGAGATTACTCATCATTGTCCGTGTAGGATTTCGGGGGTGAAATCATTACTAGAGGTTTAGTTATAAGGTACATGACCTATTTTAGTTCTTAAGCATGTTTGATTGTCTTAATTTGGTTCTTAATTCCCTTAACTAAAAGTTTGATTATATTTTTGAATCAGATGATAATTTTGTATCTTTAATTTAAGCCATATTTCACCTCATTTTATCTTTTTAAAAACTTTATGTACATTGTTGGACTCATATGCAATTTCACCACAATGGAAGTTTTAGATGTAATTTTGTATACATATTAGTGTGGTACATATTTCTGTTTGTAATTTTGCATATTTTGTTTTGGGTTGAATTCTTTTGAAGTTTGTTTCAGGAGGTACCCATCCCTCATACTAGACTAGTGTAGGGGTGGTAGTTGGTGCATATGGGCAATGAAAATTGGCCAGACCAATAAATGACTTTGGAAGCTATGCAAAATTTTCTTGGCCTTGAATCAATGAAATGACAACAATAACCAATCAGAATGTTGGTTGATCAACTGATCAATAGAGTAAATAATTAAACAGGAAAATTTTGATTTTGTGAACTAATAAGAGCAATTGTTTACCTACTGATGGTTTCCCTTTGTAAGACCTAAGAGTGCTAGTGTTACAAAGTGATAAAGTGTTGATGCTTATTGACCAATAGAAATTTGTGGTTGACCAAAAAAAACTTGCATGCATGCATCTATAAGGATGCTGGCTATAAACCAACAATGACAAATTACAAACCAATGGATAGACATGCTCAAACCAATGAGAAGTCAATAGCATTTGATAGATGGAAAGTTGTTGACAACTAACAAGAGTTCTTATTTACCTAGATGATAAGACAACATTAGAAGGGACCGATGGGAATTCAAAGAATATCAAGTCAATGGAAACCTATCCCTTTGACCAACAAACTATCTACATGTAAGCTAGTTGATCTTACCTTCTTTTTCTCCCATCTATAAATAAACCTCCCCTTATCTCACCTAGAGACCCCTTTGCCTTTGAATTGTTTCTACTAGAGAACAAAGAGTACAAATACTAGAACCCAGTGGGATTTTAAATGATTGATGACTTTTTTAAAGTGACAAAGAGCTTGTATGTATGTAGATGCATGTTGTTGCATGCCTTGGATCAAGATTCTCTAGGAAAAATCCAAGCCTCTGAACCTAGTTACTTCCTACATGTAAGATTTTCCCTCTTAATTGTTTTTCTTGCCTTTTCTCCATTCTTCTTCTACCTTGGTCGATATCTAATATGTTTAATGTTGAGAACTTGTGCATGTAGTTAAAAGATGTTCCTTTACTCTCTCTTTTCTCTAGATACACTTAATTCTTGGGAAAAGGAACTTTATTTGAGTTTTTGGGGGATAAAGTTAGGATATTTGATGCTTTCTTTTATGTGTTTTTGGGTGAAGCTTGTGTTCATATCCTTTGAGGAGAGTGATATAACTTTTAATGCATCTTTACCTACATTGCTACATACTTAATCCTAATCTTTCTGTAAAATATTATATCCTATAAGATTATACTTTTCAAACTATTTTGCATGAGTAAGATAGATATTCATATTTTATATCTCCTTAATTTCCCAAATATATATTTTTGGTGTTAATTAAGTTCTCTCTATAACATGCATGAGCTGAAATTTGAAATGCAAAATGTTCCTAAAATGTCATTTTTATGGTGTTTTGATACTATTAGATGGGTAATTGACCTACATCTTTCCCTTAAAGTTTAGGGGATTTTATGTAATGATCTAAAGGCTTTTCCTTAGCTATTATATTGTTCAAATATAATTGGACATAATCCTATATGTAAAGATAGCTCATGTTTGCTTATCTTTGGCCTTTTTATACTCTTTATCTTAAAAATATCATAAGGTTAGCATAAGTCAAAGCTTTAAGCTAAATGGGGTTTTGAATCATTTATATCTTATAAATCTATGTGCAATATTTTTAGATAGTTATGAGATTTCTACAAAGATGTTTCCATTGTTTGTCTTTAGTAGTGAATTGGGTTTTCATGTACCCTACTTTGATGTTTTGGTCCTCATTATGGCCTAGGATGGTTAGGCATACTATGATTGAGTAACTTAACTTTTTTTAAAGTATTTATATCTTCTAAAGTTTCAATACTTAATTTGTTTTACAATCACTTATAGGTCCATTGTATAGAACTTAATTGATGTAGTCAAAAAATGAGTAACTAGCATAATTAATCAAGTGTACTATTAATCTTGTAGCATCCTGTAAATGTTGACCCATATCAATATAATAATTTATTGTATAGTAAAATGAGTAATAATTGCAGTAATTTTGAATGGTGAAAAGGAACTCATAGTTGTATATTGTTGACTACATGTAGGTATGGGGAGGTTTTTTTAAATATCATCTATATTTCAAGGATTATATGTGATTGAGAGTGGTGATGTTCTTAACTAGATTGGAGGGTTGTTATATCCTAGTATATTCTAGAATGGATAGTGTACCTATGACAGACCATATTTTTAGAATGATGTAATGTCCTAATTATAGATTTGGTTGTTGTGCCACTTGATTTGTTACTCGTATTGACTGAGGGGAAGATATCTTTTGGAGTCCAACATCCTAAGATCCTGTAAATGGCTGGTTGCAACTTCACAGTATCCAACTAGTAGTTTGTGTAACATACTCAGATCTAAGTTCACAACTAAACTCTTCATTTTTCCTAGACCCCTTATTGGTTTTGTAACACTAAGTTCCTTTTCATGGATCTAGATTAAATTAGGAAGAGTTGAAATCAATTTAATATCATGAATACATAAATATCCTTTCATGTGAAATGTTAGGATAAAATGATCAAAGACATTTAATAGTAGGGTTTGATGTACCATTGCACCAATTAGTAGTTGTTTGTTCTTGGAGAGTCAAAATTCTTCCTAGGCGTAAAGGACGTAAGAAATTGAGATATAATATATTGCATCATTTGATTAATTAAGAGTGATTAGTGGATGAAATCACCTAGTGATTTCTTATCATAAATAATTAAATAAAACATCAAATGTTTTGAAAATTTAAAATTGAGGCTAAATTTGGATTCCTCATATCCTATTTGGCCTAGCCACCAATTTCCATTTCAATTGGACATCTTTTGCTGACACAAGTAAATTAGAAAACATAAGAATTGAGTAAAGTTGAATTGATTTAATTGATGACATATCTTTTAGTTCAATGTTGAATTGATCACGTCTCCCTTAACTGATGTGACCTGAGAAACTTCTCCCTTACCGCAATAGAAGTCAATCAAATCTTTTGTAACTGACATTAATGTTCCCTCCTCCTCTTCCATTTCCTCCTCCCCCCTCACTTCTTCTCTTCCCATCCCTATTCTTTATCTTCGCTCTATTCTTCTCATTTTTTTCTACAACATGACGCAAAACTCTAGATACCATCCATCTGCTCCTCATTCTAGGAGCCTATTGGAATAGAGTACCACCCTGTCTTCTTATTTGGTTGACAAGAGACCTTATGGGGACCAGAAGCATCATGATCCGTTTCTCCTTCACCAACTGGTTCGCCTAAGTAACATCCCAAAATTTAAATAAAATAAATTTAGGATCTTAATTGAAAATTTTCCAATAAAAAAATTAAAATGTAGACTTTAATGGAAAGTTATCCCAAATATAACATGATCTATAGGAAGAGAACGAAATATATTCCCTTAATTTTCTCTATGACTAAATGAGTTCAAATACATAGAAGGAAAACTAACATTATTCTCTCTCTTTCTCTCTCCTATGGTAATCTTTCAAATACAAATAAAAGATAATGAATGGACCTTACATTGTATAATAACTCCCTATCTCAAATTTGAATCAAAGTATAACTTAGGAAGGAAAGGATAATTCATTTTAATCCTTATACATTAAGATAATGACATATGATAGTTTAATGGACAAAAGATAAAAAAAAAACATGAAGCAAATGTGTAGGGAGAATATAGACTCTTTAACTAATTTATGGTCCAAATTTGAAGTCAATAGGACTTCATTTGACCCTCCAAATCAATTAGGGAAGATAGTATATAGTTTGATTAAATATTAATGGAATATTTGATTCATAGAATGATTTATCCTAAGATCTGGCTATTTAAATGTCACACTCTTGATTTTTGTTGATTTTGGCTACGGTTCAAGTGTCACACGCTCTTAATGGATTTTAGGTTTCTATCTAGACCGTTGGATTTCCATATGATGGCCCCAGACTTATCTCCTACCTTGAGCAGGAGACTAAGAACTAAACATCGGGCCATATTTCATCGCTGACCCAGATCTCCCTCCACAGAGTCCCATTTTATGAAATTTCTTCACCATTGACACTAAAATCCTCTTGAGAACTAAACCATCTCGGGTTTGAGGGAACTTTGTGTCCTAAGGACAAAACACCCTCTAGGGCTGGGACTTTCCTACCTCCATGGATTTATTGAGCACCTTACTGATTCACACACCTATATACAGTAGTGTCATAAGAACCCCCAGACCCAGAGCACCCTCTCATGTCAATTTTGTCTCCTATGTTCCGTGAAGCCCTGAGGAATCCATTTTTGCATCTCCTGTGAGCACCTTGTTATTCCAGCCTCCTCTACCATTTTTGGTCAATTGCTAATATTGTAAGTTTCTCTAACCTTGCATACATATTTTCATATCATGAGTTGTTCCCTAGAAAACCCCACACATCATACCCTATATATTGACCTAGGGAAACCACCGATGATATATTGTCTTGGGTTTTCTTTGCTTCTTTAGTCTAGGAAAGGAACCTTTTGTCTTTGTCTTTCCTCAAATATTGTGTTGTGAAGCTTTGTGTTGGAGTATGATGCATGTTTTTCCATCTTCACACCCTCACCTTCTCGATGTCATGGAGAAAGCATGTTCTAATAGAGAAGGCAACTGCCGCTTTGTTCTTTATCTCTCTGGAAATAGTTTGGTTTGAGGAACTCAACTCCGTGGACCTGAAGCCAGCGATCCCTTTGTGTTGCGACCAGGAATTGTAGAATCGAGACCTACTACACCATGTTCTCCATTGTTTTGAGGAAGAAGAATTGTAGGATATTTGGTTATGCCCTTGGTTCATAATGATTTTTATTTTAGGCACACAAGGGAAGTTTAGGGTTTTTACCCGCCTTCATTTTTCCTTGACTGATGATTAGTAGGGGTGATCCCCTTTTCTAGATGGCGGCCAACAATTGGCCCAGGTCTAATGTCCGTGGGTTTGGACAACAATGCTCACATGGCTTGTTTGGCATTTTTCTATTGTTCACTACTTTTGAAATTTATAATAAATCAACCATTTATCGGAAAAAAATATCCAAAAATAGTCATTGGAAAGGTTTTTACAAGGGGAACCTAATTTCAATATTTTCAAACCCTAATTCAACAATAGAAGACAATGTTTCCTTAGAAGACCTAAATTAGGGTTTAGGATGTGTTTAAGATGATAATTAATGTAATATAAGTTAATTTCAAGAAACCTAGGATTGGCTCAGGATCAGAGGGATTAACCTCTCATAAGACAATGGATCCAATTAAAGGACTTCCTAACAAAAGATGATTAGTCCTACTCCAAATAGGCAAGTTACATCTATTTATCACCCCTATAGTGAAAAACAAGTGTGCCACATCCTGGTTAAATAATATAGATGCATATGTAGATGCATATAAGTCAGTACGAAAAAATCTCCATTTGACCTATCATAAATTGTGAGCTGACTAGTCCTTATGGATGTCCCGTGGCATAAAATCTAGTTGATTTTTACTAGCATCCTTGACCTTGACTTATGTATGCTAATCTAGAATACCTTACTTGATAATATTGGCCACATCCTCTATCATTACCACACCTAAACTATATCTAGAAGATCCACTGGCTTTTCCTTGATTGTTGTGTCACATTTTGATTCAATAGTGGGAAAGACCACTTGACATGCCTAACATGGCCACACTTGACGAAGCTCTTCATATCATAGAATCACCAATACTTCCCTTTCATTGACATGGAACCCAAATTGTTCTCTGTAGATGGAGAAAAGCCACATGATCTTCCCTAGCTAAGAGACCATTGGGTTTGTACATATGTCTTTAGCTAAAAAATTGTTGACCTCTATTGATATTGTTGATATTATTGTTGTTGTTGTGGAATTGATAATTGTTTCTTCTTGTAACTTCTAGATTGATGTCCCTACAATTGAGATAACCTCTTCATTGCATTATCATCATGGAGGGTCATCCAAATCCTCTTTATCCTCCTTACCACTTCCACAAAGGTGGAAAACTTGTCATGCATCTCCAAGGTAGATGTCATTTGCACCAACTCAGCATTCAAGCCCTCTCAATCCTCCTTATATAGTCCTTCTCTATTTTTTCCATGTGAAAACATAACCTCAACAACTTGATAAACCTATCCACATAGCCATTCACAGACCATAATCCCTAATGTACCTACTCGAGATACAACACGGGGAAGTATTGGCTCTTGAATTCCTTCCTAAACTCAGCCCATGTGATCACCTGACTAGGTCTATTCTCCTCCTCAATTACCACCCAATGGCCAATGCTACCCTTTCAAAGGTAGATTGCATGCTTAATCTTGTCTTCTACTATGACGTCCAAGATCCAAAATTCCTTCTCAAGCTCTATCAGTCACAAGTATACATCCATCATATTTTTCATGTGTGTATACTCTATAGAACGTACACATTTGAACCCCTCAAATGTCATTCTCAGACCCCCTAATAACTCAGGTTCAGAGCATGTGTCTTGGGTGGAGTTACATGTACCCTTTATTCTAGATGTGTAATTGTATCCATTAGTTATCCTAAGACAGACTAGAAAGTTGGATCAACTATGTCTTTGGGTCCAAAGTATTTTGAATGAGCTTTTGTAACCCTATCTCATGTACTCCTCCTGCCACTACCTTCTTCCTCTCACCACCTCCTAGCATCATACAGCTACTTTCACCAATTGTTCATGTGCACAAAAACCATAGTTCATGGTTAGATATTTTGGATACTCAAGAATAGACACAACAACATAAGTCATATGTCCTTATAGACTCAATGAACATAAAGCTTTGATCCCATCAAATGTGGAAACACCACACAAGATGAGATTAATCAAAACTAAAATATCATTCAAACAATAATTATGCACCATTACCAAAAAGGAAAGAATAAAAGAGGAATAAAACAATATTGATATTTCCATAGGAACATTTCAATAGATCCCAAATAGTCTATATATTCATATTAGGTAACTTTACAAAGAGTTTAGCGTTCATGTACAAAACTTGTATACAAAAGGATATCTTGCCAAATATTTACAATGTGTACCCTACGCAAGACATACAACCAAAGCTTTGAGTCAATATAAAACACATCAAATCCTCCTTCCTAGAGATAAAAGTGTAGCGACAACTCTAGGACTCCAACTAACCACACCAACATTTAGGCTTGACTAATTTCTGAACTTAGGCTCCTATCCAACAAAGATTTAATCATGATTTTGGTCACCCTAAAAGATATGGAAAACCATAAAGTGAGACCCAAGTGTCAAGAATATGATATAATAGATGATAACATTATTCACAAGTGATTTATGTAATCAAGTCAATAAAGACAAATAACACAAAACATAGAAGAGCTGTGCATAGTATGTAATCATGATAATGTAAGTAGAATAATCCAAAAGTGGAAATTTTCTAAAAAGGTCGATTTTGTAATGGATGTTGAATAATAATCCTAACAGAGTAAGAATCACAATAGTAATGCAGGTATAGATGATAAGTACAAGCATACAAGGTGATTAACCCATGAAACCTAAAGAGATATACAACATGATTGAGCTACTTACTTAATTAAGCCATGGGTAGTATGAGATGTACCACTTGTCATTGTATAGTCATAAACAACCCCATATAAGATTGTAGGATCAATGGACTCTTAAACATCTCTTCCCCTCATTTGTATTAGGAACAATTGCAGTGGCACAACAGTCTAACCTATAGGTAGGGGCACAATAATCATCACATAAAAAATTGGTATGTCTTGGGTCCATAGGTTAGCACACCAAAAACTGGGCTATAACAACCCTCCAATATGAGTTAATATCATAACATCTCTTAAACAAAAATAATCCTTGAAGTCTACATGATGGACAAAAAAAACTCCCTGTTCCCACATATAATCAATAGTATATGAATATGAGTTCCTTCCTCACAATTTAAACTTGCTATGAGGGTGAATCATTTCACCATCCAACAAATTCTAACACTGAGATAGTTTTATGGTCATATGAAACTATAGTGTGGGGTTACGATTGATTACTTAAGCCAATTACTTGTTTTTTACTGCATCCATGAAGTTATATACAATTTTACAAGATATAAAACATTTAAAATAGTTATAATTTACTCAACCATGGCATACCTAACCATCCTTGTCCATAATAAGGACAAAACATCAAATTAGGGTACATGAAAGCCGAATTTCCTATTAAGGTCAAGATACAGAGAACTCCTCCTAAGAATACCAAAACCATCTGAACATTTTCACATGGTTTCATGAGACAGAAACATATTTGCACCAAAAGTTTAGCTTAAAACGTCAACATATGTGAAAGTTATGCTATTTTCAAGATTAGAGTATAAGAAGGCCAAAGAAAAGTATATGGGTCACCTTTACATAAAGGATTCAATCCGACCAAAAAATCAATAGCATAAAGGCTAAGAACAAACCTTAAAATAATAATAGAACATCCCCTTAATGGTAACTAATGGAATTTAGGTCGATTTCCCATCTTATAGTATCAAAATACCACAAAATGGACATTTTTAGGAACATTTTCACATGTATTTTGAATTTCATCCCACGCATATCTTAGAGAGAATTAATCAATAGAAGAAAATATATTTAGGAGATTAAGGGAGACATAAATTTATATCATCATTCTCATACTAAACATTGAGGAAAGATCAATTTTTAGTTTTTTAGAAGAATTTAAAGCAAGATTCGGGTTATCATGTAAAAATTGGGCAAAAATACTTCAAAAGTTATATCACTCACTCATAGGAGATGAACACAAGGCTCACCTAAGAAACAACAACAAAAAGCACCAAATATCTGAATATTTATCCTCAAAAAGCTTTAACAAATCTCCTTTCTTCAATACCATGATGTATCTAGATGAAGGAGAGAATAAAGGAAGGTCTTTTAACTACATGCACAACTTCCCAACATGGAAAACCATGGATTTCAACCAAGGTAGAAGAAGGGAATAACAACAGTAAAAAGAATTAGAAGGGAAGATCTTATAGATAGGAAGCAATGAACTAGTTTAGGAGGCATGAATTTATCTGAGGGAAGCTTGATCTAAGGCACGTAGCAACATGCATCCACATGCATACGAGCTCCCAGCCACTTTGCAAAACTCATCCATCTTCATAAACCTTGTCACTCTCCAACATCTATGGACTTTTTCTCTAGAAGCAATAAGTAAAAGCTAAAGGATTCTCTAGGTGATATGGTCATAGATGACTAAAAAGAAGGCAAGGTCAAACAACATATGTGCATATTTACTATCAATCAAAGGGGAAGGTTCCATGTTAATTTTGTTTTCATTTGTATTCCCATTGGTCCCTACTGTAGTGTTCTCATTGGATGGGAAAAGAAGAACTCTCTTTGATTGCCTACAAGTTCTCATCAATCAAATATTGTTGACTTACCATTGGTGTATAAAAGTGTGGCTTTTGATTGGTTTGTAGCTTTACTACAAGATTTGTATAGCTGACAACCTTATTGATGCATGCTTGCAAGTTTTCTTTGGACAACCACAAATTTATATTGGTCAACCAATAACAACTCTTGATTGGTTTGCAACAGTATTGCACTCATCAGTTTACAAATAGAATCCCATTAACTGACAAACAATTTATCTCATCATTCACACAAGATCAGATAGCATCAGTTTGCTTATACTGTCTTTGTAGATTGACCAGAAAAAAAAAATTATCTTTAGTTGGTAGGTGTTGGCATTACATCACTACAAGGCTAGGAATTTTTTTTATCAATTTCCAAGTTGGTAGAGCCACTGGTTGATCAAGCCAAGTTTCACTAGTCATCCACATGAACTACCACCACTACACTAGTCGAGGATGGCTACCCCATGCACAAAGTTCAAAAATATTTAACTCAAAACCAAATATGAAAAATTATGAAAGACAGAATGTGTCACAATAATATACACAAAAATTGCACATAGGCCCTCAATTATGATGAGATTGCATATATGTCCAACAATGAATATAAAATTGCAAAATAGAGAAAATGTTTCAAATTAAAGATGCAACTTTTGAATTGATTCTAAAACATAATCAAACATTTAATCTAAGGTAATCATGCATTTAATTAAGAAAATAAAGTATATTTAAGAATTAATATGGCTTAGGGGCCTTACATACAAGCTCCAATAGTGTGTCTGACTTAGCAATAAGTTGGTTGGCTTTTTCTATCATGATTGACTAGCCATGATTTACTAGTCAACCATCACTACATATGACCATTTCTAGAAGACCCTCATAGAAGTCAGTTTGATTAAAATACTTAGGTCAATGAACCTTTTTATAGTTAGGAGCAACATCTAAACAATGATCAACTACATAACTAGGTGCCAGTATGTTGATTATCAATCTAACTAATGGCAATGTGGTCCTATTAATGGCTAACACTTAGCCAAATATCAAATTCTTTTCAAATGTGTCCACCTACTATACCAATAGTGACCCTAGGAGTCTCCAATACCATATAACTTTCAATGTAGTTTATATTTTGAACTAACACTAAGAAAACATGAAAGGTAATTATTTTTCTATTGTCTATCATCTCATTAGGTGAAAAGACAATATTTCCCCTATAATCATAACCTGATAAAAATCAAGGTTTCACTTAATCAAACCCTAGATAATGAACCCTAAAGCCTAATGAGAAAATATTTTGAGACTATAAGAATATCAAACATCAACCAATGCTAGTTAAGAGACAATTTCATAAGTAAGGGGTGAAAGACAAAATTGGGTTCAAAAGCATTAGGTTTCATGTTATTGAAGGAGGCGCATGACCCTTATCTATGAGAAAATAATAATCCTTGTTTTGAGAAAATTGATTCTTTGTCACCATGATATTCAACTTGAGGCATGTTTATTTAGTGTTGACAGTTTGACTTAGTCTAAGGGGTTGAGGAACCAATGATTCCTTAAGAGATATCTTAGATGCTTTGAGTAATCAATTTTCATACATCAATGGTGGAATTGATAGAACTACTCTCCATTCCACTAAAAAGGAAGTAGTTATATATATATATATATATATATATATATATATATATATATATATTATGTGTGTATTCATATGTATACATCTCTTTCTCTCCTTCTGTGTGTGTGCACATGTGCATGGGAGAGCCATAGAGAGTGTGTATTAGTTATTCTCCCATTAAACCAGTTCAAAAATTCAATGTGGGGATGGGCATTTTAAGTAAAATTTGATGCAATTAGATCATCATTATTCATATATAAAACCATGTAGGAGAGAAGCCATGAGATTTTGGTTTTATGCAAATACAATTCCTCGTGAGAATTTTTTAGGATGAATTTTGGCTTTAGCATAGAGCTTTTAGAAATTTATGAGTACAACATAAGTGATGTGTTGTGATACTAATGATCCCCAGGTCACCTCATCCTTAGGGAGACAAATAATGTGCCACAAGATAGGGTGCATGTTTTTCCCTTGGGAGTGTCACCCAATAAGAAATCACTTTTGAAATAAAACTAGAAAGAAAATTGATTAATCACGAAAAAGCCATGAACACTGTATAATGATCAGAAAAAATATCATTTACAATAGAAATGTTGCAAAGGAGAGGAAACATCTACTCTAGCCCTAAACTTTGTGTGTAAGTTTGTCAAAGATATGGATCCATATTGATCATGGAAGTTTCATAAAAGTAAAAGTAATCCATAGGTATCTATACGAAAACTTTTATTGGGAAGCCTAGTATGTGCGTATAGAGCTTTGGGTTATTTCAGTAGACAACTATGTAATAAGGTGAGTTCCTCAAAACTATAATTAAGCCCAAATAAATGTTCAAAAAGTCTCGGAATACACTTGCATTTAAGAGAGTGGTTGAAGTAGTGATATCAAACTTGGACATTGAAAGCTTAAGAAAAAAGGAGGGGTATGTAAATGAAATGATAATGTATTTTAGAAAGTAGTGATGTTAATAGTTTTGCAACAGTCATTTCATATAAGTGAAAAATAAAAGAATATAGCACATTCAATGGTGATTAGAAAATTACATGGCATTGGATCCCCTATGTTTGATGAGACTGGAGTTCTTAAGAATCTAAAATGATTACAATTTATTATAATAAAGAATGAGGTGGAGGATTGTATGCTTCCATTCAAGAATCTAGACTAGAGCTGAAGCTAGAGCACCTTAAGCTCATCAATAGGAAATCAAACAAATTGTTATTTTTAAAATGGAAATCCATCCTTAAGACAGGTCATGGGATGACATAAGATGCAACAATTGTGTATAATTATATACACTATGGTGCACCAATCATGAATTTCTCTACCACTGACTAAGGATGTGTGCTTGTTATGTATTATGTGGCTCTAGGTAAGCTAATTTAGAACTCAGTTTGTTTACAATAATTTTGCAGGATCCATTCAAAATAGATAAGGTAATAACAACTTTGACAATATTTTATTTTGGAGTTGAGAAGAGAGCCATTACAGAAGTGTTGATAGTGTTCCCATAGTAATGATAAAATGAAGTAGAATCCCATCTGCTTTTCAAGTTTTATCCAAGCCACGGCTAAAGTTGATCTTTTTACCCTCCTCATTATGAGCTTAATAGTCCCACATTGGTGGTATGGGACACCAATGGGCAGTAGTTAGTGTTGAAGGGGCTCTCCCTTAATGGGTCGACCTTTTGGGGCAGTCTCCTTTTGGATCTATCAATTTGGTATAGCAGACAAATCCATTTTTGGCCTTATTAGGTAACCTTCGGTGATATGGGCCACTAAAGTGGCCTGCCTTTGGGGCTGGGTGGACTGTGAGGGGTGGGTCTAGTGGTGAGGCGCATTGGATCAACTAGAACGTTCGATAAGGCTCGACGGGTCTCCCAAGACGTCAAACCGTAAGTAAGGTGTTGTTGTGAGCTTATTAGTCGCACATTAGTCGTATCGAACGCCACAAGACAATAAATAGAGTTCAAGGGACTCTCCCCCTAATGGGTTGACTTTTAGGTGGTTCTCCTAGTGGGCTATCACTCGATCTAAAAAAAAATGGTTGTGAGGGCATGTGGATGAGGAGTTGGGCGTAAGGTAGTCCAATATAGGACAATAAAGTTTGACAACCCAAGGCCATGGTTGTTGTCCTTAGTGAGATGGCCACTAATGGTATCCATTTCGATGCTTCTTCTATTTAATCGAGATATGTGTAGATTCATAGCAACCCAACAAACTCTAGTGTAAGATAAATATAAAATAAAACAAGATTCTTTTTCTCTTAAAGGAATTCTCGAGTTTCCGTGGGACGAGTTCTAGGTTTAGGTCTTCTTTTGAGCTTGCGTGGCGTTAGGATGAAAGGGCATTCTCGTGCGGACGGTGGTGGTGGAGGATAAGATCATGGTGCACGGGAGCTGATCATTGATAGATACACTAAAACTATTCTTGCCGTTGTATTGAATATAGCAGGCACACAAGCTGGCTGGCACCGTCGTGTTTCCGCATGCGCGTAGGGATAATAAGATGAATACTTAAATCGGCCCGTTACATTGTCTAGATTCGTAATCCATACTAACTATCGAATAAAATATCTTGAAATGGTGCAGTCTGGCGAGCAAGAGACAATGAAAGTACGGCTTGTTGGTTGGGAAGAGCGTCCACCGTAGGTTGTCGTACGGCTTGTTGGTTGGGAAGAACGTCCACCGTAGGTTGTCGGGCCATTGAGAAGAATCATCTTACGGTAGACATCCACTAGTTGGCGGGCTAAACCCAAGTTTAAACTATAAAGACAAATGCTAGGTGGACACCATTTTAAAACCCAAAACAAAACTCCAAGCAATTTCAACCACATGTTACAAGGTATAACAAATAAAATATTTTATTTGTTATACATACCTTGTAACTGGTGGTGGAGATTGTTTGGAGTTCCGTTTACATACCTTGTAACATGTGGTGGAGATTGCTTGGAGTTTCGTTTTGGGTTCCAAAATGAGTATGCATAGCAAACCTCAACGATAAATGCCTTCTACAACTTGTAGGGCTGTAAATGGGTACGGGTAGACCCGCGGGCCCGTAAATTCGAACCCTTAAGAAACCTGTCACGGGTCTAATTTTTTATACCTGCATATCATTGGACCCATATACCCTTCGGCCCGCATATAAGTGGGTCCAATAATGGGTATGTTTGGACCCAGACCCGCTAGATCACTGTACCCGCTATACATAAGTAACTACTTAAATAATATGTTATATATATCATAATTTACTAGTCTAATTAATATAATTCTTAAGATTATATCCTACTCTAACCAAAATAAGGTCGAGACTAGTCATATAATTAAGAATTAACTATTCTAGTTAAACATCATATGTAAACTTAAAATCCAAATGTCTACTAATTTACATTACTTTCTACATAAGTTAACGTTATGATGGTGACTATAAATATGTAAACAATTAACTCAATTAGTGTTGATGTATAAAATTAGCATTATCTAATGTAACTATTGCATATTAGTATACTATATAATAATAATATCTTGTTGTATTAAAATATATAGAACACAATCATTTCTCTTACATAAATAATATGATGTTTTATAGAATTGATTACCCGTATACCTGCACCGCATACCTGCTGTTATTGCGGGTACGGATATGGTGCGGGTCTAGGTTTTGTATTATGTTGGTCTAGAATCGGAACCGGACCCACTAAATTAGATGGGTCTGGGTATAGGTATGGGTATGGCCAGACCCGCACCATACCCGCACCGTTTACACCCCTAACAATTTGTTATTCACCGTCACTATCACTAGTAGAGGACGCAACTTGAGAGCAGAGGGTTAACCCAAACAAACTACAACTTGCACCATGAGGCCCAAGGCGAGAATAAGGATAAGATAGAGATGATGGGGTGAAAGTAACAAAAATCAGGCCCCGTTTGGCGACGGATTCTACAAGATCTAGCATTGTCTTTTAGTCAACAAAACGACATGATAAATTGAAGAGTTCAGCAAAATTTAGGTAAAAAGTAGGATCCAGAATTTGCTAGTCATGTTTTAGGATGTATATCCAAATCAACTCAATCCCGCTTTGAAGTGGGGTATTAAGATCTAATTCTGGATTAGCTTTTTTGTTCTGACATCGATTCGACATATTACCTAGACTAGAGCCGTATCGAATCCTCAAACACTATTTCATAGACAGACTAACACGATTCAGATTTCACAGGAGTTAAATATCAATATTTCTACCAAACAAGGGTTTAGAGACATATTTAGGCACATGTTTAAGCAAAGTCGGAGTCCCACATCAATATTGGGTGGGGGATAGAAAGTTAGCTTTACATTCATGGCCATTTTGAAAGATAGAAAGAAGAATACTTTGAAGCCAAAAAATTAACAGCGGGAATCATTGAAGAGGCATGTCGCTATGTTGTTTGTGTTTTTTAATAAACAAAGGAAGAGCAAAAAGCATTCATTTTTGAGATTAATCAAGGTTAGATTCAGTTATGGTTATAGTTTTCCAATGTTGTAGGTTCTTAATTTTTTATATATTCACCATATACTCTTCCTTTCTTCTCCTTAACCTCGAAATATTTTTAGGATGGATCTAAGTGTTGGATCAATGGGCTCTAGAGGGCAGGTGAATAGAGCTAAAAACACTTAAATCAAATTCATTAGCCCTTCAAATTGCTTCAAGAAATATGATTACAAATATGGAATTTGTGTGCGGATGAAAGAGATTGGATGAGATCAAGAACAAGCTATGTATAGTGGTTCCAAACTCCAAACTAGGACCGTGTACATTCACTACCTAGAGAGGTCAACCTCTAGGATTTTGCAACCATTGCATACTTATATTCTATTATAAGACATACAATAAGACCTTCCTTTTGCAGGGTAAGAATTCAACCTTTCTCTTTAAGGATCAAAAGGAGCTGATAAACCTTACAATATTTTACATATCCTTTGAGCAAGAGTATACAACCTCTACAAGGGCTTACCCACCTTTGCAACGAGATGGACACCTTCACCAAGGATCTCCCTTCTTGAAATAAGTCATCCACCCTGAAGCAGTTACCCACTCTTCTCAAAGATCTTCAGCCTTCACCTTCTCCTTCACCAAGGAGATGCTTTCACCAACTTTACTTGAAGAAAGGGAATGGGAAAAGAGAAAATTGAGAGCTTCTCAAGGATTTCAATGAAGTAGCTCTCTCATAGATACCTATCTCACTCATATTGACATTTTGTTTGGTAAGTAAGAGAGATAAAGGGACTATATGTGGACAAAAACACTCAACTATAGCTAGGAGAAAGGTAGGAAACTTGAAATGAAATCTACAGGCCCCTATTTATGGTTGAAGGTATCCACTAGCTAGTAGAAACACTTAGAAATGACTTTTAGCCATTTGGGGTATTGCAACAACTATAATTTCAAGTTTTGTAACACTCTGACGGTTAGAAATATTTATTCTGCACATTTCTTACAGTGTCGATCAAGTTTTAATAAAGAAAACTCAGCCAACAACATTATGTGACAAAGCAAATTTGATGTGTCCTTCGAGTTTATCCTAGATGAAACTTGGCCAATGAATTAAGATCACTTTATATGTGTAGGCTGTTAGTTGAGTTGTCACCAGGATAAACTCGGCTGAACATGGCAGTTTCCAAGACCCTTCCTAGGCGTCGTTCAAGTTTCTGAAAGGTAAACTCGACCAACAAAGGTCTTTGTGATGCATTTTGGAAATTGTCATTTGAGTGCTTAAACATTTGTTTTAAGTTCTCTTTATTTTTCATCATCTTAATTACAAGTTATATCATCAATAAAAATGATTACAAAAATGTTCCTAAGTTGATTAGGGTGTTTTATACAAAGGTGCATTTGCATTGACTTCAGCTTGTATTTGATCAAGCTAGGGCTTGATTGAATTGATCCTTTTCATGAACCTAATACTTGAAATCAATCACAAATAGACCAATTAGATACATATGAATGGAATGGTTAACTCGTCATAAAAATATGGACAATTATACCTGTTAGGTCAACATTCTCCCCCTTTGTGAAGATGACAAACCATTCCTCAACATATTAAAAAGGACTTCAAATTTAAACTTTTACCTTGTGAATTGTAGAGGGATACATGAATGAACAACACCAATTATTCCCCCTCAATTTATGCTTACCTTTGTGTGCATGGTTTGTTTTTCTAAAACACATAACCATAGCACATGTATACTATTGAGTCCCCTTACATAGTCACAAGATATATCATAGAATTAACTAGAAAAGGATCACAATTCAATATGTAGTTGAGATCATTCCTCCCCCTTTGCTTGAGCTCATTTCTCCCCCTTTGTCATATCAAAAAGGTAGGGGGTAGAAGAGCTAAAACATAGGTCTTATCCAAAGGCACAAACATCACATATAAAAAATAGGAAACCACCACATTTAAACAAGATATAGAACAAAGAGTACTAGAGGCATAATCACCATATGGAAGCACACACCAAAAGATCATAAGAATTAGTGAAGCATATAGTTCAAGGTGCATGAGATTAGATTACAACTCAAGTAAGTTCCCTAAATATAAGCAAATATAAGTGACAAAGACAATGACAAAAAGTAAAATAGTAGTCATCAATAAGTGCCCAATTTTCAATGCATTCAATTATACAAAAAGACAAATGTAAGAGCCATGCTAGAAACCTAGGAACTAAACTTCTATTGCATATAAGTCTTCATTTGGCCGGTAGTCCTAATCTCCATCAGATGGTGCATCAGGGACGGTAGGGGTATCATCATCTCCATCATCTGAGTTTGAACTATCCTTTGGTCCATCATCACCATCATCCTCACCATCATCAGCATCCCCATCTTCAACCTTATCAGCCATCTCCTCATCCTTTGAAGGTCCAAAAGAGTGAGTAGCAGGCCACTTGTGATGTTGCTCCTTCCAAGACATGCCACAAGTATCCAATGCATTTGCATGCTCAAATTTGGGTGTTGAAACTCCATCAAATCCAGCAAGAAAGGTGGAAGCAAGTCCTGGAGGAAGAGAAAGTAGTTGGGTGGCACTCAGGTAAGGAAAGGAGGCATAGGTAGGTCCCTCACTAGAGCTAGGGGTGGAGAAAAAGTGGGGTACTAGTGAGTAGGGAACAACTGATCATATGCATAAGAAGCATAATCAGTAGTTGTGTAGGGCTGGTAGGTGGGATGGGGATGTGAACACAACAATTTCATATTTGACGTGATTTGAACAAGATCCTGATGGATGTTCTCATGGGCGTGCATGTTATAGGCATTTTGGTGCATCATGTAGCCCATGAGGGTTTCATTTGACCCCAAAAAGGAGGCACAGGTAGGTCTAGGAGGAGGTGTAGGCTGGGTGGAGGAAGAAGCACCAAGTGTGGTTGTGGAGGTGGAATGAAAGGACCTTTTGATAGTGGTTTCACTGATGTAAGCACCTTTCCAACTTGATTTGCAACTAAGATCATGGAAAAGAGATTTCTTAGTGTGATGAAGAAACAAACCACATTCAAGTTTGGATAAGGTGGGTGGGTTCCACGAGTATTCTTCCCAGAGTCAAAATAGGTCATGTGATGGAGAATGTAACAGTCCCATTTGACTTTGACATCACGAAGGAGACAAAACATTAGCACAACAGTATTTTTTGCAATATTTGTTTGATTTCTCTTTGGATGGATATTATAGTTGACTATAAGTGCAATGAGGCAAGTCGTGATGTTAAGAGAGGAAGAAGGAATAATCACTTTCTTCCTATAGGGAACCTCAGGTTTCTTTAGGAACATATGGATGTTAGGTAGGGTGAGTTTAGGTTTAAAACCTTGGTATATATTTTAGGGTCAAGAAGATCAAGATATTGGTGATAGGTGGTCAGCCATGTATATATAGTAGAGGAACCATTGAAGTAAGTGTTCAAGGAATCTTCATAGATGGAAAACCTAGTACCCACAATGATGAATGTAAGGATCACTTGAGTGTTAGGAGGTGGCACAAGAGAAGTTAAGTTCCATGTAAGATTTGTATAGAATTTTGTGGATAGATTTTGTTCTAGAAAGAGAGTTAGAAGAGCAAAATTTCTCTACACTTAGTGTGCCAATATGTTGCTCATTGAACACCGTAGAAACCTCACTCATCAACTCATTTCGATATTCACACAAAGCATGAAAAGGAAAAGGATTTCTACGAAGAAGTTCCTTATACCTATTTATATCATGAGAGGAGATGAAAGAGGTACCATCGAAAGGAATGACCCTAGAATCAGTGGAGGATGAGGGAACTCCAACTGGGTCGGTTCTTTTCTGTCAATTGGAAGCTATGGAGATGAAAAAAGAGGGAATGACACCAATAGGAGGAAGAAGGATTGGATCTACAAGCCGCCCAAGTTGTTGGGTCTAGGTAGGGAAGGTTAGGGTAGGAGATATGGGGCTGAAGAGGGAACAAGAAGGGTTTGGGTAGCCCTAGGGTTCAAGGACAAGTGAGAAATGAAGGCTGTTTGTTGACTTTTCTCTATTTTAGAGGGGGAAAATCAACTGGAAGTCTATATATATTTCTACCCAACAGTGTTGTTAATCTATTTGAGGTTTGGGAAACTCATTTGACATTGTTGTGTGTTCAATCCTTGGGTTGTTGTTGATTGAGTTTCCCCCAGGACAAACTCAACCTATGGATCAGTCTGTCCAAAAGATAAGAAATTCAATAATAGGCCACTAGAGATCTATATAAATGTATTTTTATAGCCTATCATGCATTGTGAACATATTAAGGCACATCACCTCATCGTAGGCTGCTATTTTCCAATAAAATAGTCATTTACAAAAAATATCCAAAAAAAACAAAATAAGCCATAAAAATAGGCATATATAGCACTGACAAGCATAAGGTGATCATACTATGAGAAATGAAATTAGGTAAGAGAACATCTAGTGGTAAGGAATACCATTATCATCAATAGCAGTAATAAGCAATTTTTATTCTAATGAAAGTAAATTTCTCTCTATCTAGAGTTTTAGTGAAAATGTTTTCAAGTTGATTTTCTGTGTCCACATAAGTTATATAGATACCTTTCTTGGAAAGGTGGTCATAGAGGAAGCGATGGAGAACCTCTATATGTTTATCTCTACTATGAAATATAGGTTTGTAAGAAAGATTGTTGCACTAGTATTATCACAAAACATGTAACACCCCTGAACTGGGTTTTGGGATAACCCTAGAAGTTTTGCCTAAGTAAGATAATATATAAGAACTATGTCTTAATCTTTTAAAAAGTAATTAAGACTAAAGGAAAGCTCAAGTTTCAAGTTTGGTACTGTTTGAATGTTTTTGAGTAATGTTTGTGATTTGGACCAAAGTGTAATTTACCCAAGATGAAGGGTTATCTTGCAAACATGTCACATGATGGGTGTGCCCTTATTACTTTAGCATCATAATAGAGATCATTATGCTAAGGGACACCTTTTGTAAATCCTAAGTTCCAAGTTGAACTTGTATGGATGATGCGTGTGCTTTTTGTGCTAGTTTTGGTGCAACTTGCAATTTACCTAAAATGTGGGGTTGACGTGTAATTTATAATCTATAAAGTGTCCCTACTCTCTCTTAGTATCATTTAGAGGAGAGATAAAGGAGGGTATGCCTTGTTTGAGTCTTGGTTGAGTGATAGCACTCTTGATAGTGAAATAAGTCAAGAATGTTGAGTATCTTGAACCGTAGATGAGGCTGTGTCAACTTATGAAGGGTATATGGGGGTGCCTATCAGTTTGGGCACCATAGAGGAAGTCCCCTATCAGTTTCATAACTTCTTTTAAGCATCTATATAGGTCTAAGCACCTCAAGTAGGTGAAGCATTTCATTTTTGATATTCCTTACAAAAGATGTATCGGTTTGCATATAATATGTTAATTGGGTTGAGAAATCTTGTCAAGCAAGATACTTAATATCCAATATGTCATCCTTGAATTATCCATAAGAGTTTTTCATGTCAATATAATCATGTGTGCATGATTCCACCATGGATGGACACGTGTCACCAAGTTACATATGGTGATGCCACCTCTCAATAGTCTCTCGCATGAGCCTCAACTATAAAAGCCTCTCCTTTCACCTCCTAGTAAACATTTCGAATGTCATACCATCTCTTGCTTGGTGGAAGACCCGAGCAGATCAAGGAAGAAGTAGAAGGCCAAACATCTTTCCCAAGGTAAAGTAATGGTTATCTTCTACCTTGAATGGGCTACGCTTCTCAAACCATGATTCTTTCTTTCTCTCCTTGTTCACCAAGTTCCTTACTATGATACCTTCTTCTTGATGGAGGTGAAGTTATGGATGAATCTTGGACTTTTGATAAGTTATCTTCAACCTTGGGAACGTGAAGCTTTGGATCTTGAAGCTCTAGTGATGATCTTGAGGTGGGTTATATAACTTTACTTCAATTCTATTGTTATTCACTTTTAATTGTAAAATACTTAGTGATTACTTCTCAATTTCAATTTCCCTTGATTAAATGATGAATCTATGAGATCTAATGGAAACATGGGGTTGTTTCCCATTAACTAGAGTGTTAATGTATGAAGGTTTTAAGCTTGAATATGATCAAATTGCTAACCCTTTAAGAATCTCAAAATTGTTATCCCTTCTTAGCGCCTCAAGTTTGATATCCTTTTTTTGCACCTCAAGACCGATGTCACTTTGATGTGTTATGATCAACACAAGGTGATAGTGAGGTCTACACATTAGATGGTGGTGTGGCCGACACCACTAAAGTGTGGTCTGGCCGATACACCAAATTGTGGTGTGGTCGATACCACCAAAGTGTGGTGTGGTTGATACACCAAGGTATGGTGTGGCCGATACACCAAGGTATGGTGTGGCCAATACAGAATAGTATGTTGTGGCCGATACACCTAAGTAAGGTGAAGGTGTCACACACTAGTGAGGTGAAGTTAATATACTAATACTAAAGTAAGAAGAAGACATCACAATAAAATATGATAAAGGTGATGCACCAAAGCAGGTGAAGTTGATACACCAAAAGATAGATAAGGTGAATGCCTTGGTAAAGTGAAGGTATGAAGGATATGATGATTCCTAACTTGATATCATCTAATCCAAACCCTAGAGTGGTCAATACCCTAGTTGATGGTGAGGCCGATATATTAAGTGGTTGAGTGGACAATTCCCTAGTTGATGGTGTGGCTGATATATAATGAATTGATGTAGCCGATACACAAAGAGATAGGGTGGCCGATACAAACAGAGATAAAGTGGTCGATACCCTAAAAGTACACTATGGTCGATATACCTCAAGCACCTCTAAAACTGATACTACTTGCAAAGGTACTTTGACCTACACAAACAGTGGTTTAATGGCTGATACAAGTACATGAGTATAGGATGATACAAGGGATAGTGTGGACACTAATACACTTTGAAGAAAGTAGGATGACACATGGGGAAAATAATCAGATCAATACATGATGACTTAATGAGATGGATACACTTTGATAAGTGTAGGCCAATACATTCTAATGAGGATCAAATTAATACAACAAGTCAAGTTGAACTACTATCCTAATAAGGATAAGAGAGGAACTTGTATCCCTCATGTTGATGATCAATCAATGATAATTGATGAATGTAATTAAGTATGAATGAATACTTATGGCAATTAAATAAGCTCCAAGAAATGAGGAGGTATGATTTAGGGTTCGGTTATTGAATATAACCCTAGAAACCCTAATCAGTTGAAGAAAAGAAATCATATACCTAATCATAGGAGGGGGTACTACTTTAAGTGACATAATGATAGATATCAATGGTTACAATTACATATGAAATCTAAAATCATACAGACATGATGAGCATAGTCAAATAAGGGCAACATGTATCAAATGAATAATGTAAAAAGGTCTGGTGACCTGGCTAAGACATGTTGTCTAAAAGGTGATGTGGTACTCAATGATGAGTTTAAGAGATTAATATTCTATGATAAAAATGACGAGGTAACACAAAGCTGTTCAGACTATTAAAGAATCTTAGGCAATATGATATACCTTTCATTTTATCATATTTGCAACTTGATTGCATGATTTTATATGATACAATGGAAAAAAAAAGATAATAAGATAAGCTCCTAGACATAAGGAGTTATGAATTAGGGTTTGGCTTCTAGACATGAACATGAAAACCCTAATCAGTTATAAGGGAAAACTCTAACCCTAATTACGAGAGGGTTGTAAATTGAATGGTTCTCTTTATGGCATGGTGATGATATTTTCTGAAGCATTGCGGATATATATGATAAAGTAGTAAATCACCTTATTCATTTTATAATGATTATGAAGAACATGTATAACATATATCCATATAAGATGTATAAAAGAAATATAACATCAGCCAATGATTTCCGTATTCAATTCTTAAGAAAATATGCTACACGGTTGATTACATTTTACAATCACACTTATGCCCTGAGAGATGAGGTATACCGCTCATACTCCAACTGACCACTGCGAAGTCAAAATCGGTACCATACAAGGTCAATGGAAGAGTCGTCTTCCATGACCTCTGTCGTCTTGGTCAGTGTGAGACCACAAGTAGGACTACGTCAACTTCTTAAATAGCTTTCTAGGGTATATTGGCAACTTCACTATAGATCTACAGCGGCGGCTACACTCTCTTCGGGATTGAGAGATCTCGTGTTTATCTACCATCAATCCCGACATTCATCGTCATTGGGAGATTCGTGATACATCCATCCCGACATTTATAATGAAGGAGATCTCACATCAATCCCCCATTAGGGCGTAAGGATATTCGTGCCCATTACCCCCGCATATTCAAAAATATGCGCTCTCCAGGAGATCTCGTGGGAAAACTTGTTTCACCATCACCAACTACTGACGATGATGGATCTATGATCAGGGCACTACATGATAAGATTCCACTTGATTAATTAAGTGCATTGTCGTATTCTTTTAGCATCAGTCAAGTTTTCAAACATGAAATTTTATGACAAATGTTACAAAGAAAGGTGTAATACATCTATCAAGTACTTTTCAAATATTTCAAACACATATAACATTTAGGATCTCAATCCCTTATCTCATTACTGGGAGTTCTCATCCCTCAACATTGTCATTATCATGATTACTAGATCTGGGTATTCAAACCCTTAGTTCATCACTGGACATTGTTACCACTTTTAAGGTAACTATTACCTCTAGGTCCTCAGACCAAGGTATTCATTTTACTTGTTGTACAAGTATTCACATGGCTCACAAAGCCATTGCACATTTTATCACCTCTCACTAGGCAACAACTTATTCACATGGCTCACAAGGCCATTGCACATCGTCATCTCTCACTAGGCAACAACTTATTCACATGGCTCACAAGGCCATTAATTATTATACTCGTTACACAAGTATTTAACATGCCTTACCTTACCACTATTAGGATTAGGGTTTCCCTTTATAACCAAATAGGGTTTCAAGTTCATATTATTAATTCAAACCCTAATTCATTGCTCCACACATCTAGGAGCATACATTGATATCATAAGTATTCAATCATACTTATTTATTCTCATCATTTATCATTAATTGATAATAAACAAAAAGTATGCATTTCTCTCTCATCCTCACTAGGATAACCTTTTTTCTCAAGTCTGGTTAGCTTACACTTATCAAAGTGCATTAATATCATTACATCTCAATGTAACAATTGACATGACACACTTCATGTGTTACTCATCCATGTATATTGGATTTAAGGTGCATCAAGGTATATCAACCTTAAGGTGTTGGATGTGATATTTATCATGCCTTGGTGTATCACTTCCCTCATCACTTTTAACTTACTTAAGTTCATCAACTTATCTTGTATTAGGATATTTCCCATCCTAATACTTTATGCACTATCCCATCACATTTATCATGTAATGTATTGGCCATAAGTCACACACTTGAATTACCCAACTATCATCATGTGTTATGGACTCATCTCGGGTTAAGACATTGTTTATATAGGATTGACCATTATTAATCACTTTCAGTATTTCACCTATCAAGGTATTAGCCACACCATTACTTGGTGTTACACTCATCACTCCTAAGAGTGTCTTACCCTCACCTTTACAAGGTGTATAGGGTTGAATCATGTATGTCAAGTTGAACACATTTATTGGGTTAGGTGTATATCGATCTAGGCATCATCATATCCCTCATACCCTTACCCATTAAGGTATCAACCTTACCATTCATAATGTGTATCAACTTCACCCTTCATGGATGTAACATCCTCACCTCACTTGAAGATATTGGCCACACCCTACTTTAGTGTATTGGACATCACATGTACTAGGGTACTAACCGCCTTGCCACTCTTGTCATCTAGTGTATTGGGTTACCCTCCATCTCATTTTAGAGATAGGTGCTCAACACCATATCATCCAAAAGGTGTATGCTTAACCCAATATCAGTTTAAAGGTGTATACTTGCTACCCATACCACCTAAAGGTGTATGTGTGCTTACCATATCAACATTGAGGTGTATGTGTGCTTCCATATCACTTTTGAGGTGTGTGTGTGCTTCACACCATATCGGGCAATGAGGTGTGTGCTTGCTCACCATATCACTTTGGAGGTGTTTTCTTGACCTCATATCGTGCAAGAGGTGTATACTACACCACCATATTGTGCAAGAAAGTATAAAATCATATCCATATCATTTTAGTGAAGTAGGCGTATCATCATATCAGGTTAGAGGTGCTTGCTTGTGTGCTTGCACCCGATATCACTTTTATAAGGTGATACCATCATCTTCAAGCTCTAGACCTTTGTTCTAACTGTTATAGTTCATGGAAACAGGTATAAGAAACTACTAGAACTCATAATGTCATCAACTATTCTAGAAAATTTTGGAATTAAAAGTAGTTCATTAAGTATAGCAATTTAGGTGATGAATAATAACATGGTTGAGTTCAAGTTATATAACCCACCTTAAGAACAAGTTAAAAGCTCCAAGCTCCAAAGCTCCACGTTCCTAAGGTTGAAGATGACTTATCCAAAGTCCAAGTCTCGCTCACAACTCCTTCATATATAAGGAATCACCATGGATAAGCAATTGGTGAAGAAGAAAAGAAAGGAAGATCATAACCCTAAAATCATGCTTCAATCCAAGGTTGAATATGATCATGGCCTCACCTTAGGGTTAAGTATTGAGCTCCTTCTTTCTCCTTAGCACCTTTTCACGATACCTCACTTCCCTTGCACGATATGCCATCACTTGTGGCCGATATCCCCCTCACTTGTGATCAAAACACTTCACTATGGCTGATATCACCTCACTAGGCTAATATCACCCTACTTGGCCGATATGATCTTGCTATGGACGATACCCAAGACCCTATGCATGTTACCACTTCACTCCTGCACGATACAAGGACCCTATGCATGATATATGTGACACACCGATCACAAACCAAGATTTACTTAAGCGGAAGTGTTCATTAGCAGCGGATTAACGAAAATCACTAAAAATTAAAACCATTTTACAGAGAGGTCCACACATGGGAAAACTTTTTCACAAAGAACTGAAGTAATTTAATTACATACTAGTTTACAAGTACATGTCATGTATCATCTTTTTCTGAGAATTACAAGCATCAACTGCCTTGTTAAACTAAACACAGGCAATATAAAATCTCAAGGCACTCAGCCAAAATTTCAAAAGCACTAACTACTACTCCGAGGACCTGAGAGTACAGAGACGACACATAGGACTCCAAGTACATCTATACAAGGCATATCAACCAGTGTCTCCACCTGAGAATTCACTGATGTCCCTACTACTGTTGTTGCTGTCCTTCACCTACTGAAGGATTCCTGCCTCCTCATTTGCGTCCACCTAAAAATGTGGTTCCCACGGGGGTGAGACAATTGTAAATTGCCCCAATGAGAGATATAACTCTCCGCCAAAAACATTATTATTGCAGTTTAATAAGATAAATCTGAACAGAGGAATCATAATTGTTTAACAACAGTTAATTCATTGTCTAACAAATTAGAACATTATTCTTATCTAAAGCATTACAGCTTTAACCTGATAGAGCGGCATGTCACTTATCCTAATAAGGAATATGAAGAACATGTATAACATTTATCCGCTATACTAAGCATGATAATATCAACCAATTTTTCTCGTATTTCAACTTTATGCACATATACTACACGGCTGATTATATTTTACACATCATGTGTCAAACTACAATTAGCTTGCTAGGGTATATTGACATCTTCACTATAAGTTTATAGCCACATCATATACCCTCTTCAGGCTTACATCACACAACTAATGCCTGGCATTGTTTTGTGGAGTCATGGCCTGTAGCCATACTCTTTTAACAAAGCATTGGGATCTTAATCCCTCATCTCATCAAGTACATTTCCATTTCTTAACAAGTTCATCATCATGATTATAGAATATGGGTATTCAAACCCTCAATTCATCATAGAATGCTTATTACCACTTTTAGGTAACTTAAAACCTTCAGGTCATCTGACCAAGGTAATCATGATTCTTGCTACACAAGAATTCCACATAGTTCACAAAGCTCATATCACCTCTTGTTACCTCTTTGTAGGCAACAAGGCATATTATATCTCATTAACAACTTTAATAAAAGAAACATCATAGCTCATACCTGGCTATGTTCATCTTCTCATGATACCTGCATGATTAATATTTCATGATAACAGTTATAATGCTTACATATCAACATTATGCAACACAAAGTAATACCACTATTCCCTATTTAGGGTTAGGATTTCTCTTGCATATCAGCACCCTCCATTAGGGTTTTCCATAAATAACTATTTAGGTTCTCAAGATCATGCTATTAATGATGAAGTCCTATTTCATTGCTTCACACAGCTAGGAGTCAATATTGATAACATAAGTATTCAATCATACTTATTTATTCTCATCATTCATCATTAAATGAATTATCAACACAAAGTATGAGTTTCTCTCTCATCTTTACCAGAATATGATTGTATCAAAGTTTATTGATTTGGATTAGCCTTTTCATAAGGCATGTTAGCCTACACTTATCAAAGTGCATTACATCTCAATGTAACTATTGACATGACACACTTCATGTGTCACTCATCCAAATATATTGGATTTAAAATACATCAAGGTGTATAAATCTTAAGGTGCTGGATGTGATATGTATCATATCTTTATGTATCACTTCCCTCATCACCTTTTTCTTACTTGAGTTCATCCACTTAGCTTGTATTAAGGTATTTCCCATCCTAATACTTTATGCACCAGTTCATCACATTTATCATGTAATTTATTGGTCATAAGTCACTTATTTGGAATATGCAACCATTACCAATGATATGGATTTATCTTTGAGTTGAGGCGTTATTGATGTAAGGTTATCCATTACCCATCCCTTTAGATGTTTCACTTATTAGCATTTTAGTCACTATTCCATTATTAGGAATAGGGTTTCCCATTTTCATCAATTAGGGTTCACGTAACATCTTCCCACATTTGGGTTTCACATAACATCACTCTACATTAGAGTTTATGTTTCACATAACATTCTTCTATATCAGGGTTTCACATAGCATTACCTGAAATTTGGGTTTCAAATCACATCACCCAGTGTTAGGGCTTCACATAGCATTACCATGTATTAGGGTTTCATATATCTTTACCCTATTTTAGGGATTAGGGTTTACCACTCACATCCGAGTAGGGTTTCTCATACCTAATTACCCAAATTAGGGTTACATCATCACCCTAGATTAGGGTTTCACTCAGATTTGCCCTAAATTAGGGTCAGGGATCAATAATCTTTTCAATTAGGGTTTTATGATCTCATTATTATGGATCAAACCCTAATTACATATTTTATTCAAAATGAGAGAATTAGGGATTAATTATGTAAGAATTCCTCTCTCTCTTTCTCTCTCTCATCCTTTCTTGGATGTTAAGTACTCCAAGATTGATCTTGATCAGCTCTTCATTTAAGTACACACTGTTAGGGTTAACCATTATAATCACATTTGGTCTACATCATTATCAATCAAGTAGCTAACTGACCTTTAATCATATTAGGTGTCCAAATGATTTGACCAATTTGAACCTCAAATAGTCTTGTTCATTTAGACCCCAAACGGTCTTGGTCACTTAGACCTTGAATGGTTTGAAACCATTTAAGCAAATCAATAATGAAACTGTATGGACAATTTACACTTGAAACCACTTGGGTCTCCAAACGGTTTGAGACCGTTTGGTCTCAAACGGTCTTGAGACCATTTGATCCCAATCGGTCTTGATACTGTTTGGACTCAAACGGTCTTCAGACCATTTGGTCCAAACTCTCTCAAAACTGAATGGACCAAAAAGGTCTTCCATCACTTTATCAATTCAGGGTTTCAATCATTAAACCATCTATCAATTGAACTACTGATTTATTCTTCAATTGAACCATTGAATCACCCTTCAATTGAACCTTCAATTAGGGTTTTGAACCTAATTGAACTAGGGTTTATAATCAAGAAACCATCAATTAGGGTTTTGAAATTGAGGAACCATCAATGGTTGACATTGTGGAACTAATTCAATTGAATTCATTGGATCATCATCAAACCATGACATAAAATGACCTCAAACGGTCTTTAGGTCATTTGGATGACCTCCAAATGGTCTTGAGACCGTTTCACTCAAACTATCATAGAAATTTGTGAAAAATCAATTAGGATTTGCATCATTGAATCAATCATCAATTGAGTTATTGATTGTATTTCAATTTGATATCACTAGACCATCAACCATCCAATCATACTCAACCATAGACTTCCAAATGGTATTGGTTGACATCCAAACGGTCTTGAGACCGTTTGGGTGACCTCCAAACGGTCTTGAGACTGTTTGAGTTAGTCAACCCAAAAATTAAATCAGTCAATTGAGAATTTCAGTACTCTACCCGATTAGGGTTTGATACTTGATGGACCTTTAACTAATGAATCCTTTGAAACCAATCCATTAAATATATTAGATCATTATTCAACACATCAGAAATCCCCCTCAAACGGTCAACCCCCTCCATTCGTTCAACCACTCCAAACGGTTTGGAACCCAAACCTCCAAACACTTTGCAAATCGTTTGGTCTCCAAACGGTTTGGTGAAACTGATTGGACCAAAATTATGAAACTGTTTGCAATAGATATTTATAGAGGTGTGTGGTTATTATGATGTCATCATCATCAAGCTATAAACCCATTAAGCTTTTTGTGATTTTCATGGTGATTGCATAAATCAATTAAATAAATTTTGAGAATGAAGAAAGGATCAACAATTGATAGAGGTATGAAATCAATAATAACATTCAAGGGTTCAAGTTATATAACCCACCTTCAATTGAGATTCAAAGCTTCAACCTCCACGTATTTAATGGAGAATTAAACACCTTCCACTATCCCAAGCTCGTCCTTAAGCTTTGAGTGAAAAGGAATGGCTAGAATTGAAGATGGAATGGAGATAAGAAGAAATCATGCATTGATTTTCGATTTCCACCATGGAATCAAGGTGAAAAGAGGTCATGGAGCTTACCAACAGGTTGGGGGTCGTCCTCCTGATCCTCCAAAGCTCCCTTGGTCGTTTTTCAAGCAAAGAGTGGAAGTGGTTTCGAAAAAGCCTCTCAATTGAGTTGTAAAAGGTGTTTTTATAAGAAATTCAATGACAGAGAAAATATTTTATAAAATCCTTTTAATTCCAAAATTGGGGCCACCTCTCCCCCATAAATTCCTTGCATTCAAATACATCTTACCCTCCTTCGAATTCCTCTTCATTATCCATGAATTAAGGAAAAGCAAATTAAGCACCTTAACCCTTATAATAATAATATCCATAAGTTAGTGGATATTTCTTTTTGTTTTCTTAATGTGAGTGGGTTCTCCACTCACGTAGATATTTCCATTGCCTTTCCAAGGCACATGCTCGTCCATATATGTAGATTTCAACCTTTACAATTTTTGTTGAAGGGAACTTCAATTAACATATTTATTGTTGCATTAATTTGAAGTAAAGTTCCAATTATGCTTAAATCTTGATTATTTTAATATCAAGATTATCTTTCTTACAAAATGATTCAAATGAGGTGCCCCTCTCAAATTCTTTTCTCTAAATGAAGCCAAGAATCATGAGGGACCCTATTGAAGTGTCATTTTGCATATTGAACCCTAGGTTTTGGGTAAATTGCACATTACACCAAAACTAGGTTTTAATGCACAAACATTACTCAACAGGCTCTTTCTTGTTATTCAGACTTGTAGAAGCCATACAACTGCATCATAATCACTCCTATGATGCTTCAACATATGAGGAACATTTTTCCATACACAATTTGCAATTTAACCCCTCAACTTGGGTAATTTGCATTTTAGTCCAAAACAAGTAAAACATTATTTCAACAATATTCAAAAAGGACTCAAATTGAATTATAAGTTCCTCTTGAGCCTTAATTACTTTTCAAGATATAAGATAAGGCATATAATCAACTTTATTAAACAAAACATCTGGTTTAATCATAACCCAGGTCAGGGATGTTACAAATTATAAACCCCTAACAAGGATTTCATCTTCGAAATCCCAAGAAAAGGAGAGACAGATTTTATTCATTTATCATACCATCAAGTCTCCACATAACATCTTAATGTCATGGAGATATCATAGATCTTTAATCCACACAAAGTTCTTCCACACAGGGTTATTCTAAGGAAATATTTTTAGCTTGATAAACTTTTCCACCAATTACAATTGTTCCTTCCATTAGTTCAACCTTATCAATGTTTATGTTTATGCAAAGCATAAACCCCTAACATATGATGTCCATATTATTTTATGTAACTAGATTGATTTCACAGTTGGCCAATATAGTTAACCAACATAAATCATCTATTATTTCTCAGGTACCATAATCCTTACTTTGGTATTCATTATATGTGTTGAGAACACATCTCATCCTTATCATATTTATTTATCTATTGTTACCACCAAAGGTACACATCCACAAGGTCTTTCTTTTATTTTAGGACATTGCTTGTTCCATATATCATTATCTTGGAACCAAAGTCTAAAGCAAACTGAAACTTTTCTAAGTATCCATCAACAGATTATTTCTAATCCAAGTACATCAACTGTCATAATACTTACTTGATTGTCATGTTAATGAAAGTAAGTAACATAAAAGAACATACTCCTATCGTTACCCAAGGTTTTTTATCAAAAGGGAAACATATATATTTAACAGAGGTAATCCATTCAGCAATCCTTTATTTGTTTGGGAAAGTTCACTTAGCAAACCCTATGTGGCTGGGAAAGTTCACTTAGAAATCCCTAATTTGTTGGGAAAGTTCACTTAGAAAACCCTATGTGGCTGGGAAAGTTCACTTAGCAATCCCTAATTCGTTGGGAAAGTTCACTTAGCAATTTCTTATTAGTTGGGAAAGTTCACTTAGAAATTCCTATGTAATTGGGAAAGTTCACTCAGCAATTCCTATGTGATCGGGAAAGTTCACTTTAGCAATCCCTATTTAATTGGGAAAGTTCACTTAGCAATCCCTATGTAATTGAGAAAGTTCACTTTAGCAATCCCTATTTAATTGGGAAAGTTCACTTAGCAATCCCTATGTAATTGGGAAAGTTCAATTTAGCAATCCCTATTTAATTGGGAAAGTTCACTTAGAAATCCCTATGTAATTGGGAAAGTTCACTTTAGCAATCCCTATTTAATTGGGAAAATTCACTTAGCAATCCCTATGTAATTGGGAAAGTTCACTTTAGCAATCCCTATTTAATTGGGAAAGTTCACTTAGCAATCCCTATGTAATTGGGAAAGTTCACTTTAGCAATCCCTATTTAATTGGGAAAGTTCACTTAGAAATCCCTATGTAATTGGGAAAGTTCACTTTAGCAATCCCTATTTAATTAGGAAAGTTCACTTAGCAATCCCTACTTAATTTCATTATACTCACTAGATTGTTTCAGAATGACTACTTGATCAGAGTAATCAGAAAGATAACAATCTAAGAGTTTCATACTTGCCCTATCTCCAATAATCATATACCTGGCCAGGGTATACAAGTATTGAGATTAGGTAGTATGCACTTTATTTACTATCATGTTCCTCACTTTTCATATCATTATACACACAGGATTTTTCATTCCTGGATTTTCTTCAGGCATCACTTCTATATCTCATCTTTTATCACACAGATAAGAGAGATTATAAAGCATTTTAAGGAATACTGAGTAAAATGTAAATTATCATCTTCCTTGTGTCCTTATAGGACTAGTCAGAGGAAGTTCAAAAACAACAACTTTCTTATTTTTAACACATAGAATCATGAAATGAAATATCAGAATGAATCTATTTTCATCTGACCTATCACAACCGGAGGGTTGATTATTGCATCAGAATTATTCATTGCATAGAACCTCGCAGTTGCTTGTTATTGACTCTGTGCTTGATTGTTAGGTGTTGATGAACCATCTTGGGACACTTGTCCACATCCTCTATTGTTACTAGAAAACTGCCTCCTTTGTGAGCCTTGCTGACTCTTCCTTGGAGGTAGAGTCACCATTGAATTCATGTATGGACAATCCTTTGCTAGATGTCCCGGTTGTCTACATTGGTAACATACCCTGGTCATAAAATAGGGTCAGTGAGATGCAGTAACCGATGTTGATGCTATGTCGGGGGCTCTACTTGGAGCAATACTATGGTTCCTACCCCTACTTGATGTCCATTGCGTCTGGGTATTGAATCTCGATGGTGCTGCCGATGCAGAAAATCTCGGCTTCTTAAAACTTTCGGATCTTTGTCCTTGAAACTGAGTGTATACCTTCTTACCACTGGTCTATCGTTTCTCAATTTCAGACCTTTCTATCCTCCTTACTAACTCCACAAAAGTGTCAAACCTCTCTCTATTTTCTAAAGCAGACACAGGAGTGGTCAGTTCAGCGTTCAACCCCTTCTCAAAATGTCGAATTCTTTCCTCATCATTAACTTCCATATGCGGACAAAACCACGAAAGCTCCATGAACTTTGCTTCATACTCGCTAACGTTCATTTGTCCTTATCTGATCCTCTCAAATTGAGAGATCTTCTCGTCTAGATACGTCTTAGGGAAGTATTTACTGACGAACTCTCGTCGGAATACCTCGCATCCAACTTCTTCACCTGGCCTCTTGTCTTCTTCTATAATCCACCAGTGACCAACACTCCCTTTTAGGAGGTACACTGCATGTCTTACCTTCTCAGCTTCAGGAATATCAAGGATCCTGGAAGCCTTCTCCAGCTCCGTCAAAATCAGCATCTGCTGGATCAGCTGTACCAGCATAATATATGGCTCTAACCCGGCGAAGTCTCTCAAAAGTCTTGCCAGCTCCATATCCCTCATTCTGGGCTGGTGCCCTAGGTGCAGGTGGTGGCATCCTATCAGCCATGTGTGTCATAGTTGTCATAAACTGGCCGAACAGGGTATCGAAGGTTGTATTTTCTATCATAGCTAGGTCAAAGTGGGGATGTTCAGGTACTGGCACCTCCCTAGCTTGATCCCTTGCACCTCCTCCTAGTGCAGCAACACTGCTCTCAGCAGCATGTTCGTCATGTGATCCAGACATCTTCAAGTTCTTCTTCTCCTATGTGAGCAGAAGATACTATCAGATAAACTGGAAGACACTTAGAACAAACTCAACAACCTCAATCCTATGTCTCTATAGACTCAGCAAACCTTGATCTCTAATACCACTAAATTATGACACACCGATCACAAAACAAGATTTACTTAAGCGGAAGTGTTCGTTAGTAGCGGATTACCGAAAATCACTAAAAATTAAAACCATTTTACAGAGAGGTCCACACATAGGAAAACTCTTTCATAAAGAACTGAAGTAATTTAATTACATACTAGTTTACAAGTACATGTCCTATATCATCTTTTTCTGAGAATTACGAGCATCAACTGCCTTGTTAAACTAAACACATGTAGTATAAAATCTCGAGGCACTGAGCCAAAATTTCGAAAGCACTAACTACTACTCTAAGGACCTAAGAGTACAGAGACGACACATAGGACTCTAAGTACATCTATACAAGGCATATCAGCCAGTGTCTCCACCTAAGAATTCACTACTATCCATGCTGCTGATGTTGTTGTCCTTCACCTACTGAAGGATTCCTGCCTCCTCGTTCACGTCCACCTAAAAATGTGGTTCCCACGGGGGTGAGACAATTGTAAATTGCCCCAGTGAGAGATATAACTCTCCGCAAAAAACATTATTATTGCAGTTTAATAAGATAAATCTGAACAGAGGAATCATAATTGTTTAACAACAGTTAATTCATTGTCTAATAGATTAGAACATTATTCTTATCTAAAGCATTGTAGCTTTAACCTAATAGAGAAACATGTCACTTATCCCAATAAGGAATATGAAGAACATGTATAACATTTATCTGCTATACTAAGTAGGATAATATCAACCAATGTTTCTCGTATTTCAACTTTATGCACATATACTACATGGCTGATTATATTTTACCCATCATGTGTGAAACTGCAATTAGCTTGCCAGGGTATATTGACATCTTCACTATAGAGTTATAGCCGCATCATATACCCTCTTCAGGATTAGATCACACACCTAATGTCTGGCATTGTTTTGTGGAGTCATGGCATGTAGCCATACTCTTTTAACAAAGAATTGGGATATTAATCCCTCATCTCATCAAGTACATTTCCATTTCTTAACAAGTTCATCATCATGATTACTGAATATGGGTATTCAAACCCTTAATTCATCATAGAATACTTATTACCACTTTCAGGTAATTTAATACCTTCAGGTCATCTGACCAAGGTAATCATGATTCTTGCTACACAAGAATTCCACATAGTTCACAAAGCTCATATCACCTCTTATTACCTCTTTGTAGGAAACAAGGCATATTATGGCTCATTAACAACTTTAATAAAAGAAACATCATAGCTCATACCTGGCTATGTTCATCTTCTCATGATACATGCATGATTAATATTTCATGATAACAGTTATAATGCTTACATATCAGCATTATGCAACACAAAGTAATACCTGAAAAACCACTAGAGGGGGGTGGCTAGGGTTTTATAATTATTTTAATATAATTTAACTCAAACAAGCAACCACAAAAATATTGGACAAGGGGACAAGGATTTATAGTGGTTCCAACGTTAACAAATACTAAGGCAGTCAATCCACTACCTGGTTGCTTATCCAACTGGGATTTTGAAAGAATTAAATTTTATTACCTCGCAATGATATTACATAAAATTACAATCTTTCACCAAACCCTACGAACAGCCTTCACCTAGAAGTAGTCTCACCAACCTCGAAGCAGCCTTCCTTGAAGTAACCTCAAGCTCCCCCTTGAAGTAGCCTTCCTCTTGAAGTAGCTTCCCATTGAGACAGCCTTCTTGAAGTAGTCCAAAGTCCACCTTCTCCACCGAGAAGAACCTTCTCCAATCCGCAGCCTCCAACCCTAGGAGTAGTAAGGAGAATACAAACAATATAAAGGAACAAGAAGGAAAAATGGAAATTACAATGCCACTTGTAGCATAAGGCTTGATTTCCTATATCAAGCGTTTTGATCTACTAACCAATGTATATGGAAGTGTAATTGTAGTGGGTAGGAGATGCTAGCCTATAGGACACGAATTTAGAGCAATGAAAATGTATAGCCAATGTTGGAATTTCTCAATTGCTCACAAGAATGAATTGTCAATTGCAAGTATGAATGCTCAAGTGTAGCACAAGTGTATTTTGGGTGTCCTATGGCTTGTCCTATTTATAGGAATGACCTATGGATGCTTAAGGACGTTCTAGATACCTTGTAGGGAGTTCTAAGTGCTCAACTAGCCGTTAGGTATCCATTAGTTGCACTAACAATGGCTAGTTAATTAATCCTGAAAAGTGCAGACAGAGACATTCTCGGTCGAGGAATTGTCGACCGAGATCCCAGTCGGTCGAAGTTTTGTCGACCGAGGGACTGTCTGGAGTCAAGTGTATATAACGTTCTGATCCAACTCCCAACTACTTTGTCTGCTGTGTCTAACGGCTACCTGAGTCATTCTCGGTCGAAGAGTTTGTCGACCGAGAGTGTTTTGGTCGAGAAGTTTGTCTACCGAGATTGACCCTAGTTCAATGTTTTAAACTAAGTACTGAGTGTGTGTATGAGTGTGCAATTATGACACTATTGTAGGGGATGACCTATCTAAGTGTTGTGATTTGTTAGGGAAGATCTAATGCTTGATTTACATGATGTCTAAGTACTTGTACATTATATATCTTGTACAAGATTTTACATTTGATTACAATCATAAAATTAACACATTGTGCGCATTTAGATCTTCCAAAGTTGTGTCATCCACCTAGTTCCTGCAACACTCAAGTAGCACGTTAGATCCACAAGAATGAAATGTTTGTCATCATCAAAACAAAGGGATTATAATAATGTCCAATTTAGCCAACAATCTCCCCCTTTTTGAAGATGACAAACATTTCCTAAATAAGGAAATATAAATCATATGAGTTTCATACCTTGAGTTTACCTTTTGTAGCCATTCTCTTGTTTTGCAAATGTGTACTGGACTGAGTTTAATGAAACTCATTTTACTTTATGTTTTTGGTTTATATTATTTCTCCCCCTTTGTCATTTCAAAAAGATATCCAAGAAAATCATTTTGTATGACTTTTATTTCTCCCCCTTAATTTCATAATTAGATGCTCCCCCTTAATAAGATATTCAGTTTGAAAAAATAGGGAATAATATAAGTGTAAACCAACTATTGTCGAATTTAGCCACAAATTGTTTCTCAATCATTTGCAAAGGATGTTAAGCCTTAAAATGATATGAGATCCTTTTAGATCTATGTCATATGTATTTTGATTTCTCATCCATTTTAGAAGGGATGTTAAGCCCTGAAAATGACATGAGAATCCTTTAAGCTTATAGTAGAATACATGTATGTATCTCTAACCAAATACATGGGATGTTAAGCCCAAATTTGTTTAGAGAATTCCATTAAGAACAAGATATATGTCATATTCATGAATATTGTAAATTTCTTTATTTTTCATAACCAAAACTACTTTTAAGGATACTAAGGTCATAACTAGCTTCAAATGATGTTTACAAAGTTTTGTAAGCTTCTTAATCTTATAATCAAGATAGTTTGTGTGAGCTCCCCCTTAATATTATAGTCAAGATAATTTAAGGATTCTAAGGTCACAATCAACATTAGATCATAATAAGTTGACCTTTTATGCACTAAAATTGTGTTTTCAATATGATAAACACATTTTGAATCAAGATACTAAGATTAAGTGCAGTAAAATGATGTACAAATAAGCATTTTGTCAAGCTTATTTTAGGTCGACCTTGACTTCGACCATAGCGCCCCTTGGTCAAACTTGATTTCAACCAAGAGGCAATTTCTACAGATTTCCAATTTGAACACTTATATGTGAAGTATAATTTCTGCAGATTTTCAATTTAAAATGCATTTGTGCCATGAAGTTTTACTATTTCTGCAAAATAGCATCTTCACATGAGCTGAATCACAATGATCTAAAACAATATCCATTCATGGTTTGTATATATGGATCAAAGATTATTGTAGACAAATCAATGAAAACATAATGATTATGGCACAATAATTATGATAGAACAATAGAAGTATATCCACAATACAATGGTCAAGATGGAAGCATGTAACTTCATGAAATACAATGATTATGACCATTTAAATTTTAATACACATGGTTCCTACATAGATAGACCAAGAAATACTTAGGATAAACCATGTGGACTGTGATAAAACAGTAATTTCCTTGATTATACCAATCATGGTGCATAATTTGCAATTTTAACCATGTAAACCAAAATAATCTCATTCATGATTCAAGGATTAATTTTAAGACAAACCATGAACAGGCTTAATAAACTTTTTCAATCAATGAATAAGGTTTGTTCAAAAATCAGTCTTCATATAATACGTATGCAATATGTTTAAGGATTTCATATTCAAAATGTTATACCTTAAATCATGATGCAAAAAGATCAATATGTATTGTTTCAAAGATGGTCTCCAAGATTTATTCTTGATTTTGCATATTAAATCAATCATTAATAACAAATTGATAGCAAACTAAATTAATTGAAAGCATGTTCAATAGAGCTTGATTCGGTCGAACTGTTTGTCGACCGAATTTATCTCGGTCGATGTTTTTCTCGACCGAGAATGCTGCTATTTGTATAGGTTTTATCAGATTTATTGCAAACTTGAAAACAGTAACCTACTCGGTCGACTATTTATCGACCGATAATGTTCTTGGTCGAACATTTTCTCGACCGAGAAAGATTCTGTACTGTTTCAGAATTGTTTTCAATAATTGTTTCCAAGTAAATCAAGAATATGAAACTTAAAGCTTGATTGTGTTGAGATATGACATTTGTATATCAAGAATTAGTTTAGGTCAAATCTCAACTACTTAAATTTAAACTTCTAAGTTTTAGGAACCCAAGCTAGATCATCATTCCTTTTCTTGTATTGGCATGAAAAAGAGTAGTGTCCAAGACGCAAGCAATAATGACAACTAATAGAGTCAATCTCATTTCTCTTTCTAGGAGTTGAATTGTTCTTGGGTACATACATGGATTGATTCTTTAGGACTTGTGTCCTTCTCCAACTAGGTTTTTGATAAGATTTTCCCTTAGTCTTATAACCTAGTCCTCTTCTTCCAATTTGATGATAAGAATCATTTAAGATATTATCAAGAATATTATTGTTACTCAAGCTACTCACTTTTTGTTGTAACTTCATAATCTCATCTATTTTCTTCTTGATATCTAATTTTTCTTGATCTAGATTAGATAACAAAGAATCTCTTTCTTTCACAATAATATCATAATCTAGATGTGTACACAAAATAGGTTGTTTTTGAAGATGATTTACTTGAGTTTGCAAGTTTAACTTTTCGAGGGAAAGAAGATTGCAATTTGCTTCTATAGATTTCATCTTAACATCATAATCTTCAATTTTAGATGTGAGAGCAAGAAGTTTAGCATTTAACTCATCATTTACTTTATTTGATTTCTTAAATTTCTTCTTGCACTCAATATATTTCTCATGTGTATCTTGAAGACTATCAATTAGATCTTCTTTTGGTAGATCAAAAAGGCTTACCTCTTATTCTTCTTCTTCATTTGTTGTAGCAATAAGACATTCTACTTCTTCTTTTCCATCATCACTATCATCACTTGAATCATCCCATGCAGCTTTATATGCTCTTTCTTTCTTTTTGTGAGATGATTTCTTCCCTATCTTGAGTTTTGGACAATCACCTTTCATGTGTCCCTTTTTGCCACATTCAAAGCACTTGGAAGAAGAAACACTAGAAGTTTTGTTAGTTTTAAAACTTTTATACTGCTTACCATTTACAATGAGAGTTTCTTCTTCACTATCATCTTCGCTTGTGTCATGACTAATCTTGGTTGATGCTTTGAATGCAATGTCCTTCTTTTTCCCTTGTTGAAGTTCACGTTCTCGTCTTTCTTCCTCTTCTAAAGTTGCCTCATGTGCTTCTAGGTTGCCAATGAGTTGCTCCATCCTTAGTCGGGTGACGTCATTTGCTTCTTCAATGGTAGTCACTTTGGGCTTATACTTGGGAGGAAGGGATCTAAGAATCTTTGACACCTGGTCTTCCTCCTAATCACTTTGCCTAAAGCATTCAAACCATTTCCAATAGAAGAAAATTTTTCATACATTTCACTAATAGATTCATTTTGATCCATACGAAATTGTTCGAATTTCTGTTTAAGCATTCCAATTTTAGAATTTTTAACTTGAACAGTTCCTTCATATGTTATAGACAATCTATGCCATATCTCATAAGCTGTTTCACAATTTGATATTCTATTAAACTCACCAATGGAAATTGAGCAATAAAGTATACTTACAACTTTTGCATTCATTTGGGCAGACTTTACCGTATTGACATCCCAATTTGCATACTCCGTTTGAGGAAGTTCATAAGGAGTTGATACAATTCTCCATAAGTCCCAACTGATTCCTTGGAAGTAAAATTGCATCCTCCTCTTCCAGTAAGTGTAGTTAGTTCCATCAAAAGCTGGAGGTCTAGCCACGAGTGTTCCTTCCAAGTTGAGGTTGTTGAGCAACCCGTCACCCATTCTTCAAGACTTTGTTAGAGTTCCTTGAAGCCCTGCTCTGATACCAATTGAAAAACCACTAGAGGGGGTGAATACGGTTTTATGATTATTTTAATATAATTTAACTCAAACAAGAAACCACAAAAATATTGGACAAGGGGACAAGAATTTAGAGTGGTTCCAACCTTAGCAAATACTAAGGTAGTCAATCCACTACCCGGTTGCTTACCCAACTGGGATTTTGAAAGAATTAAATGTTATTACCTCACAAGGATATTACATAAAATTACAATTCTTTCACCAAACCCTTCGGACAACCTTCATCTAGAAGTAGTCTCACCAACCTCGAAGCAGCCTTCCTTGACGTAACCTCAAGCTCCCCCTTGAAGTAGCCTTCCTCTTGAAGTAGCTTCCCATTGAGACAGCCTTCTTGAAGTAGTCCAAAGTACACCGTCTCCACCGAGAAGAACCTTCTCCAATCTGCAGCCCCCAACCCTAGGAGTAGCAAGGAGAATACAAACAATATAAAGGAACAAGAAGGAAAAATGGAAACACAATACCACTTGTAACACAAGGCTTGATTTCCTATATCAAGTGTTTTGATATTCTAACCAATGTATATGGAAGTGTAATTGCAGTGGGTAGGAGATGCTAGCCTATAGGACACGAATTTAGAGCAATGGAAATGTATAGCCAATGTTGGAATTTCTCAATTGCTCACAAGAATGAATTGTCAATTGCAAGTATGAATGCTCAAGTGTAGAACAAGTGTATTTTGGGTGTCCTATGGCTTGTCCTATTTATAGGAATGGCCTATGGATGCTTAAGTATGTTCTAGATACTTGGTAGGGGGTTCTAAGTGCTCAACTAGACATTAGGTATCCATTAGTTGCACTAACAACGACTAGTTAATTAATCCTGAAAAGTGCAGACAGAGACATTCTCGTTCGAGGAATTGTCGACCGAGATCCCAGTCGGTCAAAGTTTTGTCGATTGAGGGACTTTTTGGAGTCAAGTGTATATAACGTTCTGATCCAACTCCCAACTACTTTGTCTGTTGTGTCTAACGGCTACCTGGGTCATTCTCAGTCGAAGAGTTTGTCGACCGAGAGTGTCTCGGTTGAGAAGTTTGTCGACCGAGATTGACCCTGGTTGAATGTTTTAAACTAAGTACTGAGTGTGTGTATGAGTGTGCAATTATGACACTATTGTAGGGGATGACCTATCTAAGTGTTTTGATTATTTAGGGAAGATGTAACGCTTGATTTACATGATGTCTAAGTACTTGTACATTATATATCTTGTACAAGATTTTACATTTGATTACAATCATAAAATTAACACATTGTGCGCATTTAGATCTTCCAAAGTTGTGTCATCCACCTAGTTCCTGCAACACTCAAGTAGCACGTTAGATCCACAAGAATGAAATGTTTGTCATCATCAAAACAAAGGGATTATAATAATGTCCAATTTAGCCAACAATCTCCCCCTTTTTGAAGATGACAAACATTTCCTAAATAAGGAAATATAAATCATATGAGTTTCATACCTGGATTTTACCTTTTGTAGCCATTCTCTTGTTTTGCAAATGTGTACTGGCCCGAGTTTAATGAAACTCATTTTACTTTATGTTTTTGGTTTATATTATTTCTCCCCCTTTGTCATTTCAAAAAGATATCCAAGAAAATCATTTTGTATGACTTTTATTTCTCCCCCTTAATTTCATAATTAGATGCTCCCCCTTAATAAGATATTCAGTTTGAAAAAATAGGGAATAATATAAGTGTAAACCAATTATTGTCGAATTTAGCCACAAATTGTTTCTCAATCATTTGCAAAGGATGTTAAGCCTTAAAATGATGTGATATCCTTTTAGATCTATGGCATATGTATTTTGATTTCTCATCCATTTTAGAAGGGATGTTAAGCCCTGAAAATGACATGAGAATCCTTTAAGCTTATAGTAGAATACATGTATGTATCTCTAACCAAATACATGGGATGTTAAGCCCAAATTTGTTTAGAGAATTCCATTAAGAACAAGATATATGTCATACTCATGAATATTGTAAATTTCTTTATTTTTCTTAACCAAAACTACTTTTAAGGATACTAAGGTCATAACTAGCTTCAAATGATGTTTACAAAGTTTTGTAAGCTTCTTAATCTTATAATCAAGATAGTTTGTGTGAGCTCCCCCTTAATATTATAATCAAGATAATTTAAGGATTCTAAGGTCACAATCAACATTAGATCATAATAAGTTGACCTTTTATGCACTAAAATTGTGTTTTCAATATGATAAACACATTTTGAATCAAGATACTAAGATTAAGTGCAGTAAAATGATGTACAAATAAGCATTTTGTCAAGCTTATTTTAGGTCGACCTTGACTTCAACCATAGCACCCCTTGGTCAAACTTGATTTCAACCAAGAGGCAATTTCTGCAGTTTTCCAATTTGAACACTTATATGTGAATTATAATTTCTGCAGATTTTCAATTTAAAATGCATTTGTGCCATGAAGTTTTACTATTTATGCAAAATAGCATCTTCACATGAGCTGAATCACAATGATCTAAAACAATATCCATTCATGGTTTGTATATATGGATCAAAGATTATTGTAGACAAACCAATGAAAACATAATGATTATGGCACAATAATTATGATAGAACAATAGAAGTATATCCACAATACAATGGTCAAGATGGAAGCATGTAACTTCATGAAATACAATGATTATGACCATTTAAATTTTAATACACATGGTTTGTACATAGATAGACCAAGAAATACTTAGGATAAACCATGTGGACTGTGATAAAACAGTAATTTCCTTGATTATACCAATCATGGTGCATAGTTTTCAATTTTGAACCATGTAAACCAAAATAATCTCATTCATGATTCAAGGATTAATTTTAAGACAAACCATGAACAGGCTTAATAAACTTTTTCAATCAATGAATAAGGTTTGTTCAAAAATCAGTCTTCATATAATACTTTTGCAATATGTTTAAGGATTTCATATTCAAAATGTTATATCTTAAATCATGATGCAAAAAGATCAATATGTCTTGTTTCAAAGATGGTCTCCAAGATTTATTCTTGATTTTGCATATTAAATCAATCATTAATAACAAATTGATAGCAAAATAAATTAATTGAAAACAAGTTCAACAGATCTTGATTCGGTCGAACTGTTTGTCGACCGAATTTATCTCGGTCGAAGTTTTTCTCGACCGAGAATGTTGTTGTTTGTATAGGTTTTATCAGATTTATTGCAAACTTGAAAACAGTAACCTGCTCGGTCGACTATTTATCGACCGATAATGTTCTCAGTCGAACAGTTTCTCGACCGAGTAAGTTTTTGTACTGTTTCAGAATTGTTTTCAGTAATTGTTTCCAAGTAAATCAAGAATATGAAATTTAAAGCTTGATTGTGTTGAGATATGACATTTGTATATCAAGAATTAGTTTAGGTCAAATCTCAACTAGTTAAATTTAAACTTCTAAGTTTTAGGAACCCAAGCTAGATCATCATTCCTTTTCTTGTATTGGCATGAAAAAGAGTAGTGTCCAAGACGCAAGCAATAATGACAACTAATAGAGTCAATCTCATTTCTCTTTCTAGGAGTTGAATTGTTCTTGGGTACATACATGGATTGATTCTTTAGCACTTGTGTCCTTCTCCAACTAGGTTTTTGATAAGATTTTCCCTGAGTCTTATAACCTAGTCCTCTTCTTCCAATTTGACGATAAGAATCATTTAAGATATTATCAAGAATATTATTGTTACTCAAGCTACTCACTTTTTGTTGTAACTTCATAATCTCATCTATTTTCTTCTTGATATCTAATTTTTCTTGATCTAGATTAGATAACAAAGAATCTCTTTCTTTCACAATAATATCATAATCTAGATGTGTACACAAAATTGGTTGTTTTTGAAGATCATTTACTTGAGTTTGCAAGTTTAACTTTTCGAGGGAAAGAAGATTGCAATTTGCTTCTATAGATTTCAGCTTAACATCATAATCTTCAATTTTAGATGTGAGAGAAAGAAGTTTAGCATTTAACTCATCATTTACTTTATTTGATTTCTTAAATTTCTTCTTGCACTCAATATATTTCTCATGTGTATCTTGAAGACTATCAATTAGATCTTCTTTTGGTAGATCAAAAAGACTTACCTCTTATTCTTCTTCTTCATTTGTTGTAGCAATAAGACATTCTACTTCTTCTTTTCCATCATCACTATCATCACTTGAATCATCCCATGCAGCTTTATATGCTCTTTCTTTCTTTTTGTGAGATGATTTCTTCCCTATCTTGAGTTTTGGACAATCACCTTTCATGTGTCCCTTTTTGCCACATTCAAAGCACCTGGAAGAAGAAACACTAGAAGTTTTGTTAGTTTTAAAGCTTTTATAATGCTTACCATTTACAATGAGAGTTTCTTCTTCACTCTCATCTTCACTTGTGTCATGACTAATCTTGGTTGATGCTTTGAATACAATGTCCTTCTTTTTCCCTTGTTGAAGTTCACGTTCTCGTCTTTCTTCCTCTTCTAAAGTTGCCTCATGTGCTTCTAGGTTGCCAATGAGTTGCTCCATCCTTAGTCGGGTGAGGTCATTTGCTTCTTCAATGGCAGTCACTTTGGGCTTATACTTGGGAGGAAGGGATCTAAGAATCTTTGACACCTGGTCTTCCTCCTAATCACTTTTCCTAAAGCATTCAAACCATTTCCAATAGAAGAAAATTTTTCATACATTTCACTAATAGATTCATTTTGATCCATACGAAATTGTTCAAATTTCTATTTAAGCATTCCAATTTTAGAATTTTTAACTTGAACAGTTCCTTCATATGTTATAGACAATCTATACCATATCTCATAAGCTGTTTCACAATTTGATATTCTATTAAACTCGCCAATGGAAATTGAGCAATAAAGTATACTTACAACTTTTGCATTCATTTGGGCGGACTTTACCATATTGACATCCCAATTTGCATACTCCGTTTGAGGAAGTTCATAAGGAGTTGATACCATTCTCCATAAGTCCCAACTGATTCCTTGGAAGTAAAATTGCATCCTCCTCTTCTAGTAAGAGTAGTTAGTTCCATCAAAAGCTGGAGGTCTAGCCACGAGTGTTCCTTCCAAGTTGAGGTTGTTGAGCAACCCGTCACCCATTCTTCAAGACTTTGTTAGAGTTCCTTGAAGCCCTGCTCTGATACCAATTGAAAAACCACTAGAGGGGGTGAATACGGTTTTATGATTATTTTAATATAATTTAAATCAAACAAGCAACCACAAAAATATTGGACAAGGGGACAAGGATTTAGAGTGGTTCCAACCTTAGCAAATACTAAGGTAGTCAATCCACTACCCGGTTGCTTACCCAACTGGGATTTTGAAAGAATTAAATTTTATTACCTCACAAGGATATTACATAAAATAACAATTCTTTCACCAAACCCTTCGGACAGCCTTCACCTAGAAGTAGTCTCACCAACCTAGAAGCAGCCTTCCTTGGCGTAACCTCAAGCTCCCCCTTGAAGTAGCCTTCCTCTTGAAGTAGCTTCCCGTTGAGACAGCCTTCTTGAAGTAGTCCAAAGTCCACCTTCTCCACCGAGAAGAACCTTCTCCAATCTGCAGCCTCCAACCCTAGGAGTAGCAAGGAGAATACAAACAATATAAAGGAACAAGAAGGAAAAATGGAAATTACAATACCAGTTGTAGCACAAGGCTTGATTTCCTATATCAAGCGTTTTGATCTCCTAACCAATGTATATGGAAGTGTAATTGTAGTGGGTAGGAGATGCTAGCCTATAGGACACAAATTTAGAGCAATGGAAATGTATAGCCAATGTTGGAATTTCTCAATTGCTCACAAGAATGAATTGTCAATTGCAAGTATGAATGCTCAAGTGTAGCACATGTGTATTTTGGGTGTCATATGGCTTGTCCTATTTATAGGAATGGCCTATGGATGCTTAAGGATGTTCTAGATACTTTGTAGGGGGTTCTAAGTGCTCAACTAGACGTTAGGTATCCATTAGTTGCACTAACAACAGCTAGTTAATTAATCCTGAAAAGTGCAGACAGAGACATTCTCGGTCGAGGAATTGTCGACCGAGATCCCAGTCGGTCGAAGTTTTGTCGATTGAGGGACTTTCTGGAGTCAAGTGTATATAACATTCTGATCCAACTCCCAACTACTTTGTCTGTTGTGTCTAATAGCTACCTGGGTCATTCTCGATCGAAGAGTTTGTCGACCGAGAGTGTCTCGTTCGAGAAGTTTCTCGACCGAGATTGACCCTGGTTGAATGTTTTAAACTAAGTACTGAGTGTGTGTATGAGTGTGCAGTTATGATACTATTGTAGGGGATTACCTATCTAAGTGTTGTGATTTGTTAGGGAAGATCTAACGCTTGATTTACATGATGTCTAAGTACTTGTACATTATATATCTTGTACAAGATTTTACATTTGATTACAATCATAAAATTAACACATTGTGCGCATTTAGATCTTCCAAAGTTGTGTCATCCACCTAGTTCCTACAACACTCAAGTAGCACGTTAGATCCACAAGAATGAAATGTTTGTCATCATCAAAACAAAGGGATTATAATAATGTCCAATTTAGCCGACAATACAACTATTCCCTTTTTAGGGTTAGGATTTCTCTTGCATATCATCACCCCCCATTAGGGTTTTCCATAAATAACCATTTAGGTTCTCAAGATCATGTTAATAATGATCAAGTCCTATTTCATTGTTGCACATAGCTAGGAGTCAATATTGATAACATAAGTATTCAATCATACTTATTTATTCTCATCATTCATCATTAAATGAATTATCAACACAAAGTATGAGTTTCTCTCTCATCTTTACCAGAATATGATTGTATCAAAGTTTATTGATTTTGATTAGCCTTTTCATAAGGCATGTTAGCCTACACTTATCAAAGTGCATTACATCTCAATGTAACAATTGACATGACACACTTGATGTGTCACTCATCCAAATATATTGGATTTAAAATACATCAAGGTGTATAATCTTAAGGTTCTAGATGTGATATGTATCATATCTTGATGTATCACTTCCCTCATCACCTTTTTCTTACTTGAGTTCATCCACTTAGCTTGTAATAGGGTATTTCCCATCCTAATACTTTATGCACCAGTTCATCACATTTATCATGTAATGTATTGGTCATAAGTCACTTATTTGGAATATGCAACCATTACCAATGATATGGATTTATCTTTGAGTTGAAGCATTATTGATGTAAGGTTATCCATTACCCATCCCTTTAGATGTTTCACTTATTAGCAATTTAGTCACTATTCCATTATTAGGAATAGGGTTTCCCATATTCATCAATTAGGGTTCACGTAACATCTTCCCACATTTGGGTTTCACATAACATCACTCTACATTAGATTTTATGTTTCACATAACATCCTTCTATATCATGGTTTCACATAGCATTACCTAAAATTTGGGTTTCACATCACATCACCCAGTGTTAGGGCTTCACATAGCATTACCCTGTATTAGGGTTTCATATATCTTTACCCTATTTTAGGGATTAGGGTTTACCATTCACATACGAGTAGGGTTTCTTATACCTCATTACCCAAATTAGGGTTACATCATCACCCTAGATTAGGGTTTCACTCAGCTTTGCCCTAAATTAGGGTCAGGGCTCAATAATCTTTTCAATTAGGGTTTCATGATCTCATTATTATGGATCAAACCCTAATTACATATTTTATTCAAAATGAGATAATTAAGGCTTAATTATGTAAGCATTCCTATCTCTCTTTCTCTCTCTCATCCTTTCTTGGATGTTAAGTACTTCAAGATTGATCTAGGTCAGCTCTTCATTTAAGTACACACAGTTAGGGTTAACCATTATAATCACCTTTGTTCTACATCATTATCAATCAAGTAGCTAACTGACCTTTAATCATATTAGGTGTCCAAATGATTTGACCAATTTGAAACTCAAATAGTCTTGGTCATTTAGACCCGAAACGGTCTTGGTCACTCAGACCTTGAATGGTTTGAAACTATTTAAGCAAATCAATAATGAAACCGTATGGACAATTTACACTTGAAACCACTTGGGTCTCCAAACGGTTTGAGATCGTTTGGTCTCAAACAGTCTTGAGACCATTTGATCCCAAATGGTCTTGAGACCGTTTGATCCCAAACGGTCTTGAGACCATTTGGACTCAAACAGTCTTAAGACCGTTTGGTCCAAACTCTCTCAAAACTGAATGGACCAAAAAGGTCTTCCATCACTTTATCAATTCACAGTTTCAATCATTAAACCATCTATCAATTGAACTACTGATTTATTCTTCAATTGAACCATTGAATCACCCTTCAATTGGACCTTCAATTAGGGTTTTGAACCTAATTGAACTAGGGTTTATAATCAAGAAACATCAATTAGGGTTTTTAAATTGAGGAACCATCAATGGTTGACATTGTGGAACTAATTCAATTGAAATCATTGGATCATCATCAAACCATGACCTGACCTGACCTCAAACAGTCTTGAGGTCATTTGGATGACCTTGAAACGGTCTTGAAACCATTTGACTCAAACCATCATTGAAATTTGTGAAAAATCAATTAGGGTTTGCATCATTGAATCAATCATCAATTGAACTATTGATTGTATTTCAATTTGATATCACTAGATCTTCAACCATCCAATCATACTCAACCATAGACTTCCAAATGGTCTTGGTTGACCTCCAAACGGTCTTGAGACCATTTGGGTGACCTCCAAATGGTCTTGAGACCGTCTGGGTTAATCAACCCAAAAATTAAATCAATCAATTGAGAATTTCAGCACTCAACCCGATTAGGGTTTGATACTTGATGGACCTTTAACTGATGAATCCTTTGAAACTAATCAATTAAATATATTAGATCATTATTCAACACATCATAAACCCCCCTCAAATGGTCAAACCCCTCCATTCGGTCAACCACTCCAAACGGTTTGGAACCCAAACCTCCAAACAGTTTGCAAACCGTATGGTCTCTAAACGGTTTGGTGAAACTAATTGGACCAAAATTATGAAACCGTTTGCAATAGATATTTGTGGAGGTGTGTGTTTATGATGATTTCATCATCATAAATCTATAAAACCATGAAGCTTTCTTTGATTTTCATGGTGATTGCATCAATCAATCAAATAAAATTTTGAGAATGAAGAAAGCATCAACAATTGATAGAGGTATGAAATCAATAATAACATTCAAGGGTTCAAGTTATATAAACCACCTTCAATTGAGCTTCAAAGCTTCAACCTCCACGTATTTAATGGTGAAAGCAACACCTTCCACTATCCCAAGCTCGTCCTTAAGCTTTGAGTGAAAAGGAATGGCTAGAATTGAAGATGGAATGGAGATAAGAAGAAATCATGCATTGATTTTTTATTTCCACCATGGAATCAAGGTGAAAAGAGGTCATGGAGCTTACCAACAGGTTGGGGGTCGTCCTCTTGATCTTACAAAGATCCCTTTGTCGTTTTGCAAGCAAAGAGTGGAAGTGGTTTCGAAAAAGCCTCTCAATTGAGTTGTAAAAGGTGTTTTTATAAGAAATTCAATGACAGAGAAAATATTTTATAAAATCCTTTTAATTCCAAAATTGGTGACACATCTCCCCCATAAATTTCTTGCATGAAAATCCATCTTCCCCTCCTTCTAATTCCTCTTCATTATCCATGAATTAAGGAAAAGCAAATTAAGCACCTTAACCCTTATAATAATAATATCCATAAGTTAGTGGATATTTCTTTTTGTTTTCTTAATGTGAGTGGGTTCTCCACTAACGTCGATATTTCCATTGCCTTTGCAAGGAACATGCTCGTCCATATATGTAGATTTCAACCTTTACAATTTTTGTTGAAGGGCACTTCAATTAACATATTTAGTTTTGCATTAATTTGAAGTAAAGTTCCAATTATGCTTAAATCTTGATTATTTTAATATCAAGATTCTCTTTCTTCCAAAATGATTCGATGAGGCGCCCCTCTCAAATTATTTTCTCTACATGAAGCCAAGAATCATGAGGGACCCTATTGAAGTGGCAGTTTGCATATTGAACCCTAGGTTTTTGGTAAATTTCACATTACACCAAAACTAAGTTTTAATGCAAAAACATTGCTCAACATCCTCTTTCTTGTTATTCAGGCTTGTAGAAGCCATACAACTACATCATACTCACTCCTATGATGCTTCAACATATGAGGAACATTTTTCCATACAAAATTTGCAATTTAACCCCTCAACTTGGGTAATTTTCATTTTTGTCCAAAACAAGTAAAACATTATTTCAACATTATTCAAAACGGACTAAAATTGAAATATAAGTTCCTCTTGAGGCTTAATTACTTTTCAAGAGATAAGATAAGGCATATAATCAACTTTATTAAACAAAACATCTAGGTTTAAGCATAACCCAGGTCAGGGATGTTACAATATCTAAGAGCAAGGAGGTGGTAGGATTCGAAAAAGTTCACTAAGGGGTGAAAGAAGGGGTATATATACTTGTTGTTCATGAAGAAGTGTGAAAATGAGGTGTCATCAATTTGAGCTACTAGGTGTCACATCTACATCATTGGTTGACATGTGTACATGCATGCATTAACATTTATCTTTACATGCAAAACTATTGAGGATAATCTAGGGATGAATTTTCGTCCATTAATTATCCCTTTGAATAAAATATATCAACTAAATCACCACTTTATTCACAACCCGATACAACTTTTCCAAGGAAGTTGTAAACCGATACACTTCACCTCCTTGAGGTTCTTTTCACATAATGGTCTTTTCCAAGAGTCTACAAAACTATTTGAGACTCCTCCTATGGTTCCTTGGCCAATAGGCACTCATATATAAGCTTTTCATCTTGATACAACTCAAGTTAGGGTTACACATGAACCCCTTTCTTGGTCATTTCATCACCAAGAGTACCATCACTCATAATTTATTCAAACATGGTGTATCCTTTCTCTCTCCTCTAAATGATACATAGAGGAAGTAGGGACACTCGAGATGTGGTAATTTGCATATCAACCCTATATTTTGGGTAAATTACAATTTGTACCAAAATTGGTGCACAAGGTACTAACATTATTCAAACAAGTTCAAACTTGGCATTTAGGCATTCCACAAGCCTCCACTTAGCATAATTCTCTCTCTTATGATGCTAAAACACTTAAGGCATGTTCAACATGTGACATTTTGCAATATAGCCCCTAATCTTGGGTAAATTGCACTTTGGTCCAAAATAAAGGAACATTGCTCAAACATCATTCAATTAGGACCAAACTTGGAACATAAGTGTGTCACGTGATAACAAAAAACCTTAGAGGATTATATTAAATTTATAAGAAAATTACTTAGCCAAAACAAACAGGTTACCTCATAACCCAGGTCAGGGTCATTACAAGTCATAAACCCCTAACAAGGATTTCGTCCCCGATATCCCAGGTAAAGGGAGGTAGATATTATTCATTCATCATATCATCAAGTCTCCACATCACATATTATGGTCATGGATATGCCATAGAACTTTGATCAACACAAAGTTCTTCCACACATGATTATCATAGAATCTATCACACAGGACACATACTCCACTGTCCTTTTCATTATTGACTGTAGAGTCAACTCTGTGTCAGGTAACACTTTTCTTAGTCAGAGAAACATTATACATACCTTATATGACTCAGGTGTCAAACCTCACTAATTTGTCACCTTTTTTCAACTTACAACTTTTTGTGACAAGATTCTTGATTATGGGGAGTCTTCCATACTCCTCATTCAGTTTAGCATTTCACTTTCAAGGAAATACCAGAGTTACATTCTGTCACCCACTTGGGAGTAAAATCCAGGAAACTCTTTACAGAAAGGCCCAAAGCCAGTTATGCATGTATACAAAATGATTCACTTATTTACATATGTCATTCCACCACATTCCCGTGATATAAGATATCAGTTTATTTTCCAAATCATATACAAAAGAAACATTATACATTGATGCATTCTAGCAATAATCACAAATCAATTATAAATCTATTACACACCATTCCCCAAAGGACCTGAGAGTACATGGATGACATATAGGACTTCTATCTATAACAAGACACGATTGATAGCATACCATCTTAAATATTAGATTTTCTTCTTAATGTTGTCCTGTTCAGCTTATATGATCTCTGCTACCATGTGCACGTCCACCTAAAAAGTTTTAGAACCCACGAGGTGAGACAACAGTCCCAGTGAGAGATATAACTCTCCACCAATACTATTTTTATCACATGTAAATTGTTATTTGAATAGAGAGTAAAGCTGCATTATATTAAACAGATATGTACTTCAAGTAATTACTTTAGAAGGAATATGAATAACATGTATAACTTCCATAAATTAAACAATATAAAGAAAATCAAATCCAATATGTCCGTATTTGAATCCTTAAGAAAATATGCTATATGGATGATTACATCTTTCAATCAATCTTATGCCCTGCGAAGATGGGAATATACCCTCCATGCTCCAACTGACCACTACAAAGTTAGCATTATGCCATAAAGGTCTATGAAAGAGATGGAATCCATGATCTCATCTTCTCTCGGCCAGTATAAGAATGGCAGAGACATATGAGTTAGTCTGCATTATAGCTAGCCTGGCATATAGAGGCTCTTCGCTATAGAGACACAACATGTAGCATGTTCTCTATTCAGGGTATGACCTTCAATCAATCATGCTTATATATATGGAGTCATGGCCACAACCATACTCTTCTTTTGTATTAGAGTTATGGCCTACAACCACAATCTTTTAGGAAATGGCTCGAAGCCAATCCTGGGACTTGAAGGAAGCAAGGAAATACTCATCTTGCACCCTCACATATTCAACAATATGCGCTCCGAGTTTCCTATAGGAATTGCCCTTTTCACCATTCAGCAAGTTCTGACACTGAATGGATCTATGGCCAGTGCAACTACATGATTATATTTCACTTGAGCACTTAGATCAATTAAAGTGTCTTTTGGAATTAATCAAATTATGATGTACAAGCCATAGACAAATTGTAACGTCTCAGGATTTGAGGACTTAGATAGAATGATCTTAAAAGGAATTATTGGACTACCCATATCACCAAGGTGCACCTCCTTTTCAGGGAGCCCATCACTAAAGAACTCCATAGTTAAGCGTTCTTAGCTTGGAGTAGTACTAGGATGGGTGATCAGTTGGGAAGTTGTTCTTGGCTCATGCGTGAGTGAGGATAAAGCACACAATTAAGGCTAGTAGTGGTCTGTAGGGCCAATCGTCATTCCTAAAACTCTACTAGAGCCTTGTGAAGTGGGCTCGTGTGCTACAAACGGTATCGGAGCCATAACCCCTCTAGTAGGTGGTGCCCACATGGGCATGTGACATGCCGGTCCTATGTCGTGTGGTCCATGCATGTTGAAAAGGGTTGTCCATGGTTGACGTAGCTACCCTTGCACTGGTATTTCAGATTGGGAGTTGGGCGTCCATGGGTGATACAAAAAGTCAGGATTATGATAGTACACAAAGTGCATACTACCTAATCTCAGTACTTGTATACCCTGGCCAGGTATTCAACTATTGAAGATAATGTGAGTATGGAACTCTTAGATTGTTATCTTTCTGATTACCCTGATCAAGTAATCATTTTGAGACAATCTAGTGAGTATAACAAAATCGAAAATATGGTATGGACATTTGTATCACATCCTAAGTGCAATAAATTGGAATTTGAGATGATCTCAGATCAATCTGTGTGCATGCGGAAGTAAAAGAATATAATCCTCATGATAAAAGAATGAGAACAAGGGAGATGATCCCTGTCTGATAAAGCTTGTGTGAATAGTAAAGATCTTTTCACATGATGTGGAAATGGGAAATGTAATAAAATCACAATATGTTCATGAACATGTTAGACAATAACAAAGAAAGGAGTGATGACATGTAATCAACCTTATAATTCCTATGATGATGGCAAGGAAACTAGGATGAAATAAGAGTAAGTGACTAATGAACAGTTGAAAGTTCATGCAATAATCTGAGGAGATGATAATCTCTTCTCTTTGATAAACAACCCTGGGTAATGATGGGGTGATAAGAGGAATATGTTTCTTTGTGTTCTTTCCTTTCAGTGACATGGCAATCAAGTGGGTCTTATGACACTTGATGTGCATGAGTTAAAAGTGTCCAATTGATGGATACTTAGAAAAGTATCAGTTCGTTTTGAACTTTGGTTCCAAGATAAAAATATGTGTAACAAGTAATGTCCCAGGATGAAAGAAAGATCCTTTTATATGTGTGGCTTTGGTAATAACAATAGAGAGATGGAAATGATGAGGATGTGATGTGTTTTTGACACATGTGCCAGATACCAAAGTAAGGAATTCTGGTATCTAAGAAATATCAGGTGGTATGGGAAAGTAAAAATATAACTCCTAATCAGATGATTTATGTTGGTTACCTGGGATGGCTAACTGTGAAATCAGTCTAGTTACATAAAATAGTATGGAAATCATATGTTAGGGGTTTATGCTCTGCATAAACATAACATCGATAAGAATGTACTTATTGAAGGAATAATTGTAAAGTCATTGTGGGAAAATTTTATCAAGCTAAAAAATAATTCCTAAGAATACCCTTATCTAGATCTATTAAGGCAACTTATACATAACATCTAAAGATACCTCTAAGATAAGTTCTTAATTGATAAGTAACCTCCCCTTATGACAAGAGAATGTACAACTAATGAGATAGTTGGTACAAGTAGTAATAAATTTTGGTGTTGTGTTAATAGATTAGATGGCACAACAGATGTATACAGACACGACAGTACGTACTATGTTTGGATATAGATTTCTTGTTCAAGTGTTTGAGGGTTGTCTATTCCCAAGAACAGGTGCATAGACTACCCAACTTGTGGTTACATAGCCAAGAACTCCTTCTCTCTGATTAGTAGAATCTTGTGGGCTCTGTTTTTGAATGTATTCATGCACTACAACACTGAATGCACCCACTACTTCCCTCCTCACTTCTTTCCTTTCCTTTTGTCTCTTTGAAAAATGGTTTAAATTTTTAGTGATTTTCAGTAATATACTACTAATGGTTATTTATGTATTATTTTATGTAATCTCGTTGTCTGTGTGATAATGGGTGTTAGAAAACATAGGAGAAGCATCATAATGAACATTAAAGTCTTAGAGCATTTGCTTCATCCATAGGACTTTGGCACGACAACTCCTAGATACAATGTACTCAACGTCAGTAGTTGAAAGAGTCATAGTGTCTTTGGATACCATAGAGAACCAAGAAACTAAGCATGGTCCTAGGAAGAAGCAAGTTCCACTTGTGAACTTGCTATCAATTAAGCACCTGACATAATCCACATCACTAGAAGAAGTAAGTGTAAAGTTCCTTGACTTGAGATACCATACTACAAAATTTTGGGTCATGTCTAGGCACCTTAGAATCCTATTAAACTCTATAAGATGGGATATTCTACGGCTTGTTTGAACTCTAGAACACAAGACAACACAAAACATAGTATCAGGTCTAAAGGTAGTTGAATAGAACAAGCTACCAATCATTCCTCTATAGAGCTTCTCATTTGCCTTCTCACCTTCCTCAACTCTATCAAGTTTGGCGGTGTTTGACATGGTGTGTCCATCGAATTGGTGTTCTCCATCCCAAGGCGCTTCAAGATTTCACTTGTATACTTGCCATGGTTGATGAAGTTTCCTTCCTTTGTTTGTTTGATTTAAAATCCAAGGAAGAAAGTAAGCTCCCCCATCATATTCATCTCAAATTCACTTTGCATAAGAGAATTAAACTCTTTTAAAGATCAAGATCAGTTCCGCCAAATATGATATCATCAACATTTATTTGAATGGTCAAAAAGTTGTTACATGTGTATTTAAGAAAGAGGGTAAATTCAACTTTGCCCATGACATAGCCATTGTCTAGCAAAATGTTCTTTAATTTCTCATACCAATCTCTAGGGGCTTGTTTGAGTCCATAGAGAGATATTTTTGTAACAAATAAACATGTTTAGGAAGCTTGTCCTATTCAAAGTCGGGAGGTTGATCCACATAGAATTCCTCCTCTGTTCTACCACTTAGAAATGCACTTTTAACATCCATTTGGTATAGTAATAAATTTTTACAGCTAATAAAGGAAAGTAACATTATAATAGATTCAAGTCTAGCAACAGGTGCATAAGTTTCATCAAAATAAATACCTTCATCTTGATTGTAGCCTTAAGCAACTAAACTTTCTTTGTTCCTTACCACTTTGCCGCTTTTATATAGCTTGTTGTGGTAGACCCACTTGGTGCCAATGATCTTCCTATCATTTGGTCTTGGGATTAAGGTCCACCCTTTGTTCTTTTTACACTGCTCTAGCTCATGCATAGGTAGGATCCATTCCTTTAAGATCTTATTTTACATTCTTTGGCTCAAGTTCTGAGATGAAGGCATTGTCTTCTTGTTCTTTGTGAAAGGAAGCCTGCATGTTCACACTTTTAAAAGGATTTCCAATGATGATCTCTTTAGGATGATCTTTAGCAAATTGGGGAGTTGGATCCATATTTTCTTCTTATTTTTCTCCTTCATCAACTACCACCTCTTTTCCTTTATCTTTGATGTTGAACGCTTTTAATCTAGGAATCACCTCATCTACAACGTCATCATTTGCAATATTCTTTGAAATAGAGGGGTTAGTTACAACAAATTAAACATTGATAGATTCTTATACATTAGACAATTAAATGTTAAATACTCTATATTCTCTACTAGTAGTGTTATAGACAAGAAAGAAAGCCTTGTAAGATTTCACATCAAACTTGTCGAGAGAATCTTTGGTGTTTAAAATAAAACAAGGACAACTAAAAACATGAAAGAAATTGATGGGGGGTTTTCTACCATACCATAACTTATAGTGGGGTATTTAAGGAAGGATGAGCAAAAACTCAGTTTTGCACAAAACATGAAGTGCTCAAGGCTTTGTCCCAAGACGTCATTGGAGTATCATACCCTAAAAGATGTTCCTAGCCATTTCTTGTAAAGACATATTCAACCTTTATACAACCCCATTTTTTGAGGTGTACGAGGGGAAGAAAAGTTGTGTGCACAACCGGATTCCTTATAAAATCTATCAAACATGTCATTTTCAAATTCTCCACCATGTTCGCTATAGATTGAGATGATTTAGAAAAAAACTTCATTTTCAACCTGTTTGCAAAAAATATAGAAAACATTGAGAATATCACTTTTTGAAACTAAGAATAAAGTCAAAGTAAAGTGAGAAAAGTCATCGACAATCACGAGGCAATACTTGCTACCATGAAGTGATTAAGTTCTCATTGGTCCAAATATATCAATGTGAAGAAGTTCAAGAGCTATTTTGGTACTATGGACTCCTTTGTATTTAAAGGAGGATTTGGTTTCCTTTCCTTGATACAACGTTGGCATTCCTCATCCTTCCCTAAGTCCAATTTGGGAAGTTCTTTGACCAATTCCTTTTTTCTCAAATTATTCAATTGATGTATATTTGAATGACAAATCATACGGTGCCACAAATATATATCATTTTTATCAACAATAGATGATTTACCAAGACTAGACTTAAGATAATCATGAAAAATAACATAAAATTTTCCATTTCTAGTTCCCTTATATATGACATTGTAGGAGAGGGAATCTAGAAGCAAGCATTCAAGAGAAGTAAATCACACAAGATATTATCACATATGACTAACACTGATAAGATTGTGATCTAGGCCATCCATAAGAAGAACATTATTTATGCATAGTGAATCACCCACATCACCCTCACCTATTACTTTACCTTTGTTGTTATCACCAAATGTCACAATCATCCATTCTTCTTTGTGAAATTGTTGAAGTGGTTTATCTCACCTATCATGTTCTTGTATAAACCACTATCAAAAATCCCCTTTCCTTTTACCTACAAGAAAGGGAGATGTTGATGCCCAATTACAACCTTGGGGTCTGGAGTTAGCTTTGGGACCCACTTCTTTATTGGGTCGGTTTCCTTCTCTTTGTATGGACAATAATTAGAATAATGATCATCACTCTTGCAATGTGCACAAACCATAGGGTTCTTAGAGTTAGATGACTCTCCATGGAAGATAGGAGGTTCCTTGCTATTTTTCTTACCCTTGCCTTTGCTTTTGGGAGCTCCCTCATATCCAAAACCTCTTCTACCAATTTGTTTGGAAGAGTGATCTAGAAGTTCATTAAGGGACTTTTTCTTTTGAGGAACTTTTTAAGGAAGATCTAATCTTGTGATATCATCACTAGTATCAATGATAGTATAATAAATACTAGATAAATCATCGTGTGAACTTTCTCATTTTTCTCAAGGAAATCAATTTTAGCATACAAGTCATCAACACTTTTCCCTAACCTTTTGTTCTTAGATTTTCATTTGGAATAAGAAGAACGGGAAACATTAAGAAATTCAATGAGGGATTATTTAGATAATTTATTCAATCTTACCTCGCTTACCTCACATATGTATTCACGGGTTGAGGCCATGAGAGCAAGGTGACATTCTCCCTCATTGGATTTGGAATCACAACAACAAGACTCATCCCATGTAGGCATGGGTTGTATCTTGACTTCTTATTTCCTTCTTATCCTTCAACTTGAGCTCACTTTCTTTATTATAGTCCTCCTTCTCAGATATGCTCTTGTGGTAGGACTTTTTTTCCTTCAGGCAATCATTTTTGTAGTATCCCGTTTGGCCAAACTCATAGCGCTTCAGAGTAGAAGAGTAGGAGGGATTTCCTTTGAAGTACATCCCCTTCGAGTAATTAGCTTCATGATAACTAGGGGATTCATCTTCAATTGAGGAGGTAGTATCCCAGCAAGCAAGTTGTTGCTGAAGAACAATGGCCTCCACTTGAGATTTGAAGTTATTCTCCTTCATCTTCTTTGACTCCTTTTCTTCAAGCTTTTCTTCTTCGTCTTGCTTGTCAAGTCTTTGCTCATAGGCTTGAAGGTACCCAATGAGCTTTTTGGGAATGATCTCATCAAGGATTCATGTTTATTCAATGGAGGTAACCTTATATTGCCACCTCTTAGGGAGAGACCTAATGATCTTGGGGTTGATTGTTCCTGGATCCATGGGTTGGCTGATGTGTGCATCTCTTTTCTACTTTTTGCACATATTTGCACACAAATTCAGTTCATTTTGCCTTCCATTTAGCCTCTAATCATAGTTAACTTTCCATCTTTTAGTTATTTTACTTGTTGTATGAAGTTGATCATAGGTACACGTCAAAAATGACAAATTGATATATTCCAACCCAAATCTAGCCTCAATTGGATCTCCCTTCGACTTGCAGCTGATTCAGAGTTGATCTTGAAGAAACAACATCGAACACGACATGTCTTTATTAAGACACAATGTGCAACTTTCTAGAAATAGCTCATGAAGCAAAGAACACACCATGCATTATTTAACACACAGGCATGTAAGTTTCCAGCGGCCTTGATACCCAAACTATAGAGCAAGAGACATGACGTGTCTCTATTAAGACACGGTGTGTCCGCATGTTCAAAGGCCAATTTCAGCTTGTTGCCAACGCACACGACCATATGTTTAATAGCACACAATGTGTGCTATATTCCCAGATTGACTCCAATAGAAGCTATACGGTGTGTCTCTATTGGAACTTGCCATGCACTTATTGTGAGGAAGCAGTTCAGCAACTGGTTACACAACGACACACGATGTGTCTCCACAAAGACATGTCGTGGCTTCATCATTTTTTTACAGATTTTAGTAGCAATCACCCCTCATTTTAAAAATAAGTGCAGCCACTTGGGGTGGTTATCACTCATCATTTGAGACATATTTCAACCAAGAGAAGTTCCAGAGCAAAAGGAGGGTGATTTTGGGGAGGAGGAAGAGGTCTCTTGGGAACGAACCTCCATTCTTCACCATTTCTTCTCCAAAAGGTGCAGTAAATCTTTTCTTCTCATTCAAGCTTCTTGTGAGGGAAGATTGTCTGAGTTGAAGTAGCTCTAAGGGTGGAATTTTTTCTTCTAACTATAGTTCTACTCCTCTTGACTTCATCTTTGGTTCTCTTTGCTTTTTCTCTTTAGCTATGCAAAACTCTAAAAATTTTGCAATGTTCTTGTGTTTCTCCATTATGTACAAGTATAACCTTCTTCTTGGGTGTGAGATAGTAACTCACATGCCATTACTCATGTGAACTCAGAATTTGTATCGAATGCTAGTTAATTTGATTATCCATGAGTTCCTATGGTGTTTTATAGCTTTTATGCTTGGTTGGGCACCTTTTATACATGTTTTATGGTTCCTTGTGCTATTCGGGAGGATGTATGAGGGAGTAGGGAGTAGGATTCATGGAAATGTGATCTTGACCACATGAGTAGTTGTATAATGTTGAGGGTTCAAGGTTGTGTTCGAACCTAAGCATAGATACGGAAGTTTTATGTGAAGATGAGAACCATCGCATGTCATCGGGAGGTGCATGATGATGACAACTCCCTTGTAGATTTATGGCATGCTTTAATTTTGTAGTTACACATGATGTGATGGTATGGTAGTGAAATTTTATGTCAAGGAGTCTTTAAAATCTATTTTCAAGCTTTAAGATTTACCTCTTTTAGTTGTTTTCTTGTCTTTTAGCTAATTGAAATCAAACTCTATTGTTGAAATCGACTTAGATTGTTGAACATTAGTACTTTTGCACCTAGTTAGCCCTGCTTCCTGTGGATCGACCTCGACTACAATTGACCCAGTATACTTGTGGGAGATTGATGAGGTGAGACATATAAGATTTAAAACTTATTTTCCTTAGGCTACCAATAGGTGTTTTGCATCATTGTCAGGGAGCATCGATATTTTGGTTAGAGTAAAAGTGCTAGTCAGTATTCAAGACTAAGTCATCATTTTCCATCTTTTGTGTTATGATACCTTTTTATTAGTGTAATTCTCACTTATCTATTGCTTTTGTAGGTTGTATGTGTCACTGCAAGAGGGGTCTTCAAACATCCATCTTCCTAGACCCGAAAATTGAGAAAACGTTTTGCAGTCAAAGAAGAGCAAGGAGAGGTGATAACTCCACGAACTTGGAGGGATCCCAGCCACCTTCACCTCATTCAACACTCAGAGATGGAGGAAAAACTCCCTCTTAAGGAGTTTGATGTGTCGGCTGCCATCAACATTTTTGGATCCATTGATCATCCTGACATTGAAGCCAATAACTTCTCAATCAGCCCTACAATCATGCAGATGATCCAATAGAATTGCTTTGGAGGAATTCCTATGGAAGATCCAAATCTTCACATAGCAAAGTTTTTGCAGTACATGAACACCTTCAAGATCAATGGTATTCCAACTGAAGGATAACGTCTACTCCTATTTCCATTCACCTTATGAGACCGAGCCAAGGATGGCTCTCCTCTCTGCCAAAGCATTCCATTAAGAGTTGGGATGAATTGCTAAATGCTTTCCTTACTAAGTATTTCCCTCCTAGCAAGACAGCTCATCTGAGGAACCAAATCACCAACTTCAAGCAACAAGAAGGTGAGACAAACTGGTTTCTACTTCAAACATGGGAGATATTTAAGGATCTACAACGCCTTTGTCCTCATCATGGTTTGACAAATTGGTTGCTACTTCAAACTTTCTATAATAGGTTATTCTACAACACTGATATGTCTATTAATGTCATTGCAAATGGAGCTCTAATGAACAAGTTCTATACTGAAGCATATGCTATTATTGAAGATATGGCACTGAACCACAGTCTGTGGACTTCTGAAAGGACTAGTCATCCCTTCTCTTCCACCATCTCAAGTGAGAAATCTAGTGGGAAGTACAATGCAAATGCATTAGACCTTATTATAGAAAAACTTGATGCCTTGACTCAAAAGTTTGAAAAGTTGACCACTCACTTTGTTCAAGGAGTTGAGAAAGTGTATGAGGCATGCAGAGCATCTGGCCAAAACTCTTCTTCTTGTTTTTCACCATAGGTGAATGCCACTAAGACACTACAGTAGGTCAATGTTGTAGGCAACTTCAACAACAGACAACCTAAAATCCTTTCTCAGAGACCTACAATCTAGGATGGAGGGACCATCCAAACTTTTCTTATAGGAACAACAACTCTCAAAACCATTAGCAGTAAGGTCAAGCTCAAGGTCAACAACCTATGAGCAATCTACAACCAATGAATGCCAACCATAAATAACTGCCAGGATATAGCAACAAAAACAACAAGAACTTCAACCAACTTTAACAAATGACTCGACCATAAAAAAACTCGATCTTCAAAAGTCTCCTTGAGACTTTTGTGACTACAAAAATTCAGCAAAATGATTAATTATGGGAACACCAAAATCTCTTTAAGGATTCCATCACACAAATTTCTTCTAAAGTTGATGGACTTGTCACCAATACCAAGATGTTGGAGAACCAAATTGCTCAACAAGCTTTAGCCAACCAAGGAGCACCTTCAGGTTCTTTTCCCAGTCAATCAGTTATGAACCCCAAGGATACTTATAAATCTGTGATTTTAAGGAGTGGGGCAGTCATAGGAGGGTCTACACTGCCTTCCCAAGAGGAAATCTAAAGAAGTTGTTGACACCACTATGGAGGAGACTATAGAAAACCAAAGGAAGAAATTTGTTGGAAATCTACATAAAGGTGACTCTTCTTTCAAGCCTAATGCTCCTTTCCCTCATAGGTTTGCTAATGCCAAAGATGATATCAAGTTTAATAATGTTATGGGCATCTTTAACAAGCTATATGTAAATCTACCATTGGTTGAAGTCATAGCTGAAATGCCTTTTATGCTAAGTTCTTGAAAGACATCCTAACAAAGAAAAGGACATCTGGTCAAGATGAAACCATTATGTCATTTGAAAGGCTAAGCTCTATTATCCAGAACCGTATGCCTAAAAAACTAGATGACCAAGGTGCTTTCACGCTCCCTTGCAAGATTGGAGACTCAACTTTTGATAAAGGTCTTGTTGATCTTGGTGCTAGAATCGGCTTGATTCTTGTTTCTTTGTGGGAAAAGCTTGACTTGGGAGACTGGAAATCAACATCAGTGAAGATTCATTTGGCTAATTTCTCAATCAAATATCCTAGAGGGGTGATTGAAAACATTCCTATACAGATAGGGAAGTATTTCACTCAATGTGAATTTGTAGTCCTTGATATGCAAGAGGATCTAGCAAACCCAGATCTTTTTGGAAGACCATCCCTCTATACTACAAGTTGTCCTATTGATGCTAGAGAAGGAAAGCTCACTATCAGAGTGGGAGATGAAGAACTTGTATTCTCTATTTATGATACCATGAAAGAACCCAGCTCTAAGGAGTATGTTTTCCTGATAGATATTATTGATATGCTAGTTGAGGAAGAAAATAATTCAGTTGAGACTATTCTTGATGATTTTGAAACAGAAGACAACAAAGAAGATACACAAGTCACCTTCAATGAGGAGATTCTTGAAGCCTTGAAGACTTCAATAAGTGAGGAAGAATCAAAGGAGAATGAGGAAAGCAACACCACTTCTCCAAATAAACAAGGTGAATTAAAACCCCTCCCATTGGGGTTGAGGTATGCTTTCTTAGACCCAAATTATACCTCTCCAGTCATTATAAATTCTGAATTAAATGAAGAACAAGAAGAATAATTGTTGAATGAACTTAGAAGCTACAACTATGTAATAGGGTACTCAATTGATGACCTTAAGGGAATTAACCCATATATTAGCATGCATCACATAGATTTAGAAGAAAATTCCAAACCTTCCATAGATCCTCCAAGGAGACTAAATCAAAATATAATGGAATTGTTAAAAAAAGAAAATTTCAAACTCAAATATGCATGAATTATATATCCCCATCGTGATAGTCCTTGGGTGAGCCCTATACATGTTGTACCCAAGAAATGAGGAACTGCCATAATAAAAGGGGAAAATGACAAATTAATTCAAACAATAATTTTCACTAGATGGCGAATGTGAATTGATTACTGAAAATTAAATAAAGTCACTAGAAAAGACCATTTCCCCTTGCCTTTTATTGATTTGATGTTGGAAAGACTTACACATCATTCCTACTTTTTCTATCTTGATGGATACGGTGGATTCTTCCAAATCCCGATCTACCCACCCGATCAAGAAAAGACCACTTTGACATGCACCTATGGAACATATGCTTATAGGTGGATGTCTTTTGGGCTTTGTAATGCACCCTCCACATTTCAAAGATGTATGATGGCAATTTTCTCTTATTAAATTGAAAAGATAATGAAAATATTCATGGAGGACTTTAGTGTTTATGGAAACTCTTTTGATGATTGTTTGTTGAATCTAACTAAAGTTTTGTAGATATGTCAACAAATCAACCTCATGCTTAACTGGGAGAGGTGCCATTTTATGGTGCAAACAGGGTTGTACTAGGCCATGTCATTTCAAGAAGGGGGATTGAAGTGGATAAAGCAAAAGTTAAAGCAATTGAAAAGATGTTGACCCCAATAAACATGAAATAAGTTCGTACTTTCTTGGGACACGTAGGATTTTGCATAAGATTCATAAAGGACTTGTCCAAGATTGTGACGTCTATATGTTCCTTGCTAGCAAAATATGTTGAGTTTGTATTTGATGATGATTTCCAAACATCCTTCCACACACTAAAGGATGCTCTAATTTCAACACATATCATCTAGCCACTGGATTGGAGTGCTCCTTTTAAAGTGATGTGTGATTCAAGCGATTACACTATAGGAGCAGTCTTAGGGCAAAGGAAAGATAACAAACTCCATGCCATCCACTATGCAAGTAAGACCTTAGATGATGCACAAATCAATTATGCCACAATTGAGAAAGAGATGCTTGTTATAGTCTATGATTTTGACAATTTCAGACAGTACCTAGTGGGTTCTAAGGACATTGTGTGCACGGACCATGCTGCAATTAGGTACCTTATGAGCAAAGAGGGATTCCAAACCTCACCTCATCCATTGGATACTGCTATTATAGAAGTTCAACTTGGAAATCAATGTAGTTGATCACCTCTTGTGTCTATCAACTAACACTGAAGATAAATTTCCAATTGATGACAGTTTGCTTATTGAGAAGTTGTATGTGGTAAACCCTCTTTCTATGCTATGGTTTGCTGATTTTGCAAATTACCTAGCCATTGGACGCCTTCCCTGTGATTTCACATACCAATAGAAGAAAAAGTTCCTTCACAATGTCAATTTCTATTATTGGGATGATCCACTATTGTTTAAGTGATGTGCAGATGGGCTTATTGGGAGATGCATTCCCAATGAAGAGATTGCAAATGTGATTTCATATTGTGATTCCTCCCCCTATGGTGGACACTTCGGAGAGGATAAGATGCAACCAAGATTGTTCAAGTAGGGTTCTAGTGGCTGAGTCTATTTCATGATGCGCACACTCTTGTCAAAGCTTGTGACAAGTGTCAAAGAGCTGGAGGGATTTCAAACAAGGACAAAATGTCATTAAATTCAATCTTAGAGAATTAAGTCTTCGATGTGTGAGACATAGATTATATGGACCCCTTTCCATCCTCATGCAGCTGCAAGTTCATCCTAGTAGCATGTGACTATGTATCCAATTGGATATAGGCAATCCCCACTCAATCACTAGATGCCAAATCTATGATAAAACTATTTCATAAGACTATTTTTCCTAGGTTTGGAGTTCCAAGAGTAACCATATCTGATTGTGGCAGCCACTTCAATGAAAGAAACTTCAACAGCCTGCTCACCAAGTATGGAGTGAAGCATAAGACGTACACACCTTATCATCCTCAAACGTCGAGTCGGGTGGAGATCTCTAATAGGAAACTAAAAGCTATACTAGAAAATACCATCTCTAGCTCAAGAAAAGATTGAGCATTGAAGATAGATAATGCACTATAGGCGTATAGGACAACTTTCATGACTCCATTCAAGCTAGTCTATGGAAAATCATATCACTTACCCGTAAAATTGGAGCATAGGGCACTGTGGGCAATCAAATTCCTCAACTATGATCTAAAAAGTAGGGTAGAAAAAATTGCTACAACTCTAGGATCTTGAAGAACTAAGAATGGATGCATATGAGAATGCAAAGATCTATAAAGAAAAGACCAAGAGGTGGCATGACAAAAGAATCAAAGTCAAATAATTCAAAGAAGGAGAACAATTTCTATTGTTCAATTCCAAATTTAAGTTCTTTCTAGGGAAACTACGATCTAAGTGGTATGGACCATTCTTAGACCTGAAAGTCTATCCATACAGGACAGTAGAGCTACAAGGGAAGCAATCAATATTCAAGGTTAATGGATAGAGATGCATGTTGTACATTATAGGGGAGGAGATTGACAATGAATCATTTTGCTCCCTACAAGATGCATGATCAAAGGCTTAAGAGTCTCACTCCATACATTAAATGGAGGAACTTGTGCAAGTTGACCCCACATTAGGATAGATTTCCTTAACTAGTTTCGATCAAGAACATTTTTCAATTTCAAAAATAAACTTTTCGTCGATGAATGTAATAATGTAGACCCTCATAGATGCATATCATCATCTTGAAGGTGCTAACCAAAAGAAGACAATTTCTACAGAAATTTAGAAAGACACGATGTGTCTTTATTTGCACATGTTGTGTCCATCACTCATAGATGGTCGATTATGCAAAAAATCAATCCCACACGACGTGTTCCATCTTCAACTCGGCATGGATGGTCACAGAAGACATCCACTGGAAACATACATGACATTTTTTTAATCAAACATGTCCTGTTCTTTAGATCATTCATATGCAATGTGTTTTTCTAGAAAAACACACAGTGTGTCTTTATTTGAACATCACGTGTCATTATCTGGTTGAGAGTACAATGTTTTCATCTAGAATGTTACATGATGTGTTTTAATTCAAACACGGCATGTCTCAATGCTCATTCAAATGCCTCTATTTTTCTAAAGAAATACATGTGGTGTCTTTATTTGTACATGGTGTGTCATTATTAGTTTAACGACTTCTGCCATGGCTCCTGGAAACTTACACAATATGTTCTAAATTGAACACGTCGTGTCTTATTCAATCAAAGCAAGTTTGAAAAGGAGCAGGATAATTGTACAAGGGGCCACACCATGTCCTTAAAAATACACATCGTGTCTAAAGATGAAAAGTTGGGTTTTAAACCCTAATCTCCATCTGCCTCTCTCACTTCCACTCACAACCATCCATGTCTTCATCCGTGTGTGATCCTCTTTAGCCGTAAACGATAGCTCCAGCCTCCAATCGATGTCCGAACTGCTCCATCACCTCTGAGCAACAATTTCAAGCATTGTCGTCGCCCAACGCTTCTCTAAATCTCCTTCGAGGCAGCTCAACACCATCTCTCCTCTAAGAAATTTCACCTCAGTCACCATGAAGCCACCGCTACAAGCCTATTCTCTGCCTTCACAAGAAAAAAAATCCATCACCGCTTCCTTCAACCTTCGCTTCATCGCTGGTTGGAGAGAACACACCATTAGAAGTCAAAGTCACGTCGTCTAAAAAAATCACCCTCATCCTCAACCTCTGGATGCCACCAACCTCCAGGTACATGTTGTGTCCCTTTGAAGACATGTCATTTCTATCGCATACTTCACCATCCCTTCTGTCGTGTCAGTTAAGTAGATGTCATTTTAGCAAATTCTCAACAGCAATGGTGCCAGTTAAGTAGATGTCAAACCATAGGCATAGACCAAGCTCATCCTCAGTCCCCGCCTATGTTTCCACGACCCAATTTAGGGTGACTATAGAGGAAGACCCCACATACTAGTTCCTCATCTCTTATAGGGTTTCCCTATGCATTTCTCTATGATCAGACAATGGGAGCCCTGGGATACATGGAGGAGGTCAAAGAGCATCTAAAGGAAATTGGTCTCTAGTACATATGTTGCATGGTAACCAATATTTACCCTCACCTTGTCTATGAATTTCTTACTACTCATAAGGTTGAGGAGGAACTGAGGAATAGGCTGGAACCATATGCTTTCATTCGTTTCTGTCTACTAGGCCAAAACTACATAATCACCTTCAAGCAATTATGTGAGCTCTTACAGTGCCACTATGAGGGTGCTCTAGGCTACCCTCCAGCTTTTGATAGTAATGTCTTCTAGAATTAGATCATTGATGAGGAGAGACATGATGCCAAGAAGGTCAGGGCATCTTCCATCCCTAACCCAATCTTCAGATACGTCCACCACCTACTCAGCACAGAGGTCTTTTCTAAGAAAGAAACCAAAGACATGTGCGGGAAGCAAGATTTATAATTTCTATGGGGTATGGTTTGTGATTTTCACATCAACACAGGTTATTTCATTATCACCAGGTTCTTGGACATTAAGAAGATCAAAAAGAGAGAATCTGAGGACATCATGTATGAGGGATTAATCACCCTCGTGGCCACAAAGCTTGAGGTAAACTTGGCCGGTTTAGAGGCTACACTAGGTAGGAACCTGGTGGATATTCAATATCTAATTTTTGCTAGTTTGATTGTTGTGGTCCCCAATGTTTATGCCAAATTTAGACAATATTTTGATAATTATCAATACATTAACATGCCTAACTTGGAGAACATAACCCTATCAAATAAAGACAATTGGAAGGTCGGCCTTACTGGCCAAGATGATGATGTAGATGGCCCTAAAGATCAACCTTCTCCAAATGCACCTACCGCTCAGCCACATAGTGTCATTTCCCTCCACCGGCACTCAGATTGAATACACCTGGGCTATGCCTTATGTCGGGCATCTTTATGGCTATGTTCAGCAGTTCTTTAACCATCTGGACATTCATATTTATATAATGGGTCAGCAGTACTCAATGATGCACAACATGGTCCAACGCATGCATATGTAGCACATCTCTCATAGCCACTATCTGATGCTCCAGCCTCACCATCCGCAACCAGAGCCTACTTCACATGCCATGTCAGTTAACATTCCTAATGATAATGATTTGGTCAACTAGTATTTCACTATTGGTCACGGGGGCACTGGCCCTTCTTACTGATATCTTCCACGACAAGTAACTAATTGCTTCTGCCTTAGGTTTGATTGACTGAGGACACTACAAATTTCAAGCTTAGGGGGGTGCAATCGGTCGATAATGTAGTTGTAGTTTTTAGTTGTTTTCATTGTCTTTTCTCTAGTTCTCGAGTTCTAGTTTTTAGTTTCTGCTTTTCTCATTGCAAGTTTAGTATGATGTGAGGTTTATCTTGTGTAATGAATGTATTTTCTTCCTAGTTTGAACTATCTTGTCCTACCTCATAAGATATATCATTTGAATAAATTGTAAAAGAACATGCATGAATCAAACAAAACTTTATGGCCACAAATGTGTGCTTAATTTTGGATTTATGTTTGTAGCCTGAATATTCATCTTTTTCATCATGTATTGACTAATACATGTAATTGGTTGTGAATATGTCAACTTTGGAACACTACTTAGAACACGGGATGATTTTGCCAAACCTTCAGTGATTTTACAACCACCCCTTTTCAGTGAAAATTTTTCAAATCAAATGAATGGAATCTAGCTAATGTTGCAATTTAGTTAACTCTCTTCTATTTTGGGAAAAATAAGTTAAACCCTTAGCCAATTTAAATTCCCTCTTGGTTCACTATATCTTAATTACCCCATAAAAGATGGATAAAACTTCCCACTTGTCATGCTAACCTAGTTTAAGTCTGATCTGGCCATAAGGGTTAGGTGATATGTCCTAAAAAGAGGATAAAATACCCCAACTAGAATTTCTCGTGTGCATTAGACTACATTAGTATCTGAGTGTCGGAACTCCTAATCCAACATCATACATTTTGGGAAAAAAAGGAGAGAGAGCTAATTTTTTCTAAGATTAACTAAGATTCCATTTTGTGCATCCCTAATAGCTAAAAGTTTTGTTGCAAATTCACTGATTGTATGTCTTGGTCATCCAAATTCCATTTAGTGTTTCTTAGTTGATTATTTCATTTAATGTGTTACCACCCTTGTTGAACTTAATTTTCTTTCTTGGATGTCTAAGTTGAAATCAAGGCTATGTATATGAATCTGATGATTATAGTTGGTTAGCCTCATTTACATCTCCCAGTTCATTTGATCTATGCATGAGCTAGGAAATTCCTTCATTTGTGTTTCTATGCTCTTTTTCTTGAAGTCAAGGAAATAGTTCAAGTTAGGGGGATTTTATGCATGCATTTCTTATCTACTTTTTGCACATATTCACACACAAACTCGATTCATTTTGCCTTCCATTTAGCCTCTAATAATATTTAACTTTCCATTTTTTAGTTATTTTACTTGTTGGAGGATTTTGATCACGGGTACACATCGAAAATGACAAATTGAATATAGTCTAACCCAAAACCTCAATTGGATCTCCCTTCAACTTGTAGCTAATTCAGAGTTGATCTTGGAGAAACAACATCAAACACGACATGTCCTTTTTAAGACACGATGTGTAACTTTCCAGAAAGAGGTCACACAGCAAAGAACACATTGTGTGTTATTTGACACATGGGCGTGTAAATTTCTAGCAGCCTTGATACCCAAACTATAGAGCAAGAGACATGACGTATCCTTATTATTTTTGTAGAGTAAGTATGCCTATCCTTACTTTTTCAAAAGGAGCCAATAAACCTTATAAGGTCTTACCTATCCTTTGAGCAAGAGTCTTCAACCTGTATAAGGGCTTACCCACTTTTTCAATGAGTTAGACACCTTCACTAAGGAGCTCCCTTCTTGCAACAAGTCATCCTCCTTGATGGAATTACCCACTCCTCTCAAGGATCTTCGGCTTTCACCTTCTCCTTCACTAAGGAGATTTTTTCACCAACTTTGCTTGAATAAAGTGATTGGAGAAAGAGAATATTGAGAGCTTCACGAGGATTAAAATAAAGTATCTCTCTCGCAAATACATACCTCACTCATTGACATTTTGATTAGTAAGAAAGAGAGAGAAAGGGGCTCTATGTGGAGAAAAACACTCAACTGTAGCTAAGAGCAAGGTAGAAAAACTTAGAATGAAGTCCAAGGGACCCTATTTATAGTTGGGATGTCCACTAGCCAGTAGAAACACTTAGGAACAAATTCTAGCCATTTGGAGTGTTGCAACAAATATAATTTTGAGTTTTGCAACACTCTAATGGTTAGAAATATTTTTTCTAGACATTCTATACAATGCACTCATTTGAGTTTCAATAAAGGTAACTTGATGATAGCACTATGTGACAAACTGATTTTAAGTTGTTGGTCGATTTTATCCTAGATGAAACTTGACCGATGACTTAAAATCACTTTGTCTGTGCAGGGTGTCGGTCAAGTTGTCACCAAGACAAACTCGGATGAACCTAGAAGTTTCCAAGACCCATCCTAGGCATCAGTCGAGTTTCTGAAAGGGAAACTTGACCAACAAAGGTGCATGCCATGCATTTTGGAAATTACCATTTGAGTGCTTAAACATTCGTTTCAAGTGCTACTAATTTTTTTTTCATCTTAATTACGAGTCATAGCATCAACACAAATGACTACAAAAACTATTCTAAGTCGTTTAGGATGTTTTCTACAAAGGTGCATTTGCATTGACTTTGGCTTGTATTTGATCAAGCTGGGGCTTGTTTAGATTGATCCTTTTTATGTACCTAATACCTAAAATCAATCTCAAATAGACATATTAGATACATATGAATGGAATGGTTAAGTCATCATCAAAATATGGACAATGTATAGTCATTAGACCAACACTAAGGGACTATGTGGAGCCATGTTCTTGTGGGGAAAAGCTTTATTATGAAGAATTGACTCAGTTTGAGTTCAATTAGAATTCATTAGAAATTTATAACCAAAATAATTGATTAAGATGAGTGGATAAAATATTTTTTTATTAAATTTCACTTGAGTGTAGGAGTTGTCTTAGAAATTATCAATTTCTATAAAAATGGAAATGAATATAATATATTGTTATTAAAGTCTATTTACAAGACATATCATTAAATACTCAAAGCATGATTGAATAATTTATGTGATGAAAGGATATGAAAACCCATGTATCTTGAATATTAAAGAATAAGATGTTAATTTTAGAATCTTTTGAAAATCTAAATTTTTTTATTTTTAGGTGTTTTGGCATTCTAGCTAAAAACCCAGATAATTTCTAGGATGGCCATGCTTATATGATCATTGATATAATTGGATGTGTTTGATCAATTTTATTTGGTATGTCGAAATCTTTTAGTTTCTGATTTATACAATGTATATCTTGTGAAAGGGAAGTAATCAATGATGACGATTCAGTTTAGTAGGACTCTAAAAGTAAAAATATCTTATTTGATAGTAAGGGTTGATTAAAGTCATTCATGAAATAATTTGGAGTAGTTAAATACTATTATACATGCATACAATTTTTACTTGTATGATATAAAACTCTAGCTCATATCCTTGTCAAATAACTTATGAGTTGATATGCTACTTCAAGTGCATATAAATGACATTTGCTCATTTAGAAATTTTATTGATGCCAGACATAAAAATGAAAAATACTAAAAAAGAATGATTATATCAGTAGATATGATTTATATCTGAAAATGTGAGAAATATTATATGTGAATGAGCTATGAGAAACCCTGAGAAAAGGATAAATATTTTCTTAAGCATTCAACTTGGCACAATAAATGAGTTTAGTTTATTAGTATAAGTAGTTAGTAAAATAAGGATATAAAAAAGATCAACCTAAGAAAGCTATTTATTTGCCTTTGATTTGATTATTTCAGAATGCTAATTATCTACCATAGCTTTTTATATTATTTTATTGTTTTACTCATTAATTGAACAAGTAGCTCTCCCTGTACTCACATTTTTTAGAGAAACCATGTGAATTGAAGATGTCAGTGCATTAGAGTAGATCTATCACAAAAGTAAAGTATCAAATTTGTTAATTTCAATTGCTCCCTACTACTCTATACCCATGTAGGAAATAAGAGCAATGTGAATGATGATGTGTAATATTGTTTCTTTATAATAATATTATGTGTCTAATTACTAAGACTTGTGAACATGGAGTTGGATCAAAAAGGCTCTAGAGGGGGTGAATAGAGATAAAATCACTTAAACAAAATTCATTTGCACTTCAAGTTACTTCAAGATATATACTTGCAAATATGGAATTTGATGTGCAACTAATCATACATAGCAAAGATGTGAGATATTGAATGAGATCAATAACAAGATATGTAGAGTGGTTCCAATCTCCAAAGTAGGATAAACTCAGTCCACTACCTAGAGAGGTCAAGCCCTAGGATTTTGCAACCATTACATACTTATATTCCATTATAAGACATACAATAAAACCTTCCTTTTGTAGGGTAAGGATACCTAGCCTTCCTTTTTAACGACCAAAATGAGACAATAAACCTTACAAGGTCTTATCTATCCTTCGAGAAAGAGTATGCAACTTCTATAAGGGCTTAACCATTTTTTAAAGGTGCTAGAAACCTTCACCAAGGAGCTCCCCTTCTTGAAACAAGTCTTCTGCCTTGAAGGAATTACCCACTCTTCTAAAGGATCTTCAACCTTCTCCATCTTCTTCAACTTAGAGAAGCTTTCACCAACTTCTCTTAAAGAAAGTGGGGAAAGAGAAGATTCAGGGCTTTACAAGGATTACAGTGAAGTATCTCTCTCACAATAACCTATTTCACTCATATGGACCTTTTTATTAGTAAGCAACTGAGAGAAAGGGGATCTATATGGACAAATCCACTCAACTATATCAAGGAGCATAAGAGGAAAACTTGGGATGAAGCCCAAGGGTCCCTATATATAATTGGAGATGTCCAATAGATACTAGTAGCACTTGGGAATGAATTCTAGTCATTTGGGGTGTTGCAACATATCTATATTTTATGTTTACAACACTCCTAACAGCTAGAATCACTTTTTTTGCACATTCCATACAGTGTAGTTGGTCGAGTTTCAATAAAGCAAACTTGGCCAATAGCACTATGCAAAAAAGCAAATTTGAAGTGTTGGTCGAATTTATCTTGATTGAATTGATCCATTTCATGTACGTTATACCTGAAATAAATCTGAAATAGACATATTAGATATATATGAATGGAATGCTCAAGTCATCATCAAAATATGGACAATGTATACTATTAGGTCAACATTCTCCCCCTTTTTCAAGATGACAAACCATTCTTAAACACATTGAAAAGGACTTGAAATGTAAAATTTTACCTTGTGAATTGTAAGGGGATACATGAATGGACAATCACAATTTCTCCCCCCTCAATACATGCTTACCTTTACCTGTAGGGTTAGTTTATCTAAAACATAACTATAGCACATATACATTATTTAGTCCTCTTAAATATTCACATGATATTTCAGATATTAACTAGAAAAGGATCACAATTCAATATTCACTTGATCTCATATCTCCCCAGTAGGACTTTGATCTCGTTTCTCCACCTTTGTCATTTCAAAAAGGTATGGGGTTGAAGAGATAAAAAGCACAGGTCTAATCCATAGGAACAAACTATATAGGAAACCACTATAAGCAAGCACCAACCAAAACAAGATATAACAATACATACTAGAGTCATAATCAAAATATAGAATCACATACCCACAACTCATAAGATATAACTAAGCATAGACTTAAGGTACATATAATCATATTACAATACAAGTAGATGCCCTCTCAAAATGTATTTTTCTATAATCAAGCACAGACTTAAGGTACATATAATCAAATTACATATAATCTGGTTGATCACTTCCCGAAGTATGTGAATTGGTCGACATTGATAAAGAAGAAACTATTTGACAACATTGCACTACAATTCAAATGTAGAGAAACAAATAGAGTGGCAAATGGTCTGGACAAGCTACAAATTAGAAGCTCTTCTAGCCAGATGTTCCATACAGACCCTCATGAGTGTCATTTGAAAATAGTTCAACCGGACAGCCATATAGATGGTAGTAATGTACCAGATGCCCCTTGTATCCCAGCTCGTTCAGAACTGCATGAAGAATAGGTAGAGATCAAATTACCCCAAAAAAAGATGTCCTCCCAAGATGAAAACTACAAATCACCAAAGAACATCAATGAGATATAAAAATTGTACTCCTCATATACAATGCCCAAATGTTCACTACCTAAAAGTCTACAAATAGGAGATAAATATGAGCACCCTATAGAGTAAGAACTAAACATCTATGGCATCTATGTCAACAGCCTTGTCATCATCAGGTTGGTAATCATCATCTCCATTAGATGGTGCATCAGGGTCAGTAGGTGTATCATCATCACCATGTTCATCAACATCAGAGCCATCATCACCATAATCATCTTCATCCTCATTACTATCAGCCTTGTCATCCTCATCTACCATCTCCTCATCCTCTAGAGGTCTGAAAGAGCAAGTAGCAGACCACTTGGCATGTTGCTCTGCCCAAGACATACCACATGCAAACATTGCATTTGCTGGCTCAAAACTAGGTGTAGAGACCCATCAAAGCCAACAAGTAGGGTGGAAGAAGGTCCTCGAGGAAGAGCAAGTAGCTGGGAGGAGGAAATAGGGGTAGGTCCACCATCAGAGGTAGGAGGTACAACAGAAGCAACAAGGTGGTGGTTTGGGTAGAACTGATTGCATGCATAGGAAGCATAGTCAGTAGCTAGGTAGGGCTGGTAGGTGGAGTAAGGATGGGAGTAGGATAAGTTCATGTTGGACATGATTTGAACTAGATCATGGTGTAGGTTCTCCTGGTCCTATAGAGTGTATGTCTGTTGTTGCATCATGTATCCCATGAGAGCTTCATTTGACATCGAGAATGAGGCATGATCAGGTCTAGGAGGACGTGGAGGGGCCTGGGTGGAGGAGGAAGCTCCAGGAGTAGAGGTGGAGTTGTTAAAGGATTTCTTCACCGTAGTGTACTGATATAAACTCCTTTTTGGCTGACTTTTCAACCAAGATATTTGAAAAGGGATTGACCAGTGTGATCTTAAAACACACCATAGATCAAGTTGGGGTAGGGCAGGTGGGAGTCTCTAGTGTTCTTTTGGATGTCAAAGTAAGTCATGTGGTGGATAATGTATCTCACTCATTTGACATAGATATTCTTGATAAGATAATACATGATCATCGTCAAGTTTTTTCAAATTATATGATTGATTCTTTTTCGGATGGATTTTGTAGTTAACGAGAAGGGCAACCAAGTGTTTCTTGATATCTAGAGAATAAGACGACAGGATGAATTTCTTCCTATATGGGACCTCGGGCTTCTTAAGAGTTTTTTGGATGTCGTAAAGAGAAAAATCAGGGTCAAAGCTATTGTAGAAGGCTTCAGGGTCAAGGAGGTCTCTATAGGTATGATAGGGAGTCATCTAACTAGGTGAAGAGCAAGAAAGAGAGGTATCCAAAGATTTCTCTAAGATAGAAAACTTGACTCCCCCTATCATGGATGACAAAACCACTTGGGTGTTAGGAGGAGGCATTAAGGTAATACATTTCCATGTTATATTTGCATAGAAATCATGCACCACATTCTTTCTCAAGAGGGAATTGTTATAGGTTCAATATTCATAGCAAAGAGAGTCAAGTTTTTGGTTAGAAAAGAGTCATTTAACCTATTTGAGAAGCTCATTTCTAGGAATCAAGAGGGGTCAAAAGGGGTAAGTGTTCCTATCCAACAACTCCCTATAATGATTGAGTGATTGATTGGGGAAAAAGGAAGTACCATCATAGAATATATACCTAATGGTAGTAGAGGACAAAGGTACACCTTGAAGACATGTTCTCTTTCACATATTTGATGCCATGGGAAGAAGATTAGCTTAAGATGGCACCAAAACATGGAAGAGAACTCAACCAGTAGGCCACCCTAACTAGGTTAGAGGTAGGGGAAGATAAAAGTAGGGTTGGATAGGGTTAGGAAATGGGATTTCAAGACCTAGGGTTCAAGGATGAATTGAAAGGAAGAGGAGGAATCGGTTGAGTTTTCTCTAGTTAAGAGGGAGAAAATCGGCCGACACTCTATATATATTTCTACACAACAATGTTGTTGGTCGAGTTTTAGATTTGGAAAATTCAACCAACAGTGATGTGTGTTAAATCCTTCGGTTAGTTGTTAGTCGAGTTTCCCCAGAGCAAACTCAACCGACAAGAAAGTATGTCTAAAGGATATGAAATTTAATTCTAGGCCACTAGAGTGCTATATATATTTATTTTTATAGTCTATCATGTATTGTGAACATATTGAGGCACATTACACTCATCATTGGCTACTATTTTGTGTTAAAATAAGCTTTTGTGAAAATTAGTCAAAAACAACCAAGATAAGACATCAAAAAAAGGCATATATAGCGCAAACAAGCATAAGGTGAGAAAATAAGTGAGCAAGAACATATAGGTATGAGAGAATCTATCTAGAAGGCATAGCATTATCATCAAGAGCAGTAATAAGCAGTTTTGATCTAATAAAGGTAAATTTCTCTCTAGCTAGAGGTTTGGTGAAAATGTCCGCAAGTTGATTTACTGTGTCTACATGCCTAATATAGATATCCTTTTTAGCAATGTGTTCATGAAGGAAGTGATGGCGGACCACTATATGTTTGGCTATAATAATATAGGATTGTAAGAAAGACTAATTTCACTAGTATTGTCAATAAAGATAGAAGAAGCATCATAATGAACATTAAAGTCTTGGAGCATTTGCTTCATCCATATGACTAGGGAACAACAACTCCCAGTTGCAATGTATTTAGCCTCAATAGTTGAAAGAGCCATTCTTCTTTGTTTCTTAAATATCCAAGAGACTAAGCATGGTCCTAGGAGGAAGAAAGTTCCACTTGTTCACTTTCTATCAATTAAGCACCCTACATAATCTGCTTCACTATAAGTAGTAAGAGTAAAGTCCCTTGACTTTTTTTTTTTTAGTTTAAGCCAGAGGATCTTCTATTCATCCCACTCCTCTCGTTGTGGGCTAAAAACGAGCAAAAAGGTTACAACTCCTGCTTACTAAGCAGGTAGACATCCATCAAGAAAAACAAACAAAGCGAGAAGGTGACCAAGCACGGGCAACCCTCAAAAGAACAAGAAAGACTAGCTATGCTCCCATCTAAAGAAGATATACGGGGTGTCATTTCTCTCAAGGATGTTCATGCCTCTTATCCGCATGGGAAGAGAAGAAGGATCAGAAACGATGTAGGAATGCTCAAAATGAGCACCCCACATCCCCAGCTCTTGAGGGATAGAGTTAAGAATCTTCGGGACCAAGGAACTGGAAATGACTTCAGTAACAAGCAACTCCCGAATCTCTCTGGTGATATGAGAAATGTGCCAAGGGCCAAGATCATTCTGCCAAAGGATCTTCATCACATGAGGGTCATCAATCTCAATAGTAGAAATAGTAAGGTTCTTATCATCCACAATCTTGAGAGCAACCATGATGCCACAGATGTAGGCCGAAATATAATCATTGGCATTCAGCCAGGCCCTGAAAGCAAGGCGAATGCAACATCTCCTGTCTCTAATGACGCCTGCAACCCATCTTCTAGAAATGTTATTATTAGTGATGCATTTGCCAGTGGTGATATTCATCTTAAGGTTGTTGATGTCGGGCTTGTTCCATCTCACACTGTGAATTCTTCTCATCTTCATAATAGGCTGAATGATATGAGCATCGTTTAGCCTGGAAAAAAGATCAATGTCCTCCATGCAAGAAAGGAAGTGGCGACGACTGCTGAAGCGGATGACATGCAGAATATCGGCCCAGGATCGTTCAGGATTGAACGCCTTGCTATCGTATTTAGCAGAACATCTCGCTTTCCAAATAGACCAGCAAATGAGGGTAATCAACTCCGTGATTAACCAACCGCGCAAGGAGCGCTTCGACTGCTGTCCGCCCAAGCTGAGAAGGCCATCAATGGAGGAGGGCGGGAACTGATCATCAAGCAAAAGATTAGCAGCCTTGGTCCAGAGCTCAGTAGCCATGTCACTAAAGATGAATAAGTGAGTGTCATCTTCACACGTATGATTGATACAGCAGACACAACGAGACACCAAAGGAATATGACACTGTCTAATATGGTCGTCAGTAGGCAAAATTCTTTTACCGAGCTTCCAAGTCGTCGCACTGGCCCTTGGGTTTGAAGTACCCCAAATCCAGTTCCAATTGTTGTTGTCGTCAGGAAGATGATGATTGGTTGAGAGCATCTTTGCAGATCTAAGACTGAAACGCCCATAAGGATTAGGCGTCCAAACCAGCTGATCTGGCTGCTGATCGATGAAAGAATGCGTATTTCGGATGAGCTGGCAGCCATCATAATCAACAATCTGCTCCAAGGAAGACCAATCCCAGCCGTCATTAGGTGTCCAGAAATCTTTGACAAGAAAGTCTCTATCAGCGTCTCCTCGATGAATGGCATACAAATAGAGAGGTTGATCACACCACCGACTGTCCCAGAAAGATATGTTCCCACAACCAACAATCCATCTAGTGAGAGGGAGGACTTTAGGAAAGAGACTCCAGATCTTCTTCCATCTTGGAGACGGATTAGAACCCAGCTTAAGATAAGGCAGATAGCATCCCTGTATGTGCTTGTACGGCGAGGAATATTTGTTGCGGCAGAAGAGAGCCCAAAGCGAGTCACCATGCATTGGGTTACAATAGTCCAAAATTTTGGGTTTTGGTTAGGTACCTTCAAATCCTCTTAACTACAATAAGATGGTATTTTCTAGGACTTGATTAAAATATAGCACAAAACCTATCACTAAACATGATAGCAGGTCTAGAGGTAGTTATATATAATAAGCTACCAATCATACCTCTAAAGAGATTATCATATAACTTCTCACCTTCCTCATGTCTATAAAGTTTGGCAGTGTTTGATATGGGAGTATCCATTGGTTTGGTGTTCTCCATGCCAAAAGCACTTCAAGAGTTCACTTCTATACTTTCCTTAGTTGATGAAGTTTTCTTCTTTGTTTTTGTTTGATTTGGAATATAAGGAAGAAACTAAGCTCCCCCATCATACTCATATCAAACTCACTCTACAAAAGAGAACTAAACTCCTTGCAAAGATCAAGGTCAGTTCTACCAAATATGATATCATCAAAATATATTTGAATGATCAAAAAGTTGCTATAAGTGTGTTTAAGAAAGAGAGTAGAAACAACATAGCCCATGATATAGCCATTATCTAGAAAAAAAGTTTTTTAATTTCTCATACCAAGCTCTAGGGGATTGTTTGAGTCCATAGAAATCTTTTTGTAACAAATAAACATGATTAGGTAGCTTATCATGTTTAAAGTCGGGAGTTTGATCCACATAGACTTCCACCTCTACTCTACCATTTAGAAATGCATTTTTAACATCCATTTGGTATAAAAATAAATTTTTATAGTAGCAAAGGCAAGTAACATTGTAATAGATTCAAGTCTAGAAATATGCACATAAGTTTCATCAAAATCAATACCTTCATGTTGATTGTACCCTTGAGAAACTAACCTTGCTTTGTTCCTTACTACTTTGCAGCTTTCATATAGCTTGTTGTGGTAGACCCACTTGGTTCCAATGGTCTTCCTATCATTTGGTCTTGGCACTAAGGTCCACACTTTTTTCTTATCGAACTGCTCTCACTCTTCTTCCATAGCTAGGATCCATTCATCATCATTGAGAGCTTCTTTGATGTTCTTTGGCTCAAGTTGTGAGATGAAGGGAATGTCAGCTTGTTCTTTGTTGAATGCAGCCTGCATCTTCACCCTATCAAAAGGATTTCCTATTATGAGCTCTTTAGGATGATCCTAAGCAAAATAGGGAGGTGGATCCTTCTTCTCTTCTTCTTTCTCTTCTTCTTCTACTACCATCTCTTTTCCCTTGTCTATGATGTTGAGATCTTTTAATTGAGGAATCACCTCATCTGCAACATCATAATATACAATATTCTTGGATATAGAGGGGCTAGTTATTACAAATTTAACATCGATAGATTCTTCAACTTTAGACAATTCAGTGTTAAACACTCTATAAGCTTTGCAAGTAGTGTTATCACCAAGAACAAAGCCTTGTACAATTTTGTATCAAACTTGTTCAGAAAATCCTTTATGTTTAAAACAAAACAAGGACAGAAAAAAAAAACATGTAATAAATCGATGGAGGGATTTCTACCACATCATAACTCATATGAGGTTTTCTTTAATAAAGGTTGAGTGAAAACCTAGTTTTGCACAAAAAAATGAGGTGCTAACGGATTCAAACCAAAACTTCTTTGGAGTGTCATACTCTAAAAGCATGGTCCTAGCCATTTCCTGTAGCAAACTATCCTTTCTCTCTAGAACCTCATTTTTTGAGGTGTATGATGGGAAGAAAAGTTATGTGCATTACCTAATTTTTCACAAAATCACTCAAACAAATAATTCTCAAACTCTACACCATGGTCACTACGAATAAAGATGATTCAAAAAGAAGCTTTGTTTTCAACTCATTTGCAAACAGTCTAGAAAACATCAAAAGTATCACCTTTTGAATCTAAGAGGAAGGTCCGGGTATAGAGAGAGAGAAATCATCAACAATCACAAGGCAATACTTGCTACCACAAAGTGATTGAGTTCTCATTGGTTCTAATAGATCAATATGAAGAAGTTCAAGAGATCTTTTGGTACTAAGGACTCCTTTGGATTTAAAGGAGTATTTTGTTTTATTTCCTTATGTATAAGGTTTGCATTCCTTGTCATTCTCAAAGTCCAATTTGGGAAGTCCCTTGACCAATTCCTTTTTGATCAACTTCTTCAACTGAATCATATTTACATGACCAAGCCTACAGTGCCACAAAGATATATCACCCTTATCAATGACAAGGAATTTACCAAGACTAGGCTTAAGAGAATCAAGGACAATAACATAAAGATTTTCATTTCTAGTTCCCTTATATAAGACATCGTAGGAGAGGGAATCTACAAAGCAAGCATTCAAGAGAAGTAAATAACACAAGGTATCCATTGTCACATAATTGACTAGCACTAATAAGATTGTGATGTAGTCCATCCACAAGAAGAATATTCTTTATGCATAGTGAATCACCCACATCACCCTCATCTATAACTTTACCTTTGTCGTTGTCACCAAATGTCATTGATCCTCCTTTCTTCTTCATGAAATTGTTGAAGTGGCTTATCTCACTTGTCATGTTCTTGGCGAAAACACTATTAAAAATCCCCTTTCCTTTTACCTATGATAAAGAAAGATGTTGGTGCCAAATTCAACCCTTGGGGTCTGGATTTAGCTTGGGGACCAATTTCATCTTTGGGTTGGTCCCCTTTTCCTTGTAAAGACAATAAGTAGCATAATAATCATCACTCTTGAAATGTGTGCAAATAGTAGGGTTCTTAGATCCAAATGACTCTCCATGGAAGATAGGAGGTACCTTTCTCTTTTTCTTACCCTTGCCCTTGCTCTTGGGAGCTCCCTCATTTACCAAAACACTTTAACAATTTTTTTGGTAGAGTGATCTTGTAATGACCCTGCCTCCCGATAACCCCCAATTAAGGGAGACCAAGAGGTCAGAGCTGTTATCCCAATTTCCAAATCAAAAGTTCGACAATTAATCAATAATAATTATTAAATTCTACCAGACTAAATTGAAAAGTTGTAATAAAATAAAATTTTTGCATACCTTTTGAAAAACTTGGTTTATTAAACTTCTATCCACATATGGATACTATTATAACTAATCCTCCTTGCACTTTAACTCATGTATTCACAATATGCCAATTTACTGTTTGTCCTTTTGGGTTTGTACCTACAACGCCGACAAACAAAACATCGGTCAGCATAAATGAATATGCTGGTATGTGGGGGGTACAGAAATTGTGCAACTATGATAACAATGTAATCAGCCAAATATCATTTAACAGCCAAGATTACATTTTAAGCAATACTACTCAATCCTTACATATCCCTTATCTCTGTGTTGTCGCTGCAGCAGACTTGGATACTACCTCTCTCACATGGTAGATCCTTACCCCCATGGCCCTACCTCATAGGTATCCAATACTTAGGGTTGTGGAGTCACATGGCCCTACCCAAAGGTAGCCCAATCCCTGACTCGAGGTGACTTGATGGACCTACCCCATTGGTAGCCATGTACTAAGTCATCCAATGACCTGATGGACCTACCCATAGATAGCCATGTACTAGGTCAGTCTATCAAGCTACAGAGGGGACTAGGATCTGAGCTAGTTGGCACATATCTTAATTGATAGTCATATCCAAATTATAATTTGCATGAATTAAATTCATCCAACAGTTTAATTCAAGCCACTGATGAAAACTTCAAAAATCCTCAGAAAACTAATTCGTGATATTCATAAGCGTAACCACATGCATGTAACTGTAGTTTTGGTGCCAGATTCAACTAAGCAGAGAAACCCAATCAAGCAAGCAAGTATGCACGGAAATCCTAAAATAAACGTACAAAATTTCCTTTTATCATTATTTATCCAAACTCATCTTGTTTCTTAGGATTTATATTCCAATCTTAGGGTTTCCTTTGAAATTAGGGTTTTTCCTCCACTTTTAGTATTACGAACCCTAATTCAACTAAACTACATAAAGATCGTAAATTTCTCATCTTAATACTCCTAATAGACTTAAGATCATTATTTTGTAACTTATTTCCTTAATCCGAAATAAACATGGTTTTTCTCCCTTTTCACCCTAAATTAGGGTTTCTATATGTATTATCCTTCATTTATAGATTAAAACCCTAAATTAGTCAACTTTGCATGAAAAATGGATTGAAACTCTATTTTAATATTCAATAGGTTAATACTTCTTAAATTAACCTATTAAACCATAAAGAATCATCCTTTATACTCAATTAGGGTTTCTAATTACCTTTTAATACCTTTTTCTACCAAATTAATGTACTTTTGCAAAACAAAATAGAACTAGGTTACCAAATCATTTTTATCTTGTTCCTCATATTTTTCTAAGCAACTTTCATATATAAACTTTGTTAATCCGAGATTCCTAACTATTTCTATGAATTTTGCAAGGAAAAGCCTTTTTCTGGATTATTCGAGAAGAGAGAGTTATTTACCAAAATTTGATGGTTGTTTGATCGATGGTCTTCTTGGACTACACAGGATCAAACAATCCACATCGTACGCCTCCACTAACTCGATAACGCGCACTGCCTCCAATGCCGACCCATTGGATCCCTCACAGGCCCACGGTGGACCTTAATCCAAGGGTTGCTGCTTCTCATCTGCCTCCTTCTTCAGAAACAAGCCCACGGCAGTGCTCTCACCGGAGAGGAGTCAATATCGAGGGAGATAGGGAGCCAAGGGGTTGGAAGTAGCCGTTTGATATTGTGAGGGTGTGAGGAGTCAAGAGAGGACCTATTTATAGTATGTGGGGGCTCCTTTAGGGTTCCTTCAACACTGCCACCGCCCTAGATCTCGGCCCAATTGAGCATTTCCTCAAGATGTGATAAAAGCTCACCAACCCAGGGTCGAGAAGCTTCATTTCCTTCTCCCAGACTCAATGGAATACTTTCCATGAGTACACATGCACAGGATTGAGCAGATATCGAAGGGGAAAGTCCCCCCTATACTCGGCCAGAGTGCGAGTTCTACTGGGACTCAATGATGTGCGATGCTCATTGGATCAAGATTTAACGGCCCACATTTCACGCGCTCAAGCAAAAGAAAGGATTTCCCTATTTTTCAAGATAAATCCTATTTTCGAGGATAATTTGAAAAAGCCATAACTCTCAATTCGTAACTCCTTTTATCTCAAATTTTAAGGGAATCTTGTTTATGATTTAATCTCCCGTCATGCCAAAATTGGGATCATTATCTAAACAAAATGAGTCCTTTTCTTCAGTTGTAAGTTAACACTTGAATATTTATATTTTCCACATATTTTCTCTTTCATTAGCCATTATATTATTATCCTAAGTTCCTTAAACCTCGAGGAACCTTAATATTTTGAAAATCCATCTTGGGAAATATTTCTTTGCCTTTTATTCTTCTTTTATCTATTTTCTTATTTATTCCTTTATCCAATTGAATTCTTTTTTTTTCTTTTCTTTTTCTTTTTCTCTCAAATGGTCTCAATAGCCCACAAAGCCCATTAAGAAAACAAACAAGGCTATTATGCATGAAAATCATTAAAATCAAACCATTAAATCAACCATTGATTTCATTTATCTTTTAAAAGGAGATTTGCAAATCTCATTACATGGTTTAGGAAAATGGGGTTATAACATCCTCCGCTCCTTATAGGAATTTTGCCCTCAAAATTCAACAATCAAACAAACAAATCAGGATATGATTTTTCCATGTCCGTCTTCAGCTCCCATGTGGCTTCATCCTCTCCATGGTGCTTCCAAAGAACCTTTACCATCTCTATATTCTTATTTCTGAGCTCTTTCACCTTGGTATCTAGAATCCGCAAAGGTAACTCAGGATAAGTTAGCTTCCCTTGAAGCTTAATGGATTCAATGCTCAGCACATGGCTCGAAACTTGCACATATCGCTTCAGATTGGACACATGAAACACATCATGCATCATACTATATTGAGGGGGTAACACCAAACGATATGCGACTTCACCAATCTGTTCTAACACTTCAAACAGACCCACGTATCAGGGACTCAACTTTCCTCTGTTCTTAGCTATAGCTTGGAGCGGTCGGATTTTCAAAAAAACATGTTCTCCCACAGTGAAATGCACATCAGTCCGCCTCGCATCAGCATATGACTTCTGTCGATCCTGGGCTCTCTTTAGCCTTTGCCTGATCAAAGCGACTTTATCAGCATACACTTGGAGTTCGTCTGACCTCAACATCATCCCAGTGAAGTGGTGACCGACACGGTCTGCCATATAGAGCTTCATACAGAGGCATCCCAATACTGGCTTGATAACTGTTATTGTAGGAAAACTCAGCTAATGGTAAGTATTGCTCCCATGATCCACCCCAATCGAGCACACAAGCTCTCAGCAGATCCTCGAAGGTCTGGATTGTCCTTTTTGACTGACCATCTGTCTGGGGGTGATATGTGGTACTGAATTTCAACCTTGTACCAAGTTCCTCTTGAACTTACTTCCACAGCTTGGAAGTAAACTTCGGGTCTCTATCAGAGATGATGGAACTGGGTATGCCATGGAAACGCACTATCTCTCTGATATACAACTCATCTAAGTCTGACACCTTGGCAGTGGTTTTTAGGGAAAGGAAGTGTGCTGCGTTTGTAAGGTGATCTACCACAACCCATATAGCATCATGACTTTTCTTAGTCCGAGGTAGACCCACCACAAAGTCCATGGTGATCTACTCCCATTTCCAATCTGGAATCTCTATAGACTGTAAAAGTCCACCGGGTCATTGGTGTTCAGCCTTCACCATCTTATATGTAAGACAGCTGGCCACATATGCCACAATGTCTCTCTTCATTCTTGGCCACCAGAAAAACTTTTGCATGTCCTTAAACATCTTCGTAGTTCCCAGGTGCACCGTGTACTTAGAACCATGAGCCTCCTATATGATATGTTCCTTCAACGGTGAATCTTCAGGAACCCATATGTGATTCTCGAATCTGATCCCTCCATCTATTCCCAAACAAATACGGGTATGTGGCTTCTTCATCAAGCCTTTCATCTTGTCAAGTTCCCCACTGGCCAACTGTGCTACTACAATCTCACTCAACAATTATGATTGTATCTGGATGTTATCCAATCGAACTCGATCATCTAACGGTTGGGGAGACCACTCTACCAGCTCTCCTAAACTCTTCCACTGGCCGGGAAAAATAGCTACACACCTGAGCTGTTTCCGACTCAAAGCATCTTCTACGACATTCACATTTCCTAGATGATAAGTGATGGTGAAGTCGTAATCCTTCATGTACTCCATCCATCATCATTGTTATAGGTTTAAGTCTTTCTATGTCAGGAGGTACTTCAGGCTCTTATGGTCGGTGAGGATCTTGAAAGTAGCACCATATAGGTAATGCCGCCAAATCTTAAATTCATGGATGATAGCATCCAGTTCTAAGTCATGTGTCGGGTAATTCACCTCGTTGGGCTTGAGTTGTCGGGAGGCATATGCAACCACATGCCGATTTTATTCCAACACACAGCCAAGTCCCATCTTGGAAGCATCGGTGAATATCATGAAACCCTCATTGCCTGATGGTAGAGTCAAAATGGGTGCAGTGGTCAGCTTTTCCTTCAGCTCCTGAAAATGAGTCTCACACACATCGGACCATATGAACTTCACATCTTTCCGAGTCAACATGGTCAAAGGAATGGCGGTCTTTGAGAAATCCTTGATGAAGCACCGATAGTACCCAGCCAACCCCAAGAAACTGCGAATTTCTAAGGGATTCTTCGGTGCGGGCCAATCTCGAACTGTCGACACTTTACTTGGATCTATGGCGATCGTTCCTCCTGATATGATGTGTCTGAGGAACATGAATCGGTCTATCTAAAACTCACATTTGGAGAATTTCCCGTAGAACTTCTGTTTTCTCAAGATATCAAGGACTTTACTTAGGTGGTCTCGGTGTTGATTTAAGTCATTTGAATAAACCAGTATGTCGTCTATGAACACTATGACAAACGAGTTAAGGAAGGGTTGAAACACACTATTCATAAGGTTCATGAAAACACTGGGTGCATTGGACAACCCAAAAGGCATAACCACAAACTCATAGTGGCCATAACGAGTTCCAAAAGTTGTTTTCAGGATGTCCTCATTCTTGACTCTCAACTGGTGGTAACTTGACCTCAAGTCAATCTTAGAAAAGACTCGAGCAGACTTCAACTGATCAAACAAGTCATCTATCCGGGGTAAAGGGTATTTGTTCTTAATGGTGGCCTGGTTAATCATCCGGTAGTCTATGCACATTCAGAGTGAACCATCCTTTTTCTTTACAAAAAGAACCGGTGCTCCCCATGGTGATGTCTTAGGGTAGATAAAACCCTTGTTTAGTAATTCTTGTAATTGTTTCTTCAACTCGAGCAACTCCGCTTGGGCCATCCTATAAGGTGCTCGTGAAATAGGGCTTGTCCTGGGAGCTAGATCTATGGAGAAATTTACCTCTCTCTTGGGAGGAATCCTAGGTAGATCATCTAGAAAAACATCTGCATAGCTCCTAACTACCTCTATTTCTTCTAAGGGTTGTACCCTGGGTTCTGGCTCGGTGACTACTGCCAGGAAAGCTCGACACCCTTTACTCATCATCCTCTATGCTTTCAAGGCTAATACATATAGGCTGGTGGTGGCATCTTTTCTACCCCTAATGATGAAAGGTGGGTGACCTGGTTTCTTAATGATCACTTTCTTCTCCTTACTGTCAATATTGGCCCTATAACTATAAAGCCAATCCATACCAATGATCACATCAAAGTCATTCATATCAAGAAGGATAAAGTCTGTAGGAAACTCATGATCTCGATATTTCATAGGTATCACCAGAGTTTTCAAAAGAGATGTAAAGATCTGACCACTCGGGGTTGTAACATCTAAGACATACCCTAAATCCTTGATATCCAAACAAAGCATAGTTGCGAGATTTCTCAAAATGAAAGTATTAGTAGATCCAGAGTCAAACAAAGCTTTTACATTGTGTCCCATGACTTCGAGCATGCCTACATTGTTTTTCACCATACATTAGACCATTACATGATTAACTAAAAACATAAAAGAAAACTCTAACAGTTATTACCCTCGATCAACCGATTAGCATTTGCTTGAGCCTCCTCATTGTTAATAGAAAACACTCGAGCTTGTCTTCTCTCTCCAGTAAGTGGGGTGACAGCTATAGGTGGGGTGACAGCTATAGGTGGGGCTGCTACTGGTCCTGGTCCTCTTGGATTTGGCATAGGACAAGCAGCTTGGAGATGTCCTTCTTGTTGACAATGGTAGCAGACCTTCTTCTTGTAGCGGCACTCATCGGTATGCCACTTTATGTAGGTGTGGCATTGAGGTCGGTTGTTCTCTTGACGGGGTTTCCCTTTTCCTCCATGCTTTCCTTTGGCATGATGACGCCCTTGACCCATCTTGTGGTTGTTCCTCTGACCTTGGGTTCCTTCAGCGAAACCCAAATATCCCTTAGGTGGATTTTGAGCAGGCATCACTGTCCTTTCCATATCTAAAGCAGTGTTGTAAGCTTTGGCGAAGGTTTTAGGTTTACTTTCCATCACATGGGGCTTGATGGCAGGGTGAAGATGCTCTATGAAGTGATCCACCCTTCTTTCCTCATCCATCATATGCCCAAAGTCAGCCACATATGAGTTTCCTTGCGTCATGTTGGTGAACTCCCTTTCCTTTTCCTTCTTAGCTGAGATAGGGATGAATCTGGCGGTGAAGATTGTCTTGAAGTCAGCCCATGCCATTTGTTCTTCAGTCAGATCTCAACCCATGATGTGTGTCTCCCACCATATCATGGTTGCTCCTTCCAGGAGGTGAGCAACAAAGAGGACCTTCTTACTCGGTTGTACCTCAAGCATGCAGAATCCATTCTCAACTGCAAGCAGCCAAGCTTCTTCCTTGTCGACCACTTTGGACTTATCTTCTCCCCCGAACTTCTCGATGTTCAGCTTGACGAAGTCCAAGATGGTGGCTCCTAGTCGAGGACGAACAGGAAGTGGTTTGCCATTCTCACCTCTAGGTATATCTCGGAGGGCCAAAGCTCTAATGGCCTCCATCAACCTCTTCTATTGCTCCATTCACAAAGCATTAGGGGTGTGGATCATCATGGTTGGTTCTGGACCACCAGGTTGGTCCTCTTCCATCTTGTCCTCCTCCTCGTACCCCTGGTCTTCCTCTTGGTCAAGGTTGCTGAAGGGTATCGGGTCAGGGTTGGGGACCTCATGAGTGGTTTCTTCAGGTCTCTTCCTCTTCTTTGAGGAATCTCCACCATGGTTCCTCTTCCTCTTCTCGAAACATACTTTTCCCTTGCGTGAAGGTCCACCACCATTGGTGGCATCTAGGACAGCCACAGTCTTCACGCGAGCCATCTGCATAAGCATACAAATAGACCTTTTATTCTATACCTTTAAGCTAATTATACTTTGTCGATGACATCTTATTACATATCTTTTATTAGTTTGATGGAGGATTCCTTAATCCTTAACTTACTTACTCATACCACATGAGGGTGAGGAGGAGAGAGAAAAACCCTAACTCTTAAAAATCCTTAATAGAATGTGTGTTGAGAAGGGATGAACAAGATGAGAGAGTCCTAAAGGTATCTTATTTCGATTCAGATCCTAAGACATTAGCCAGACAATCACACAGATTCGGGAGTCCTCATATTCTGACTAGCGGTGCGGAGGAAAATATTGCTTGCCTCCGGATGTGATCCTTTTCTAGACACCTCTGTCTTTCAAAAAATCCTCTTATAACTCCCTTGGGTTCTACAGAGTTTGTAAAATTTAATAATTATTAATGATTAAGTGAGGAACCTAAGCTCTGATACCAAATGTAATGACCCCGCCTCCCAGTAACCCCCAATTAAGGGGGACCAAGAGGTCAGAGTCGTGATCCCAATTTCTGGATCAAAGATTCGATAATTAATCAATAATAATTATTAAATTCTACCAGACTAAACTGAAAAGCTGTAATAAAATAAACTTTTTGCATACCTTTTGAAAAAAAACTTGGATTACTAAACTTCTATCCACATACGGATACTATTCTAACTAATCCTCCTTGCACTTTAATTCATTTATTCACAATATTCCAATTTATTGTTTGTCCTTTTGGGTTTGTACCTAAACCACCGACAAACAAAACGTCGGTCAGCATAAATGAATATGTTGGTATGTGGGGGATATAGAAATTGTGCAACTATGATAACAATGTAATCAGCCAAATATCATTTAACAGCCAAGATTACATTTTAAGAAATACTACTCAATCCTTACCTATCCCATATCTCTGTGTTGTCCCTCCAGCGGACTTGGATACTACCTCTCTCACATGGTAGATCCTTACCCCCATGGCCCTACCTCACAGGTAGCCAATACTTAGGGTTGTGGAGTCACATGGCCCTACCCAAAGGTAGCCCAATCCCTAACTCGAGGTGACTTGATGGACCTACCCCATTGGTAGCCATGTACTAAGTCACCCAATGACCTGATGGACCTACCCATAGGTAGCCATGTACTAGGTCGATCTATCAAGCTACAGAGGGGACTAGGATTTGAGCTAGTAGGCACATATCTTAGGTGATAGTCATATCCACATTGTAGTTTGCATGAATTAAATCCATCCAATAGTTTAATTCAATCCACCGATGAAAACTTTGGAAATCCTCGGAAAACTAATTTGGGATATTCATAAGCATAACCACATACCTATAACTGTAGTTTTGGTGACAGAATCAACTAAGCAGAGAAACCCTAAGCAATCAAGCATGTATGCACAGAAATCCTAAAATAAATGTACAAAATTTCCTTTTATCATTATTTATCCAAACTCATCTTGTTTCTTAGGATTTCTATTCCAATCTTAGGGATTCCTTTGAAATTAGGGTTTTGCCTCCGCTTTTAGTATTATAACCCTAATTCAATTAAACTACATAAAGACCTTAAATTTCTCATCTTAATACTCCAAACAGACTTATGATCATTATTTAGTAACTTATTTCCTTAATCCGAAATAAACATGGTTTTTCTCCCTTTTCACCCTAAATTAAGGTTTCTATATGTATTATTCTTCATTTATAGATTAAAACCCTAAATTAGTCAACTTTGCATGAAAAATGGATTGAAACTCTATTTTAATATTCAATAGGTTAATACTTCTTAAATTAAGCTATTAAACCATAAATAATCATACTTTATACTCAATTAGGGTTTCTAATTACCTTTTAATACCTTTTTCTACCAAATTAATGTACTTTTGCAAAACGAGATAGAAATAGGTTACCAAATCATTTTTATCTTATTCCTCATATTTTTCTAAGCAACTTTCATATATAAACTTTGTTAATCTGAGATTCCTAGATATTTCTATGAATTTTGCAAGGAAAAGCCTTTTTCTGGATTATTCAAGCAGAGAGAGTTATTTACCGAAATTTGATGGTCGTTTGATCGATAGTCTGCTTGGACTACACAGGATCAGACAATCCACGTTGTGCACCTCCACTAACTCGGTCATGTGCGCTGCCTCTAATTCTGACCCGTTGGATCCCTCACAGGCCCATGGTGGACCTTAATTCAAGGGTCGCTGCTTCTCATCTTCCTCCTTCTTCAGAACCAAGCCTGCAGCGGTGCTCTCACTAGAGAGGAGTCAATCTCGAGGGAGACAGGGAGCCAAGGGGTTGGAATTAGCCATTCAAGATCGCGAGGGTGTGAGGAGTCAAGAGAGGACCTATTTATAGTATGTGGGGGCTCCTTTAGGGTTCCTTCAACCCTATTACCACCCTAGATCTCATCCCAATTGGGCGTTTCCTCAAGAGACAGTAAAATCTCACCAACCCAGGGTCGAGAAGCTTCGTTTCCTTCTCCCGGACTCAATGAAATGCTTTCCATGAGTGCACATGCACTGGATTGAGCGGAAATCGAAGGGGAAAGTCCCCCTATACTCGGCCAGAGTCTAAGATCTACTGGGACTCAATGACGCACGACGCTCGTTGGATCAAGATCCAACGGCCCACATTTCACGCGCTCAAGCAAATAAAAGGATTTTCCTATTTTTCAAGATAAATCCTATTTTTTGGGATAATTTGAAAAAGCCATAACTCTCAATTCATAACTCCTTTTATCTCAAATTGTAAGGGAATCTCATTTATGATTTAATCTCCCATCATGCCAAAATTGGGATCATTATCTAATGAAAACGAGTCCTTTTCTTCAGTTGCAAGTTAACACTTGAATATTTATATTTTCCACATATTTTCTCTTTCCTTAGCCATTATATTATTATCTTTAGTTCCTTGAACCTCAGGAAACCTTAATATTTTGAAATTCCATCTTGGGAAATATTTCTTTGCCTTTTATTCTTCTTTTATCTATTTTCTTATTTATTCTTTTATCCAATTGAATTCCTTTTTTTCTTTTCTTTTTCTTTTTCTCTCAATTGGGCTCAATAGCCAACAAAGCCCATTAAGAAAACAAACAAGGCTATTATACATGAAAATCAATCAAATCAAACCATTAAATCAACCACTGATTTCATTTATCTTTTAAAAGGAGATTTGCAAATCTCATTACATGGTTTAGGAAAATGGGGTTATAATAGATCTAGAACTTCATTGAGGGACTTTCTCCATTTGAGGAACTTTTTCTAGGAAGCTCTAAGGTTGTGATTATCATCACTAAGAGTAATGCTAGTAGAAGAAAGACTAGGTAAATCATCTTGAGCATGAAGCAGATCAGCCTCTAAATAGAGGGCTTTAGTATGATAAGAATCTATCTCAAGAGTTATGATATCTAATTCATTACTAGGAACTAAAGGTCTAGAAGAAAGATCATTGATTTTAGAAAGAAATCTAGCATTTTCAGTTTTGAGTAAAGTAAGCTTATTAAGATAGATTCTAATTTCATCTTTAATAGCATCACAAGTGTGTTTAAGATCATTAAACTTGGTAACAAGTTTGTCATTTTCAGTTCTAATTAAGACAAGTTCATCAAGGCGGGTTTGGTATTCATCTTTAAGACTATTGATGCTCTTAAGATAAATACCATTCTCTACTTTCATTCCATTGTGTTGGAGCTCAAGATCAAGAAATTTTCCTTGCAGATAATCAGTTCTATCAAGATGAACCTTTTTCATTCTCCACAAGAAAATCAATCTTAGAATACAAGTCATCAATAATTTTCCCTAACCTCTTCTTCTTGGATTTGCATTTAGAATAAGAAGAGAAGGAAGCATTAAGCATATCAATGAGGGATTCTTTAGATAGTTCTTTTGAACTTACCTCACTTACCTCACATTTGTCATCACTAGTTGAGGCCATGAGAGCAAGGTGGCATTCTCCCTCATTGGAGCTGGAATCTCTAGAAAAAGACTCCTCCAATGTGGCATGGGTTGCATCTTTGCTTATTCTTTCCTTCTTGTTCTTCCTCTTGTACTTGCCATCCTTCTTGTAATCCTCCTTCTTCTTGGAGCTTCTCTTATGTTAGGTCTTCTTTGCCTTGGGAAAATCATTCTTGTAGTGTCCTTTTTGGCCACATTCATAGCATCTTGGAGTAGAGGAGGAGGGTTTTCCCTTGAAGTGCTTCCCCTTGGAGTAGTTAGCTTCATGATCACTAGAGGATTCATATTCACTTGAGGAAGGAGGGGTAGGCCGGCAAGAAAGTTGTTATTGGAGAAAAAGGGCCTCCCATTGAGCTTTGAATGCATTGTCCTTGATCTTCTTTGACTCTTTCTCTTCTTTCTTCTCATCTTCCTCTTGCTTGTCAAGTTTAGGATCATAGGCTTGAAGACTACCAATCGTCTCTTCAGTGGCAATGTCACCAACGCTTCTTATTTCTTCACTAGAAGTCACCTTGGATTCCCACCTTTTGGGAAGATACCTAAGGATCTTAGAGTTGATGGTGCCTCGATCCAGAGGATGGCCCAAACAAGAAGGTCCATTTTCCTTCTTGCCCATGTTGAAGTTCTCAAGGAGACCTTTGAGTGTGTATATTTTGGACTCCTTGACTTCCTTGTTCCCTTCATAGCTGATGAAAAGTTTTTTCCATATCACATGAGTTGTATACTAAGAAAAGCTCCAGTTGAGATCAGAAGGAGTGAGGGCTGCATAAATGATGATTATGGTATTTGCATTTAGCGGTGCCTTCTTCAATGAGGCTTCATCCCAAGTGGATACATCTCCAGACGACTCCTCATAGGCAAGGATGACCACTTTCCACGTGTCGTAGATCATCTCCTGCAAGTAGAATTGCATTCTCCTCTTCCAACAGAGGAAGTTTGTGCCATAGAAGATTGGAGGTCTCATGGAGAATCCACCCTCCAAGTTGAGAGAACCTAAAAGGTTGTCACACATCTTCTTGTCTCATGAGAGATCTTGTTGTAGAATACCCTTGCTCCGATACCACTTGTTTGATCAAAAGGGCTCTAGAGGGGGTGAATAGAGCTAAAAAGCACTTAAAATTTTCATTATACCTTCAAGTTACTTCAAGATATATAAATGAAAATATGGAATTTTATTTGAAACTAAGCATACATAGAAACGATGAGAGAGATTTAATGAGTGGTTCCAATCTCCAAACTAGGAGAAAGTCAATTTGCTACTTAGAGAGGTCAAGCCCAAGGATTTTCAACCATTGCATACTTATATTCCATTATAAGACATACAAGAAAACCTTCCTTTTGCAGGGCAAAGATATCTAGTCTTCCTTTTTAAAGAACAAAAGGAGCCAATAAACCTTAAAAGGTCTTACCTATCCTTTAAACAAGAGTCTTCAACCTCTACAAGGGCTTACCCACTTTTGTAAGGAGTTGGACACCTTCACCGAGAATCTCCCCTTATTGCAACAAGTCTTATGCCTTGAAGGAATTACCCACTCTTCTCAAGGATCTTCAAACTTCACCTTCTCCTTCAACTTGGAGAAGCTTTCACCAACTTGGCTTGAAGAAAGGGGTTGGGGAAAGAGAAGATTGAGAGCTTCACAAGGATTACACTGCAGTATCTCTCTCACAATAACCTATCTCACTCATATGGACATTTTGATTAGTAAGAAAGAGAGAGAATGAGGCTCTATGTGGCCAAATCCACTCAAATATAGCCAGGAGAATAAGAGGAAAACTTGGTATGAAGCCCAAGGGTCCCTATTTATAGTTGACAATGTACACTAGCTACGGGAAGCACTTGGGAATGAATTCTAGTTGTTTGGGGTGTTGCAATAGATCTATTTCTGATGTTTGCAACACTCCAACGGCTAGAATCACTTTTTCTGCACATTCCATATAGTGTGGTCAGTTGAGTTTCAATAAAGCAAACTCGGTCGATAGCACTATGCGACAAATCAAATTTCAAGTGTTGTTCGAGTTGATCCTAGATGAAACTTGGTTGATGACTTAAATTTGATTTGGTCGGTGTAGGGTGTCAGTCATGTTTGTCCGGAGGAAACTCATTCGACCCTAGCATTTCTCAAAATCCATCAAGGGTGTCTATCAAGTTTATCAAGGATGAAACTTCGCTGACAAAACTTTGTGTAATGAATTTTAGAAAATATCATTGGAGTGGTTAAACATTTATTTTAAGTGCTCCTAATTTTTTTTCTTCGCTTGCTTACAAGTCATATCTTCAACACAAATGATTACCAAAAAAATCTAAGGGTTTTACGGTGTTTTCCAAAAAAGTGCATTTGCATTGACTTTGGCTTGTATTTGATCAAGCTAGGACTTGATTGAATTAATCCTTTTCATGTACCTAATACCTAAAATCAATCTCAAATAGACATATTAGATACATATGAAAGGAATGGTTAAGTAATCATATAAATATGGACAATGTATAATTGTTAGGAAAATAGATGGAAATGAGAGATCTTGTAGGAATGTTTTGACATAAAACAAGATCAAAGAAATTAAATCTTAAATATGTATCTAAAGTTAGTTCATTTGATTGAATGTGTCAAATATAGAATTTTACATCAGAATGAGTTAAAGAGTCATGATTGGTATTATGTTTAATCCTCATTTTAGGTCCTAACATCATGATTAGTGGTTATTGTGAGATTCAGTGTAATAACTTGGATCATACCTTAGGTTGAGTACTTAAGGACCATTAAGTCACTAAGTTAGATTCATAAGTGCGGCAAGTAGGAGACAATATGATGACAACACTGGATATTTGAGCATTTGGATACCCTGGATCAATATTTAAGTACTTGGATCAATTGTTATCAAGCTACTTTGTCTATTCTTCAATGTATCTCCTGGCTAGGTATGTAGTGGGAGGATGGGCTAGAGAGAAGACAAGAAGTATTAGGGTTAGAAGACAAAAATGTAACAAAAAAATAAGATCATAATGATAAAATGTGATATAACTTTTGTTCTATGTTGTTGTTGTTTTGATTTGATATGAATAGAAATGATCTTATTTAAATGGATCCATATATTCAGTTTTCATAAATATATGTGGTTCTATAAGATTTTGGTACATAGTGGAAGTTCCACCAGGTATTCTTTATATTCTTTGCATCAAGTGGACAAGAAATTATCTTTAAATAAGTTTTCCCTAAGTGGATATTTTTTCACATGTTTGAGACAAATAATTGTTGGTTAATCTTGAGTAGCTCTTGGCTTTAGAACTGTAGGTTTGACCTAGTCTGACTGGTAGTACATCTTACTAGGATCTAATGACATCAGCATCAATCCTTGATCCAATCTCATTGATCTACCAATCGGTCGGTTCACAACCTGAGCTGATCGGTTCACTTACTGAATCGGTCATTTCAGGGTGCAGTTGCCAATATTGTTTAAATTGAATACCTAACATCTTACTAATTAATATTAAATATCATTCATGAAAAAACTCCTATTCCAAGTGCATTCCTATGTGGTTTACCCTATAGGACCCAAATTACATTGGTGTTGAATGTCTATAACCAATTTATGACATCACAAGAAACGATTGGTATCTAGCAAGACATCATTGCTACCCAAGTCATTTGGAAAGTTGGAGAACAACTTCAACCTACAATCCATTATTTTTTTTTGGTGAAACAAGCGCAACTATATAAAACCAAAACTTTGGGCACAATATAGAGATTGGACCCCCGTGACAGGATAGAATTAAACTTTCATGAGTTAACCAGATAAGAAAAAATAGAAAAGAAAAAACCAGCTAAGACAGCCAACAACATAACCATGGATGTAAACTTCCACATAGAGAGGTTTGTCATCCTTCTACAACAACCTGAACAAGACAATCAAGAAGATAGAGCATAGAGACTCCAGATCACTAGCAGTTAAGACCAAAACCAACTAGTCGGCAGCTAAAAGGATAAAATCATTTGCATACCAAGTTCAACACTACTGTTTATAGCACCTACAAAGAGTGAAAGCTTGGGATACAGAAGATCAGCCTCAGATAACCATGGGATCGGTCCTAAATGATAGAAGCACAAATAACTGAAGTCTAAAGATCAAACTCCCAAAAGCTATTTAGATACACCAACATCCAAAGGATGAAAATTGAAGATTAACTCAATGAATCAACTTATTGGTAGATAACCAGAGAAGCTACTTCACACATAAGAGGGGTACATCCAAGAGAGAAAGCCCACTCAACCTTTCTTCCTGGTGTACTTTTTCTTCTTCTTTGATTTGGACTCTCCCACTTGATTAAATGAGGGTTCCAATGATCAGAGACAGAACATGCATTAGAAGCATCCTCAGATGCATCCTCATCACTTTGGTGTTCTTTCCCTCTTTATTAATACTCGAAGGAGAAGCCACAACTTTCCCAGACCTTGTTAAGTTTCCAAGATTCCAAATCACATTCATCATGATGAGTCCTACAAATTTCCAACTCCCATTCCATATTTCGACTCCCAATGTTGACCACTGGGGTAGAACCTATCATCTCAGGTACAACTAAGTGTAGTTGGGTTTCACAGTTTGCTATTTTGGGTGTGAGAACAAGGACAATGTCAATGACCTGATTGACAATAGCTTCCTAGTATAACTCATCAACAGCTAGTTGTTCCTTGAAAGTTTTCTCCTAGTCTGTAGTGGATTGGGTGGTTGCCTTGGGTTGTTCTTTAGAAGCCAGTTTGAAGCTTTCAGCAAACTTCTCTTTGGCTTTCCTTTGAATACGTGGTTTTCCCAAATCTGATCTATAGATCCATATCTGGAGAAGCTTTCCTAATTGTCTATGGATAAGAGGTAGCCATGTGCCTGAATCTTTTACAGATTGAGCAAGTAAGAGGACTGGAAATAACCTCAAGCTTTAGCAGCTTGGATTTGGCATCAATATCCACCACCGTTGCTTTAGGGAACTTTGAATCACAGCTGACTTCGACACAAGTAGAGGAAACTCCAAGGCATCCGACAATGATGGAAAAATCATCATAGTCTAGCGGCCTGCCTATTGTGTTGGCAACATTGGATATGTGGTTTTGAGTTCATGGAATTCCCATGTTCTTAATCTTAAACCTGACTGGAAGCTATAAGAAGGAGAGTGGCTAAAGAGGAGATCCAGGTTCCCAAGAATGGGCAACGACCAAGGACCCATCCATGAACCATGGGGCTTCATCTAGGACTCTCTCCCTTTCGCTATGTGAAGGCATCTTAACTATGAAGCCTTCCTTCTCTTCGTTGATGATCTCAATAGGGCCACTCAGTCTCCATTGTCTGTGAATCCACCCCATAAGATGGCCCCTAAAAGGTTTCCTACCAACAAAGAGGATAGATAGGTGATCTTCCCAATCCAGTATGGAACACTCCTGGATGGAAATCGAAGCACATCTCACGCGATCTTTGAGAATCGGTTCTATGAACTCGATTGAAGCTACATCTACTTCCACACGACCTTGTTGATTGGCCTGCAACCAATCTGCAAGGTGACAAGATGATGTTGGTTCAGAAGTATCATTGGAGGAGGATTCGGGGGTTGATTGGGAGGATGTATTTCCACCTCCTTTTCCTTTCTTGGTGTGGTCCTAGGTGATTTTGAGGGAGATCCGGGGATAGCTTCCATGCCTCCATCTCCATTAGCCGTTGTTTGGCCGATTGGAGGAGTTGAAGAAAAGGACTCTACAGCTGCTTCTTGTCTAAATCATTCAATCCATTATCTATAAGAACAATAATAGATTGATTGATTTACAATCTATTATTGTTGTTATAGTGATTGTATAGTTCCTTTGTCTCTAATATCTAGATCGAACTCGAGGCATGGAATCACCATTCTCTTCAATGTTCAATCCATGTTCCTTGAACTTGATCAAATTGTCTAATATACATGTGTACTCAACATCATATATTGATTCACATGTGCATGGCCATGCTTTTCTTAGTCTCTCTTACCAAGTGTCCAGGATATCAAACTCATGTAGGAGGGACAAATCCCATCTACATCACTCACAGTCATTCCCCATGAGTCATAATGAATTTGAGCATCACCTTTACGGTAATCCTTATTCAAAGTCACGTTTGATGATGACAAGTACATCAAACAACATGTGATGAGTGTAGTGATTTCAGGTCAAAGAACTATAATCACTACCATCATATGAGAGTTTATTCTGACTAGCATTATGTGGTTTCCATGTATCACTCTAAAGGTGGGTTTGTTTGATACACTATTATCTAACAAGTATCTATGTGTTTGGTTTGATATCATATATCATGACTATGATATTTTGACATCAACCAACATACACTCTAGTCTTAAGTGTTATTTTTGTCTATTAGCCTTCCACAATAATAATATACTTGGGAAATAAAAAGAATGTATATGCTCTTAACATTTGTGTGATCTCATTGTTCAAGTCCTCAACCCAAATACCTCTATCATTGAGTAATATAATTCTTTATACATTTATTATGTAACATCATTATTGCATAACTGAATAAAATAGAATAAATTGGAAGATTGTCTTTATTATTAATCAAATCATCTACAAGTTATGACATTAAAATCATCATATGACTATCTCTTTGGGCATACATACCAACAGACATGCACTTACTACCACCTAAGGTATGCATCATATGTAGCCACCTATTATTAATGACAATATGTGTCAGATCTAAGTCTGGGCCAGTCCGTTCAACCCTTAAACCTATCGTCTGGCCTCTTGGTCGGTAGGTTGGTCTCACAGATTGATCGTCTGGCTTTTGGTCCTTGTGATGTTTGGACTCCTCTAGGTGATCGGTTGGGACACCATCCAATCAGTTGGCTCCTCCTATCATCGGCCTCCTTAGTCCTCCAGTCGACAGGTTTGTTTTGTAAACTGGTTGGTTTGCCTGGTGCAGAGTGTCCTCTTTGTCATAATAAGAAATAAAACCTATCCTAATCATATTTATCATATTACATTGTAATTGACAAACCTTGAGTTACATTTGAGAGGAGCATAGGAAGGTTAATACTTTCACATATGAAAAGAAGAGACAGGTTTGGTATGTAAATTAGGAATAAACAAGAACAAGAAATTATCCAACCAACCACAAAAGTTATAGGGGTATACTCCATAACCATGCTACCAATCACCAACAAAATTATTTTAAGGAGATGCATTTTTCATATATATATATATATAGTGATCGTATGTGGTATTTAATTAGATGTACACATTAATCATTTAAAAATTCACACCACATGTAATAAATAAATAATAAAACCAAAATATGATCATATCAATTAATTCCTAAAACATAGTAAATTGATGTGGCTCTGATACCACTGTTGGGAAATATGGCATCAGATATGGCAGAGGAAAAAAAATTGTACTCACCATATTCCCCATTGAACAGTAGCTCGCGTCAATAACTATGATATGGGAAAGAGGGTTGCAAGGTTATACTTAGTCATGGAGCAAGTATAGTGACAATTCCCTTGCAGTAGTGTGTGTCTTTCTTCAGGTCGCACCTGGATGTATGTCATTGATAGCCTCCTGGTCGGATACTACAAACAATGTTTGATGTTGTCCTCCTAGCAGGGCAAGTGCATCTCGCCTCTAGAGTAGTCCATGTGAACCACTAGGAACTACTATCATTCTAGATGAACGAACAAGAAGGGTTTTTCTCTTCTAGTTGACATGCTAGTAACAATTCTCATATCTTATTGTTGTGTTTGGGATGCCCCCAATACCCCTCTATTTATAGGAAGGTCAGAGTCAGGATTTCTAGTCAGTCTAGAAGTCAATTATAGTTATTGTATAGTTCCTTTGTCTCTAATATCTAGATTGAACCTAAGGCATGGAACCATCATCCTCTTCAACTTTCAATCCATATTCCTTGAATTCAGCAGACTGTCTGAGATATATGTGAACTCAACAACATATATTGATTCACATGTGCATGGCCATGTTTTTCTCAATATCACTTATCAAGTGGCTGAGATATCAAACTCATGTGGGAGGGATGAATCCCATCTACATCACTCACATTCATTATGTGTCATAATGCATCTCAACATGACCTTCATGTCAACCCTTATTCAAGGTCATGTTTGATGATGACAAAGTATATTAAACAACATGTGATGAGTGTAGTGATTCAGGTATAAGAATCAAAATCACCAACATCACTATGAGAGATGATTCTAACTACCATTCTAGGGTTTCCATGTATCACTCTCAATTTGAGTCTGTCTGATACACTATTCTCTGACAAGTAACTATGTTTTTTGCTTGATATCATATATCATGACTAATGAAATTTTGTCATCAACCAACATACACTCTAGTCATAGGTGTTATTGTTGTATATTAGCCTTCCACAATAACAACTGACTATGGACATAACAAGAATGTAACTACTCTTAACGTCTACATCATCTCATTGTTCAGGTCCTCAACCCAAAGACATACGTCATTTAGTAATATCATTCTTTATACATTTATTATGTAACATCATTATCTCATAAGTAAATAAAATAGAATAAATTGGAAAATAGCATTTACTGTGAATTAAAAAATTTACAAGTTATGCCACTATAATCATCATATTATTGGCTCTTTGGGAATACATATTTACATATTAGTCATGTCTAGTATCCAGTTATCAGTTCATTCATTTGTATTCATACTATTTAAAATCATATTGTAGATGTTCTCTTCCATATATGCAACAATGTTGTGACTTTTGTGACCAAGGGAGTTGTAGTTCCAACCTACATTTTGTCCTCATTGTGTATATGCTCTTATTAGATTTGACCCAACTTGCATTCCTTCCATTGTGTAGGTGCACATTTCAGCATAAGGGTGTCATTTCACTCCTCATTTTTTATATGACCAATCATCCATTATTATTAGTGTTGGTGACCTTCTCCAATGCTACTAAGGGTTTCCAATTTCTTTCACCTACACCAAACCAAATGAAAGCATATGACATGATATCATATCTTGATTGGTACCTTATAACTCTTAAGTGGATATTGTTGTGAACACTAAGTGGATGATGCATATCTTTTGTTCCATTAGGAGTTGTTTGATTGACCATGCATTGAGTTTTCCTTCTATGATATTTAATACATGGATGTAAGTATATTTAGGGGTCATTCAACCGCTTCATTACAAAAACAAGTGTGTGCAATATATATACATATATGTACATATACATATATATACATAAATATAGATACATACACACACACATATAAATATATCGCTGCTAAAAATCACAAAGGTCTTACAATGAGATAGTACTTATGATGCAAGTATGAGAATTTTGAATGTTGGGAACCAAACAACCCCTTAGTCACCCTTCAGTAAGACATTTGAACACCAAGGTAACCTATCACTGGAGTTATCTCTCTCCTGCTATTAGATATGTTATCTCTCTCCCATAGTTGTTGTCAATTCTTACTGAGCAAAAGATTCTTGACTTGACTATCAATCTTGTTTGCGTTCATGCATCCCTGAATATGTGAATATTTCTAAGATAGTCAGGACCTAGTCCACAATGTTAGAGAATAGCAATACATCATAAGCAAAAATCAAGTGAGAGATATTACATTGTATAAATTTAGGACCATGGTTCCTTCAAGGCTAGTGAGATATTCTCACTAAAGCTAGGCCCTTCTTGCTATTTAGACGAACTCCTACACATTTCCTTGTAATGGGCTTGGTAAAGTTAAATTACCATCTCAAAACCAAGTATGTCCATACTCAAATACATGAAAACAAAAAGCTAGTGTGGCATGCAAAGGTGATGGTTGTATAAGGTCATGGATACATGATCTCAAGAGGTGGATTTAGTGTTACATCTTGTTGTTCCACATAATGTTTTATCCAATCATAGCCAGACATTAATCCCAAATCTCACCCTTAAAACAACTAATAGGATGTTTCCATGGAACACATTAATTGAAACAAATCCAAAATAGTAAACTTAGAATGATAAATTCAAACTTAATTTAGAAACGGAATAGAAACTACCCAATAGCTCCACCGTGTTTAGTTATAACTCAATAAAGCTATAAGGGTCTTGTTTGGATGTGCATGTGTACATAATAAATTCCAAGCTAGGGTTGTGATGGGTAGGGAATTACCAATTTATCCACCATCATACCTTGTAGGGTAGGGTAAGGGTATTGTTTACCCACCACAAATTTACCCATCACCCACTTTTCCAAGATCTAAATAGGGTAGGGTAAGGGAAAAGTTTTACCCTTTAGTATAAGGTTTAATTGATAAGTTTGGATTGTAATGCATATTAATGTGTATTCAAATTTCCAACAAATATCACCACTACCTTCTAAATGTGTTCTAGTATAATTTACAAAACTTTAGTAAGATATATGTAGCATTCCACACTTTGTATCCTCATATTTTAGAGAAAAAAGTAATTTTCACAATAAGAAATGATATATGAAAAAGATTAGGCATTTTTTGTAAGAAAAAGTTGGGTGAAATATTACTATTTTTAATGTATATAATCAAAAGTATTATTATTATTATCAAAAATTAGTTGTAGGGGTGTCTTGTGTTTAATTTAGGGAGTATTATCTAAATTTATTTTTGAAAATATCATATATCCATGATGTTATTTTACCCACTTCTTACCCTACCCATTTATCATGTGGGTTAAAGGGTGTCGGTAAGGGTAGGGTAAAGGTTTTTTCAAAAAGGATAATTATATTACCCACTACACGCAACTTTAATGTGGGTAAGGGTAAGACTTTACCCACCCTACTCTACCTAGTTACAACCCTATTCCAGATTGGGTTCGCTGCAAACTGATAATAATTAAAGATACAATTAAAAGAAACTAGAAAAAGGTGTAGTATGGCCGGCAAGAGACATTGTGAACATACGACTTGGGGGGAATATGGGCAGACGTGAGCAATACATGGTCAGTAAGGTAGATTGGTATAGTTATGGACTTGAATGTAAAGCCACATTGATTGAAACAAATTGGTACTTTGCAGTAAGTACCACGAGAAGGTAAATATATCAAAATATCAAATTCATGTCAATACCATATCAGAAAACAATGAGTTGATGTAAAATTGGCTAACTCAGAACTAATACGGAATCGATTGGTTAAAAGGTGGTATATGTAGAACTAGACTCCTTGATAATGTGCAACCCAGGACCAAACATGGATTGTATAATTTTATCAAGTACTACTGATATATAATATTTTTTTTGGAAGAAGGTTAAATATTTCTATTACTAAAAGAAGGCGTATAGGGGCACACAAAAATATATGTAAACTATGCAAAGTTCTATTGAAGACCGCATATCTAAAGAACCTCAGGTTCCACCCCTTTTAGGATGCATGGTTTAGCTTTGGAATCCCAAACTAAACTATTTAGAAGGCTATCAAAAATGTAAAAGGTACCATTTACCTTATTTCCATGAATTCTGATGTTTCTCAGTTCTAAATATGGACTATGAGATCAGTGAAGATTAGGCCACCCAACCCTCTCATCCCTGGGTTTCACCTAGTGTGATCAAAGATCCACTGCATGCTCTCTTGATGACCATTGGGGGGACCGCCCCACTTGCATTTGAGAATGCTTCTCTTCTACAATTACATAGAAAACCCACACTCAAAAAAGGAATATGAGTGGGACTCCAGCACTTTTATACACAGGGGGCAAGAAAAATCTATGGGAATGCCCCGTTTAAATAACATATTTCCAGTAGAAATTCCCTTCAAAATCTCTCTATAGGACCAGAAAGTCCACCTCATATAGTGGAATTTGCTTTACAATAGTCAGTCCCAAATAACTTTAGATAGGTTGTGATTGATGAACCAAGATTTGTAGTCTGTAACTAGTATCTAGTTGTCAATGAGGTTGTTATGATGAAAATAGTATCTAATCTCAAGCCATATAGACTCCATTCTTCTATATATTTTAGAAGTTCCATGTCTAGATACAGTACCACCAAGACTAGATCCATATATACCTTGTATCCACCTCGTCCATAGGGACTCATGTTTCAGCATAAAATCACGAATTATTTTGGTTGTAGCCATCACACCATGTCCTTAGGATCTTTGAGGCCAAGATCTCCCCTATTTCTTGGTTGAGAAACTACAGACCAGGAAATGGCATGATGCCCACTACCCCAAATGAATCCCACCATGATGGATTTGAACTTATGAAGCATGTAATCAAGTTTCTTGGCTATCACACACCAATACCCAACTTTACTATTAAGGACTATCTTAAAAAGAACTATCCTCCCAGTCATAGACATGTTGATACCACTCCATTTATCCATATTAATATGAAGGTTGTCCAGACAGGCATGAAAATTTGATCCTCAACCAACTCCTTCAGAGATAGGGATGCCCATGTATCTTGTAGGAATAAGACCCTCTTCCAAGACAATAGCCATTTTCAATCCACCTCTTTTGACTCACACGACTTGGATAAGAAACTTGAGATTTGATTTTAGTTACATGAAATCATGACAAGATAGCAAACCCTTTGATGATGTAACTTAATTTCTTTCAGAAATTTGACATGTCATGCGATTAAGAATAACACATCATCACAAAATATCATGTGTGACTAAACTTTGGTGCCTTGGAGATTGTATAGTTTAATCTTTCCTTCAACTTCAATTGTGTCCATCGTACTAGTGATATTCTCCATGATCAGGGTGAAAAGAAGGGGGGATAGGGGGTCCCCCTACCTAAGTCCATTAGAAGCTCTAAAAAGACCTTTGGGCACACCATTGATCAACATGGAGAAGGAAGTAGTTTCAACACATTGCTTTAGGACTTCTATGAATCTAAAAGGGAATCCTAAGGCCTACATAGAACACCACATGCCACTCTGGATGACATGGTCATAGGCCTTATATATGTCCAACTTCAAGCAAGATTTTTTGGACTTGTTTTTAATTTGGAAATCCACTAGAAATTCAGATACAAGTAGTGCATGATCCAATATTTATCTACCCTTAAAAAAGGATGATTGATCGATCAATACAACCTTGGGTATGATTCTCTTCAATCTTCTCAATATAGCCTCGGAGATGATCTTATAAATGACTGAGAAACAGGCAATGGGATTGACATCATTCATGGATAAAATTTGTTTCTTCTTCTAAATTAGTTTAATAAAAGAGTGATTGGCTTGAAGCACCATCCTACCACCTACAATGAACCATCTAATTGTCATTCAAACATCACTACCAATAAAAGGCCAACAAGACTAAAAAAACTTAGCATTAAATCCCTCAGGTCTCGGGGCTTCGGATGCCCCTATAGATAATATATCATTCCTGATTTCATTGTCAAAGGCCATCTTCATGAGGTCTCTATTCATATCATCGGTCACTCTCCTATCAAGAAAAGAGTGTATCTATGGGTGGTGGTTGCTTCTATCATGGTTGTACAACTCAAAGAAGAAGTTTGTTGCCATCTTCCCTATCTTACTCTCCTCATCCACTAAGGCACCTTGTCCATCAATCAGATTATGAATATAATCCCTCATGTTATTTCTCTTTAGAGAAGAATGGTAATCCTTTGAGTTATTATCCCCATATTTAATCCAATTGAGTCTGATTTGTTTCCAAATAGTCAGCTCATAGGCCTTCTCTAGTTGTATGACCCTTTCATAGGTATTATCTTCTGGCTGCATAACATCAACAGAAGTAGGAGAAAGCCTGAGATCTAGCAGCAATCTCAAAAGTGGCACAGGCCTCCTCGATAAGTTTGGGCAAGTCCATAAGGTATTTGGACCATATTTTCAAAATTGTGTTTCTCCTCTTTAATTTCTCAATCACAAAGAAGAGGGGGTTACCTTCTACCTCCTTGACCCCAAACCTCTTTTACCACTCCCTCAAAAGAAGGCCAAGAGATCTAGTGGTTAAGGAATCCAAAGGGGCGATTAGATTTCTGATGTGAGATGAAGTCAATCTCCATCAAAGAATGGTCACTATTTGGATGAGCACCAAGCTTCACATCCACCTCAAGGAATATGTCAAGTCAGGCAATGATCTCAAGACCACAGTGTAAATTAATGGGAACTCATCCTGGTAATTGTCCTTTTGGTGTGCCAAGTGATGAACCCACTTTTCATGTTCATCTCCATCAGACCTACGGCATCAACGACATCATTGAAATGACTAAGCATTGAATCAAGAATAGGCAGACCTTGCCACTTTTCTCTGGCCTTTCTAACATGGTTGAAATCATCTACCACCAAGTGAGATAAATCCTATTGTGTAGTGTTGACCACAAATCCCACAATCTCCTTCTATCCATCTCAAAAATGGAGCCACATGCTGCAAAGATCATGCAGTGGAATCCCCAGTGTTAATGCAACTAACAATAACCAATCGGTATATTTTGTGGATCATTTGGACCGAGATCAAGGAATTCCAACCCACAACAACCTACCACCTTCGGTACTCTCTAAATTAAAGAAAAACTTCATTTGTTAGGAAATAAGCTTTTCATCCTGTGTTGAACTTCTCTTCTAGTTCTGGTTTCAAGACCAAAGATGAGATTAGTACTCTTTCTTTTGATGATTTTCTTGAGGTCCCTTTTCTTTGTAGGGAGTGAAGCCTTGCTAGCGTTTCAAACTATGATTGTCATTAAACTAATTTGTTGATCCCCTCCCTTCTAGGGAATCTCCCTCCTCTACCCCTACCTCTGCCTTGGTAGGCCTTCTGATTGTTGATGTTGTTGAGTTGTTGTCGTTGTTGTTGCTTATCATAGAAATACGTCTAGCACTAGGAATCGCCACCACCTAAGAATCATGGTCTTCAAGGATCTAAAAATGATTGGGAATTGGGATGGGGGCGACCAACACAATCCCGGCCAACAGGATTGGCGCCCACCATGCCTAAGACCTAGTACTCCATCTAGCGATGGAAGGGAGCTCCCACCTAGAGAGAGAGCACTTTTTTCTGATATATAATAATTTTATTTGACTAGGATTTATATTGTAGATTTGAACTGCATTGAGAAAATCTATACTCAGAACTGACATGGTGTCAATTCAAAAATCAATGACCAAATCGGAACGGATGATTAAAATTTATAGTCTAGACTGGAATTGCATTGAGAAAATCTCTATTTAGAACTGAAATGGTTTCAATTTAGAAAACAGCAACCATATTGGAGCGTAACTGAAGTGACAAAATCCAAAATCAAAACTCACTTCGTTCAAATCATACAAAATTTGATTCACGGGCTCAAATAAAATTTGACAATCTTAAAAGTAGACGCCTGATCACACGAGACAACATCATTGGGCCACCATTGGTGTATGTAGCTTGTAATTACTCGGGATGACAATAAGTCCAATAACCCCAAAGCAAACTACATCTCGCAGTCTAGCATCATGAGGAAATATAAGTGTAACATAGAGGAGCGGAAAGCAAAAATTTATGAGAGAGCATTTAGGGCGCCCATCTAGCTGAAACAAAGGAAGACTGTCACGGGAATGCCCTCGATAAACATTAAAATGGCTCATCCATATGGCTTCTATAATACTACTAATATGTGGGTTTGTCCCACATCAGGGCCAGTAGCGGGAAGTGGAAGTATCATGCATTAAAAATTAATAATCAATAAACTTTTAATAGAAGTTTCCAAAATTAATTCACGTCTTTCATATGCAGAAGTTCGCTTCTCTATCCAATCGCAAGCTTTATATTCTTCTAAAGTCCGGCTAGCAGGCGAGATGAGGAAAGTGAATCGCACGTAGTTGCAACGTGGTTCCTTTTTTAATTAGTGACTGCAAATGTGGATGATATGGTGCAGTTCTTATAGCAAACAAGAATGCCTTAGTATATATATATATAGAGTCAGGCTAGATTACACTTGAGTGTATCCGGAGCAGAATACACTCAAGTAGTTTTTCATGATGCGATATTTTTTTTGAAAATCTAATCCATTGATCTTCTTAAACATCTCGTGAACAACTCATACGCAAAATTTCAGCACATTTGGATATGTATAGCTCATGTTATGAAGACCAAAAAAATTATGCATTTCATATTAGTTTCACGCGTCGATTTTGTTGCCCTTGGATGAGTGACTTACACTCTTCCAAATGGGCCCAAAATTTGTATGTAGCCTAGTTATAGTATGACGGTAAAGATCAACGGTTTAAATTTTGTAAAAAATAGTCTTGATATGCAAACACACTTGAGTGTATTCGTGTGATCCGTACACTCGAGTGTATTCTAGCCTGACTGTATATATATATATATATATATATATAAGAGAGAAATATTTCTCTCCCTCTCTCTCTCTCTCTCTCTCTCTCTCTCTCTCTCTATATATATATATATATATATATATATATATATATATATAGTCAGGCTAGAATACACTCGAGTGTACGGATCGCACGAATACACTCAAGTGTGTTTATATATCAAGACAATTTTTTACAAAATGTAAACCGTTGATCTTCACCTTCATACTATAACTAGGCTACGTACAAATTTTGAGCCCATTTGGATGAGTGTAAGTCACTCATCTAAGGGTAACAAAATCGACGCGCGAAACTAATTTGAAATGCATAATTTTTGCGGTCTTCATAACATGAGCTATGCATATCCAAATGTGCTCAAATTTTGCATATGAGTTGTTCACGAGATGTTTAAGAAGATCAATGGATTAGATTTTCAAAAAAAATATTACATCATGAAAAACTACTTGAGTCTATTCCGCTCTGGATACACTCGAGTGTATTCTAGCCTGACTCTCTCTCTCTCTCTCTCTCTCTCTCTCTATATATATATATATATATATATATATATATATATATATATATATATATATATATATATATATATATATACCACCCTCTCATGATGGAGGCCGAACGCGTGGGAGGGTGGTAAATCAAGGCAGTAACTGGGATTTGAATCTGGGTCTCTTTGTTAGGGAACATTGTGTTTGACCACTTGAATCACTACTTGTCGGCATGTATGTATCGGAATCAAATAAGTATATTCTGATGTTCCCCCTAAAATTATAGGAGGTCAAGTTTACATGTAGGCTCAGTGTCATATACCCAAAGCAAAGTTACAACTCACTCAGCTAGCTAATTCGTAATATACGTTTAACGCATTTACATATTTTTACAGCAATGCATATAGCATTTGTGGAATTTCCTTGGTCTCTTCTAGCATTCCTCTCCTCCCAAACATGGTAGCATAAGCTAGCAAATAGGAGATTCTTCTTTTTATTTATGTCACACCTAGCAAGCATTCTTCTCGGATCCATAGAAAGTTGAATTTGTAATCTAAATTTACTGCATAGATATTCCCAAATCTCCTTTGTGAAGTTGCATTCTCCCACAAGATGGTTGTGGCTTTCATCTTTGTCCCCGTATAGCAAGCAAACGGTAGAGATATCATAATTCCATCTCTTTATTCTATCCAGGGTAGTAAGAACATTATACAGAAATTTATAAACACACATGCTTCATTTCGGCACGTACCTACCAGCCCATTCTGGTTGTCGGCATATATGTATGTATGTATGTATGTATATATGTATGTATATGATTAAATATATATACATATGTGTATATATATGTATAGAAAAATAATTTAGTGAGAAACATACCTTGGTGAGAGTATGAGAGGCATTTGAATAACTATTCACAGAGACCATTTTTTATAATCCAGCCGTATAGTTTAAAAATATACCTCACTATGTGTCTTCTTAATTAAATGCATCATCATCCGTTGTGTATAGAATTCACAACAAGAGGAAACTTTTCAACGCTCTGTATTGACTTTCAGGCTGACCGTTGGATGTAAAAAGTGTATATTGTACATATGGATATGTAAATAATATATTATTATATTTTTTTGTGAGAACGTAAATGAGTTGATGTGTTTTATGATGTTGCCTTTTAAAAAACAACTATAAAATTATAATTATTCAAATGTTTCTCCTGCTCTCACTGTAACATGTTTCTCACGGGATCGCTAGTCATTTGTATAGGACAATGATCTAATGAGAAACATATCTTGGTGAGAGCATGAGAGGCATTTGAATAATCCACAAGGACTAACTTTTTATATTCCAACTGTATAGATTAAAACTATACCTCAATATCTTGGTGAGAGCATGAGAGGCATTTGAATAATCCACAGAGACTAACTTTTTATAATCCAACTATATAGATTAAAAATATACCTCAATATGTGCCTTCCTATAATTTTTTTTGACATAGTGGGAACCACCCCTTAGGACGGATCGTGATTAAGTGAGACCCGCCTTAGCGGCGTAAATCTTATGTCCCCCCTCGTCGTCCCGCACAACATGGAAAATGTTTAAATCATACAGAGCTCAAGCTACATGATGGGATAAGGCTATGTTGGAGCACACCACTGAGAGGTTTCGAACCCGAGTCCCTACTTTGAGAAACTTGAGCCTCTACCAGCTGATCTACAACTCCCTTAGCACCTTCCTACAAAATTTCATAATCATCCGATTTGTATAGCATTCACAACAATGAAACAATCTTTTCAAAGCTCTATATTGAATTTCAGGCTGACCGTTGGATGTAACAAGTGTATATTGTATATATGGACATGTAAAAAATATATTATTGTAATGATTTTTTGTGAGAAGATAAATTAATTGGTGTATTTCTCATCTATACGGTTGGATTTTAGAAAACAACATAAATTTTTATTTGTTCTCATGCTTATGATGCTCTACCGTAGGATGATTATCATCGAGTCGCTACCCATATGTATAGAACAATGATCCAGTGAGAAATATAACTCTGTGAGAGCATGAGAGGCATTTGAATAACTATCCATAGAGATTAATTTTTCATATCCAACCGTGTAGATTAAAAATATACCTCAGTATGTGTCTTCCTTAAAAAAAATCATTATCATCTCATTTGTATAGCATTCACAACAAGAGAAAAAATTTCAACGCTCTATATTGAATTTCAGGTTGACCATTTGATGTAAAAAGTATATATTGAACATATGTGCATGTAAAAAATATATTATTGTAATGATTTTTGTGAGAAGGTAAATGCATTGATTGTTTCCCATCTATACGGTTGCAATTTAAAAAACAACTATAATTTTTTAGTTATTCAAATGTCTCCCATGATCTCATTGTAGGGTGTTTCTCATTGGATCGCACCTGTATGTATAGGACAACAATCTAGTGAGAAACATACCTTGGTGAGAGCATGAGAGACATCTGAATAATTATTGACAGAGACCAACTTTTCATAATATAAAAACCATATAGATTAAAAATATACCTCAATATGTGATAACTTATAAAATTTCATCATCATCCGATTTGTATAGCATTCACAATGAGAAAAAATTTCAGCGCTCTATAGTGAATTTTAGGCTAACCGTTGGATGTAAAAAGTGTATATTGTACAGATGGACATGTAAATCGTATATAATTGTAATTATATTTTGTGAGAATGTAAATGAATTGATGTGTTTTCCATCTATATGATTAGAGTTTAAAAATAGATATACATTTTTAGTTATTCAAATGCCTCTCATGCTCTCATCGTAAGATGATTCTCACTACATCCCTACCGCATATATATATATATATATATATATATTTATTTATTTATTTATTTATTTATATATATATATTTATATATATATTTATTTATATATATTCATATATACGTATATATGTATATACAAACATATATACATACATCCAACAAGGAGTGGCTCAAGCGGTCAAGCACGGTGTCTCCTAACAAAGGCATCTGAGTTCGAATCTCAGTTGTTACCGTGATTTATCACCCTCCCAGGCATTCAGCTTCCTCCCCGGGTGTGTGAGGGTGGGTATATATATATATATATATATATATATATATATATATATATATATATATATATATATATATATATATATATATATATACACACACATGTACAAGCAAACACACACACATATATATAGAAAGAGAGAGAGTAAAATTAGAATAGAATTGATGCTATGTAGAATTGATTTTTTTAAATGGTCAAAAATATCAAAATACAATTTTAATGGTAAAAGTAAATATATAGTGTTGATCTATGCTAATAATATAGACACCTGAACAAATGTGGGCTCAATCAGATAACTATTGTAACATCCCAATTTTCTAGGGTAATTTAACTTCAGAATGTGGTTTTTCCTAAACAAAATAAGTTAAGGGTCTTAATGCAAAAATACCATAAAAGAAATTACTTGGAGGTTAATAAACTAATAAAAATAAAATAAGGCTCAAAATATAATTTCCCTTTCTTATGTGCATTATGTGTTGTAATTAATTCAAATCGATATACATTAGTTTTCCTTCCTTTTTCTCTCCCCTATTCTTGTAGGAAATAAAGGATAAAGATAAAAAGGAGCATAATTTGAAATTATAAATATAAATTAGATATTCTAGGCAAGGAGTTTCTTGTTTCTTTTTATGGCTTTTAATATAAAGGAAAATATCATTTGATGTCTTTTTTTCTCTCTCCTCCATGAGGTCGCTAAAAAGGCATAAAAGATAGATGAAATAGCCTTGGAATAAGTAATAAGTCAACTAATTAAATTTTGACTCATTGGAAGTAGTTTCTCGATTACCAAAAGTGTTAGTGCATCACATTTAAGTTAAAAGGACTAATAGGGAAACTAGGAACTCAACATGTGAAAAATTATCAATTTTAGGCATTTGAGTTGAAAACCTTTGGTCTAGATTCTTCCTAAGCATAGGTTTAGTGAAGAGAGAGGTATACATGAAATTTGTTAACAAATAGTAAAGAAATGCATTAATATGAAGAAAATAGAGTTTCCTTCAAATTAGGTGTTTGGAGTATTAAAGTTTCACAAAAGGCAAAACTGATTGCAAAATCATATTCTTTGGGTTCATATTAGTCTACTTGCCAGTTTTGGTTTTATTTGGAATTTATTTGGTCATCCAATTTAAAAGAAAAAGAAAAGGAATTTAATTTGTATCACTTTACTCATATATGCATTTAATGCATCAATTTTCCTAAATTTCGATACTTTCTCGCTATCACACCCCAGTTTATTTCCTTTTTCAATTGTGCATGCCCCCAGCCATTGGATCGGGATCCAATAGCGTTAGGGTTATCTCCTACCTCTGTGTTCCTCACAAACAGGAGTCGTTTTCTCAGTATTTCCTCACACGACATCATTGACACGATTTTACCGTGCGTATAATGCAAGTGCACACGTCAATGTAATATAGGCCTTTGTGAGGCCCAAGTCGAACTCAAGGACACTAAACTATTGGTAGACTACTACTAACTGTTTGCGATCAGCTAAACCGATTAAAATAGTTTGAGAGTTGTTGTAAAAATAAAAGAAAATAAAATAAAACAAAACAATCGATTAAGGGTTTAGTTTAATCAATTCAAATGGAGATCTTTGGGATTGTGGTTTCACCGCGGGTTTTCATTGTATGAATTTTCATATAGTTATTCATGTACATCTCTCAATCCGGGTAGTGGCCTGTAGTCAGAATTGCCCACTGTCGTGGTACAATTCACTACCTATGTCTAGGTCGGTTCCACCGTCGTAGTAACCTATACCCTAAACTAGGTGCATTAGAATTGACCTCTGGGTTTCCACCATTAATCTTACATCACCTTGTTCAAGGAATTTGTTAATTAATGTGAATTCTGTCTCTTTTCAACCGTTAATTCTTCTTTCAAAGTAATTAAAGGCATTAGATTATCATTATGGTAATCAAGCATAACAATATAATTGAGAAAACAAAATCATACCACGGATTTAAGAGATAAATGATGAATTACTACGATAAAAATGTCATACAATGCTTCCCCGGGCTACTCCCAGTCCTAAAGATAAAGGGGATTAGCCCTGCATGTTCATCTCAGAGCAAAACATGGAGAAAATTGTGAATAAGTAATGAAACCCTTGAACAGAGAAGATCCAAGCCTACAGCCTTTCGGCGGTGGAAAACGTCTTCTTCGGCTTCCAGAATGGCTGGGGCGTACTTCTGGGCTCCGTTCTTCTCTCCACACCTTCTCGGGATGTGTGCATCGGCTAATGACGTGATAACTGGATCTTGGCCGCCGTCATTAGGTATAATCACCGAGTTAGGTTCCAAAAATATCACATCCGTCGGATTTGGATCGATCTGAAACAAACTTGTATCTGACAGTGTCGATACCATCGACGCGGGTCGATGGTATTGACTCTGCACGATATCGGCAAGTCTTATTTTCTTTTCTTCGTTGCGCCTGATGCTGACTCGATACCATCGACGAGGGTCGATGGTATTGACACCCTTAGGCATCAATTTTATCCCTTTTCCGTCACTGAAACTCCACGTGTTGATAGTATCGACTTTTGGGTCGATAGTATCGATTGTCTACTCGCCAGCAACCTGATGGTAACTCGATACCATCGAATTTCCAGTCGATGGTATCGACTTTGTGTTGCTCCTTGCGGCTGGCTGCCTGTGGCTGTGTCGATAGTATCGACACCCGTCGATGGTATTGACAGCTGCAGATATGCATTTTTCCTGAAATTTCAAAACAAAACCACATAAGCTGAGATAAAACCTATCATTGTAATCATTTATGTTCAAAACAATAAAATAAGAGAGAATTGATGTTGAGAAGGGTCATAGACTAAAGTAAGTGAATTATGCAATATTAACCACCAAAATGACCAATAATCGCATAAAACGTGAGTAAAACAACTCTAGAAATGCGACTCAAAATCATCACATCAAACACCCCTAAGCTTGAACATTGCTCGTCCTCGAGAAATGAAACTTTAGAATAGAATTGCAAGGGTCAACTAAAGAACAAATTATCACAACAACCATCACCATATGATCCCCGTTGGACATTTACATTCCGGCCCTCACTAACCACAGAATGATAATTACCCTAAGGCGACAATAATCATCCACAAAAGATATCTACCTCAAAATTGATGAACACTATCACATAAGGCAGTTAACATAATAAAGTTCTTCGGTCCATAATCGATGCATCTTGTGATCTTCTATTCTACGTTGCTCGCCCTAACTACCATCTACATGGAAACAGTTCTCCCGGTATTAATGAGTGAGGAGAAAATCACGGTGGCCTACCAATTCGAGCAACGGGTGGATGGAATGGGTGGCTCATGTAATAAATGGAAGCATTATATGGCTTTAACATGCACAAAACATTAATGACCTAAATGATGCATATGTAAGTGAAAATGCCCTAATGCCTATATTTGGGTGGAATGATGCATGCACTATCATTTCGTCTCACGGTGAGATGGAATATCTAGGAAAACTACACCATGTGCTTATTCTTCTTAGTGTGTAGGTGAGAACAGGTTCCTTTCTCCCTCTCATTCCTACTTACTTCTCAAATCTTTTTTTTTCTTCAATTTTTTTTCAAAATTTTTCTTCTCAAGCCCTTATTTTCATAGATGACAATGAATTATTTGTCGGGCTCACTTCTTGCTGCATAACTATATACTTGAAGCATTCATAAGGTATGTAACAAGTTCATCACCCTTAATGTTTCAGAAGAAATAAGATGCATGATGTACTATATGCACAAAAATGTGAATGCAACTATTAAATGATAGTTTGGCAACTAAATAACATGCACCTAAGGATAATGTGCATGTATAACTAATCTATTTTTTTTTCATGCAAAATATGTGAGAATAGTTGCTATGGAAGACCTATCTACATGGAATGCAATCAAAGAGATTAAAACCGTAATTTGCTTCCAGTTCTTAAGGTGGATTATGAAAACAATGCGGTGGATAGATCACAAGACTAATTGACTGAACCTTTGAAAATTATTATGTGTCCCTCCTTACTGACTTGTGTAGTAATTAAGAGGTTTCTCTCTCTTATTTCAAATTAAAGTCTCATTATCATTTGGTCAGTTTAGGCTCAAACAACCAATTCCGTCCACTTTTCATGAATCATAGGAATGTATAGTTGTGATTTCCTGTTTTAGAGTTGACAAACCCAATTATGTCCTTAAGTTATGTGCTCAAAGTTAAACAACACTAGCTCGCAAAAACACTAAAAATTTTCAAATTTGCCCCTAATTCCCGTATACAAGCAACGAGATGACACATGACTTAAGACATCCACAATTACACTAGATAGAGTGTGGATCCTACAAACAAACTCAAACAAACCAAGAACTAAGAAAAACAAATAACAAAAGACAAAACAATAAAAACTAAAACTAAGAAAACTAAAGGATAGAGTTGTTCCAACTCCCCCCGCCAAGCTTGAATTCGACTATGGCCTCATAGTCAAAAACAACCTTAAAAGGTGGAACAGAGATACCAATCATTCTTCAAGAGGAGGCGGGTACTACGGTGTCGTGGGGTCCCAAGATGGGAACTGCCCCTGAAAGCTTGGATCATACTGGGGCATAGGCAGAGGTTGTGGATACCCCCCAAAGTAATTATGGCTCCAGTAATGATTGTAGAAGGGCTGTTGTTGCATCTCCATCCTATGCAACCTATCGTGGATGTGATGTTGGTTGTTGAGGAGGAGGCTCTCATTTTCAAAAATAGCCCTCTGGTTATCAAGCAGCCGATTCATCGTATCCTGAATACCGGCATATGAAGTTGTATGTTGCAGATGAGTGTGCTGAATCTCTTGCAACATCGTATACATCCCCTGCATGGAGTAGACACCCTTGCCTTGCTGTGAGGGTTGTGGTGGCAGAGGCTGTGAAGAAGAAGATGCACCCGGATGCATGCGGGGACGCTTCCTAGGTGCCACTCATGCACGAAGAGGGGTGAAAGCCTCCTCTTCCTCTTCAGCCTCGTCGCCATCATTGTCATCATTGCCGCCATCTTCATTCGAGTCCTCGATGGTGATGACAGGCCATCTGAAATGTTGAGCGCCCTCAATGTTGAAGACAGGGTCTGGAAGTGAACACTCTTGATATGTGTGATTAACATGGCAATGTGCATATGCCAGGCCATCACGAAGCAGGATGAGGTTGGAGCGATGCAGATGTTGTAGGTTGACCTTGCTCCTGTTGGAGAGGGGAGTAAGCTGGGAGAATTTAACCCAAGATAGTGGGCCAGTGGTGTGATGAGCCCTCCAAAGTGGATTGGATCCTTCCGCGTACTCCTCTTTACAGCCAACACGCGCGTTAAGAAGAATGCGCCCCAATTACACTCTTCTCGCTTCAGTAACTTGTGCAGGAAAAACAAATCTGTCTCTTGAAACTTGCTGAGAGACAGGTCACCATGAGCGAACAAGGTGGTGCAGAGCATGCGGTGAAGAACCCGCACAAACGGATGCTCAAAATCCGCAACCGCCGCATTATGGTAGCTAACGGATTTGTGGGGAGGCACAGTCACTAGCTCAGCGAAAATAGCATCATAATTCGTCATGTTATCTGGCCTCCGGTACTGGTCTCACCCATGATTCCAGTTGTAGATGGAATTGAACTGTCTGAGGGTGAGAGTGTAATCGTTGTTGTACAACCGAAAAGAAACCCGGCCCTTGATCCATTCCTGATCAGTGGCGATAACGTCATTTGGTACGACGCATATGTCTAGCGCCGCCATGAACTCTGCCACTAGCTCCTTGTATGTCGGCCATTCACCGAAAAATGGTTGGCCGTCGGCATGGAATTCCATCTCATCGGGCCTCCTGCCCGTATGCCTTGCCTGCCCCTTGAGAACGTAGGCAAGATTGGGCTCGAACCCAAGATAACGAACCATGTCCCGATCGACGTAGCGGGTCGGCTCTATCTTTCTCTTCATCAGCTCCTCGTAGACCTTCCTGACCTCTGTGGAAGGATAAACAATCTGTGGGTGAGGAATAGATGCAGTAGGAGGAGGGATGAACTCGGGGATCTCCATAGGATCCACCCGTGAAGAAGAAGCACCGGTTGTACGCACCATCGTCGCAAAGAAAGAAGGAAAAGAAGACAGAGCTCGGTGAAGATCGGAGAAGACAATCTCCGCTCGGTGAAGGCTCAGGGAAGTACTCGCTCCTTGGATGCTCGTGGCCGGGCTCCGGTCACACAGCAATATGCACGGCACAAGTGGAGGGAAAAAGCTCTGAATGTGTGACATCATATGACAACAATCTCTCCCTTTTATAGCTGAGCCCGTCGTTGTTGTGCACTTGTTGATACCATCAACGTGAGTCGATGGTATTGACTCCTGTGGCGCAATCTGGTCTTCCGCTAGTATCGACGGTTGTCGATAGCTCGATGTGGGGCCCCAGATCGATGACGCGTTGATACCATCGACGGGCGTCGATGGTATCGACACATCCCACATATTGACTCTCTTGATGCAGCGATCGTTGTTGATTTCCTCTCGCGGATCGGTGACATGTCGCGTCGATACCATCGACGCAATTCGATAGTATCGACTCTTCTTAGGGCACACACCCTCGCGAGGCCCGGCTGCCACTTCCTATCTGTAACCGAGTCAATACCATCGATAGGACCGTCGATGGTATCGACTTCACTGAGACACATTTTGTCTGAATATCTCCAGAGATCTCGCGAGTATCGACATCCATGTCGATACTATCGACCTCATTCTGGCGAGCAACCTGATGGTGGGTCGATACTATCGATGAGGCCGTCGATAGTATCGACTCAGAGAAATTTTTGCAGCCGCCTAACTGTACCCTTGTCGATACCATCGACACAAGGGTCGATAGTATCGACCCTGCGTCAGTCCTGCACATTGAACAAACGATCAAGGTACCTTGTTTACACTAAAAACAAAATCGAATCAAACTAACTTACTAATGAAAAAGAAACTAAACAAAATTACCAATGGCTGGGTTGCCTCCCAACAAGCGCCCTTATTTAACGTCTTAGGCTAGACGAATCAAGCTTCATCACTTTAGAGCTTTGGAGAGTGTACCCAGGGGATCATGCGGCAGTTTGAACTCAACTCGATCCTGGCCAATCCCCAACATCAAAGTACCCTTTTCTAATGGAAGTAACAACATCGGTCGTTGCTTGAAATGGCCTACCTAATAGCATCTCACAACCTTTAAGCTGTGGCATGTCCATGACGATGAAATCCACTGGAAAGATAAACTTGTCTACTTTGACAAGTACATCCTCGTACACTCAGTATGGCTTCACAATGGACCCATCCGCCAGCTCAATAGTCATACTAGACTTCTTTAGTTCCTTCAACCCAAGCTTTTGAAATGTGGACAGTGGCATAAGATTAATATTGGCCCCTGAGTCACACTGTGCTTGTGGAAAATGTTGACCGCCTATAGAACATCGAATGTAGAAACCTCCCGGATCTTTCCTCTTCTGTGGTAGACTCCCATGGATAGTTGAGCTCACCATCTGGTTCACCCGGCAAACATCTATGTCTTTCATCCACCTTTTCTTGGTGATAATTTCTTTAATAAACCTTCCATAAGCTGGAATTTTCTCTATCATTTCCACTAACGGAATATTGATATGGAGTTTCCTGAACATCTCCAAGAACTTCCTGTAGTGTCGATGCTCTTTCTTCGGCCTTAGGCTGTCCGGAAAAGACACGACTTCCTCATTTAGACGCTTATGAGATGGCACATATGGGCTTTTTGGGGTCTCCTCCCCCAAGCTGGCTTCAATGTCACCCTCTGGAGTAGACTTTGGTACATCATTTGCAATAGGTGCAACTTGTGGTGGCTCATCCCTCACAGGGAACGTAGCTTCACCATGACGCATGACCTTCACCTGCTCTTCTTGCCTAGGTGCGGGCGCGACCATGATGAGCTCTTGGCGGGTTTTTGTGAATGGGACATATCCACCTGGTAGACCATAATGACTGCGAGGATATGGTATTTTCGGTGTAGCCTCCATATCAAAAATCATTTTGCTTTTATCCTGGACTTCTACCACCGGGGGCTCTACCTCAGTAATCACAGATATGTACTTTACTTGATTATGTGCTTGAACAACCTCTGCATTCCCAGCCTGTCTTTGTTGATTGGCATGCTTCATGTCCACCACTTCATTGGAAATATGGGTCACAGTTGTCTCTAATGCCCTCATCTGTGCTCCATGGCTTTGTAATGTTTGCCCAAACTTAGCCAAGATCTCACCTTGGGACTGCAACTGCTTACTAAACATGCTCATCATCTCCTGATTTTGTTGCACCACTTGACTAAGCAACTCGGTTCTTTTGTCTTCAGCCCTTGGTTGTGGCTTTGCATCTAGATCTTGTAGGAAGTTGTTTGGATCCTTCCATGAGAATTTCTTATCCTTCCTCCAAGCATAATCATTGTTTCTATAGCCCTGTTGTTGCATAAATTTTACCTGGGCTTCCTCATCGGATTCTGCATCTTCTTTGGCAAGCAATTTCTTGGCTAAAAGGTCTAATTTATCATTCAGCTCCTTGATGGCCCTGGACTCACCTACAACGTTCACTTGTTCTGGTGCATCCCTGTCACCCCAAGATTGCTTCTTTGCCATATTTTTCAGAATCTCCCAACACCTCGTACCTTTGTTGTTTAGGAAGAACCCTGAACCTACTGAATCTAGATTACTTCTATCATGTTCAGAAAGAGAAAAATAGAAGATTTTAACTTGTTTCTCCTTGTCCAAACCATGGTGTGGGCACCTCCTCAGCATAATCTGAAAACGCTCCCAGGTCTCCGAATAAGTTTCTCCTACTTTCTGACTAAAGTTATGAATTTTTCTGATCATATCATTTGTCTTCTCGGGCGGAAAGAACCTTTCAAAGAACACTTCCACCATGTGGTTCCATGATTCCACATACTCATCATCAAGATTGTGTAGCCATTCATGTGCATTTCCTGCCAAAGAGTTGGGAAACAGCTTCAAGTATAACGTCTCCTGCGGGAACCTGTCTATTTTTATCATATCGCAGTTCTCCACGAATTGACTTATGTGAGTCACCGGGTCTTCATTCTTTAGCCCATGGAATGCATTTGACTTGACCAAGTTGATTACTGCAGGATCAATCTTATAAGTCGGAATGTTGATCGCCTGCTTCTTAATTGGCCCCTTTGAAGCGAATGAGGAAGAAGCCTTTATCTTCTCCCATATCGTCTGTTCTTTTGCCATTGCTTCTAGTTCTGAGTCGGAATCTATATCTTCCAGTTGGAGTTGAACGTTGTTCTCCTCGTCGTTAGGTCCCGGCAGTGGAACCTCTGGTGATTACTATGTGTAGTCAGTGCTACACGTCCTCACCATGCACCAGTACCTGCAAAATGGTAATTTCAGTTCAGTACCGTGCTAGACAATTACAAAATGTGAAAGATAAACTATGAATTTTAAAAAACAAAATTCAAAATAATAAAAATTAAAAAGTGGCCTAGAATGGCCGCTTGCAGCACTCGTAGTGCCCACAATTGTCGTGTCCCCGGCAACGGCGCCAAAAACTTGACACGATTTTACCATGTGTATAACGCAAGTGCACGCGTCAATGTAATATAGGCCTTTGTGAGGCCCGAGTCGAACTCAGGTACACTGAACTATCGGTAGACTACTACTAACTGTTTGTGATCAGCTAAACCAATTAAAAGTGTTTGAGAGTTTTTGTAAAAATAAAAGAAAATAAAATAAAACAAAACAATCGATTAAGGGTTTAGTTTAATCAATTCAAATGGAGATCTTTAGGATTGTGGTTTCACCGTGGGTTTTCATTGTATGAATTTCCATATAGTTATTCATGTTCATCTCTCAATCTGGGTAGTGGCTTGTAGTCAGAATTGTCCACTATCGTGGTACAATTCACTATCTATGTCTAGGTCAGTTCCACCGTCATAGTAACCTATACCCTAAACTAGGTGCATTAGAATCGACCTCTGGGTTTCCACCATTAATCTTACATCACCTTGTTCAAGAGATTTTTTAATTAATGTGAATTTCGTCTCTTTTCAACCGTTTATTCTTCTTTCAAAGTAATTAAAGGCATTATATTATCATTATGGTGATCAAGCATAACAATATAATTGAGAAAAAGAAATCATACCACGGATTTAAGAGATAAATGATGAATTACTATGATAAAAATGTCATACAATGCTTCCTCGGGCTACTCCCGGTCCTAAAGATAAAGGGGATTAGCCCCACATGTTCATCTCAGAGCAAAATATAGTAGAGAAAATGGGAAACATGGAGAAAAAAGTGAATAAGTAATGAAACCCCTGAACGGAGAAGATCCAAGCGTTCCTCAGTGTAGAATGTGCGATCTACAGCCTTTAGGCGGTGGAAAACGTCTTCTTCGGCTTCCGAAATGGTTGGGGTGTGCTTTTGGGCTCCGTTCTTCTCTCCACACCTTCTCGGGATGTGTGCATCGGCTAATGACGTGATAGCTGACTCTTGGCCGCCATCATTAGGTACAATCACTGAGTTAGGTTCCAAAAATATCATAGCTGTCGAATTTGGATCGATCTCAAACAAACTTGTATCTGACGGTGTCAATACCATCGACGCGGGTCGATGGTATCGACTATGCGCGATATCGGCAAGTCTTCTTTTTTGTTCTTCATTGCGCCTGATGCTGACTCGATACCATCGACGAGGGTCGATGGTATCGACACCCTTAGGCGTCGGTTTTATCCCTTTTCTGTCACTAAAACTCCACATGTCGATAGTATCGACTTTTGGGTCGATAGTATCGACTGTCTTCTCTCCAGCAACCTTATGGTAACTCGATACCATCGACTTCCCTGTCGATGGTATCGACTTTGTGATGCTACTTGCGGCTGGCTTCCTGTGGCTGTGTTGATAGTATCGACAGCCGTCGATGGTATCGACAGCTACAGATATGCATTTTTCCTGAAATTTTAAAACAAAACCACATAAGCCGAGATAAAACCTATCATTGTAATCATTTATGTTCAAAACAATAAAATAAGAGAGAATTGATGCTGAGAAGGGTCATAGACTAAAGTAAGTGAATTATGCAATATTAACCACCAAATGACCAATAATCACATAAAATGCAAGTAAAACAAGTCTATAAATGCGACTCAAAATCATCGCATCAATCATCCTCCCTCGTCTGTCCACAGATTCGCATGATTCTTTCTCCTATGAGTTTAGCTCTCTTATACGATTCGTTTGAGCCATAACTCACCCTCTCTCGTGGAGTATATAAGAAATGCCCAAATTAGGGCTCCCACTGCCTCTCGATCACCGCATCATAGCCGCTATCTCAGCGCACCCCAGGCCCTCCTAACCATCCCAGAAGTTCTGTCACCCCTCACCCTCAACTCCTCCTTCAATTTCTTCGTTTGTGCCTCGAGAATCCCTACCCTACCCAATCTTCAGTTCTGGCGATGAAGACCTTGCCCCGGATCTCAGCACCACCTAAGACAAATTCCCTTTTCGGTGAGCATCCTTGACCCCCCTATAGGCTTTTTGTAGCCTCGATTTGCCCAGAACATACTCCATTCAATGTAACTTGTAGCCTCATTTTGGGTATTCAGTGTCGCTAGTCGCCATGGTTTTTTGGTGCATCCGCAACCACAAAAACAGGGTGGATGACTTCGCCTTGCCTCCATGGTCATTTTCTGATCATCGCATGAAGGTTTCAGATCACTTTTCTTGACCTTAGATCTCTGATGTGCTTCCCCTATTTCCGCCTCTCTTCATGTTATTCTGCATGTTCCCGGGCATGTTCGGACTCAGTTGTCTACTCGATGACTTCGTCAGTAGGTAAGGAACTAGTTGATGGCCTCATACGGTGTGAAAGTGTGAGTTGTTCAGAGTTGCATCTCATCTTCTTTCTCCTGGAGCCAATCTCAAGCCATGGCTTGCACGAGGCAACAAACTAGGTTGTCATTTGAACCTGGTGCCCTCGTGATGTTAATCACTTGATTAATGTTGCTAGGGCAACATTGGTACTTCCATTTTTTTATTTTTGTTTCACGCAGGATTTATTTTTGGATCTAAATGACAAGTTTTCCCCCACCTCATTGATTTTATATAATGTGCGCCTAAGGTACTTTGGTACTTCTGCATTTTATTTACATTAGGTATGATGTCAAACTATAGTTTTCTTGATTCTGATTGGTCGGTTTTATAATATTCACTATAAATTATAGGGTGGTCAGAAAAATGCAAATAAATAGTCGTTGGAAAGCATTTTTTGAGCGGAATACGATTTTATGATTTTTAGGTCATGTTTTTCCTTCTTATTCCCATGTATTATTAAAAACCCTAGTTTGAACCTCGAAACCTTAACTAAGTGTTACATGTGATTAATATGATCTAATCTAACCTAGTTTTCTTAATTGATGATGTTGATCAGTAACCTTAATCCTAATACGCCCAAACCCTAGTTCACCCTAGTTCAACCTAGGATCAATACAAGGTATTGATATGATGCTTAATAATTATGAACAGGTGTTTAGGGCCTAATTGAGACAAGAGAATACCTAGGTTTGATCAAGCTCAGAGAGAGACTATCTTAGGGATAGCTTTGCTCCAAGGTAAGCGGTCCATGCATTTTTGGCACAAGTAGTCTTGGTTGATTGAATGTTTATTTATGATTATGCACATTACTTGATTTCATGAATTATGAATGTCTTTTCAAGAATACATCATGTATATTTATCACTGTTTGATTGGTTGTTTATTTATGGTCTAGGGTAGAACACTCATTAAGATTATGATTAAGATTTAATGAACCATGTTCAAGAAGGGGAAACCCTATTATGATTTAAGAGGGAGAAATCTCATCATGGCATCAAGAGGGAGTAATCCCATCATTTTTAAGATTAAGATTAAGAAGAGTTAATGTTTAAGTGAAGACCTAAGTTAGTGATGAAGATTAAGGAATTGGCTAAGCTTTTATATGTGCCTCATTTATGGACCTGAAAGGGTCATTATGGGATTTCCTAGCATTATGGGCTTTCCTAGCAATTATGGGCTCCTATGGGGCATTAAGAGAGTTGACATATATTTACTTTTCCGATTCGTCATGTTTAAAGTTATCCAATGAATGCTTAATACAATACATGATCAAGTTAAGTCAAGTCATTTCATGTCAACCCTGTAAATGTCAAGTTATTATTATCTTCTTTCTTATAATGTGCCAAATACCACTTACTGACGTGTTCTTTGTTTTGCATGGCTGGGGACATGATGTCTACAGAATTTAGAGCAAGTAAAAGGTAAAGAGGAAAATCAAGAACTAGGACTTCTTCAAACTTAGCCTGGCGGGGTGTCATTTACCAATCTGATCCAGAGTTTAAGAATATTTTCCATTATGTTTAGTTACGATGCCAAGTAGCTCAGGTCTTATAGATGCATGTGATGTAGTTTCCTTTATGCCAAGAACTATGTATGAATCAAATTTTATATTTATGCAAGTGTTTCATTTACTTTAATTGCATGATTAGCATATTGTGACACCCATACTATGTAAAATGCTTCCGCTCATGTGATATGGAATATAGGGTGTTACATTATGGTATCACAGTGATTTTGGTTAATGGCCACCAGGAAAAAGTATGATTCATATGTTCTAACCCTAGGTTTATGTGACCCTTTTCAGATGGCCCCTAAGAGAGCAGACAAGGGAAAGGATAAGGATAATGGTGCTTGCTCTTTTAGTGGGGGAAGTGGACCAAGATAAAACCCTAAGGAAACCATAGACGATCTTGTCCAAGCACTCACCAATGCCCTAGAACAAGGACAACATCAACCTAGACATCATGAGCTAACTTTAGTGGATTTCCTAAAGATAAGGCGTGACTCTTTCTAGGGTGAAGGTGAAATTGATGTAGTCACCAAAGATGAGGACTGGATTAGAGGCATGGAGCATTGCTTCCGAGACATGGATTGCCCAAAACACTCAAGAGTTCATTTTGCAACCCAAATGCTCAAAGGAGAAGCCCGCACATGGTGGGAAAACTTCCTCAACTCAAGGGTAGCTGATGCACCTCCACTCACATGGGAGGGATTCGTTAAAGCCTTCCACGAGCACTACATGTCCGAAGCCATGATAGAGAAGAAGGAGCTAGAGTTTGCCAACCTGGCTCAAGTGGGTGACATGATTGTTACCCAATACTCAATGAAGTTCAGGATCCTGCAAAAGTAAGTCTATGATTATGATGAACGTCAAAGGACAAAGAAATTCATCCAAGGACTCAAGCCTGACTTGAGTTTTTCCTTGTCAGGAAGAGGCCACCGAACCCTCTAGGCTGCCCTAGATGCAGCCCTAGAGCTTGAAGATCACCCTAGAAGATCCTACAAGAAGGAAGTTCCCCAGAAGCACAACCAACACCCTCCCACCAACAAGCATGCTGTGAAGAGAAAGGCACATGAAGTAGAAGTTGAGTGACCCCAATGCCCAACTTGTAGAAAACATCATGCAGGTAGGGTACTGGAGCATGCTACTACTGTAGAGAACTAGGGCACATCAAGCCAAATTTCCCTAAGCTCTTGAAGAAGGAACAAAACTATAACAAGGACCAGAATCCACCTCCTAAGAGACAAGCTAGAGTTTTTGCTAAGATAGATGAGAGTGAAGATGACAAAACTGAGTAGCGTTTAGTAGCAAAGTACCCTTTCCTTTCGAAACTTCTGATGCATGTTGATGTTTAGAACTATGAATTCACATGATAATATTAGTATGTTGAAGTTTTTGCATTAAGGATATGGAAAGTTCTAAGGTGGGTAGCTTAATGAAATTTCGAGGATGAAATTTATTTAAGGTGGGTAGAATTTTAGCATCCCAATTTTCTAGGGTAATTTAACTTCAGAATTTGGTTTTTCCTAAACAAAATAAATTAAGGGTCTTAATGCAAAAATACCATAAACAAAATTACTTGAAGGTTAATAAAGTAATAAAACTAAAATAAGGCTCAAAATATAATTTCCCTTTCTTATGTGCATTATGTGTTGTAATTAATTCAAATCGATATACATTAGTTTTCCATCCCTTTTTATCTTCCCATTCTTGTAGGAAATAAAGGATAAAGATAAAAAGGAGCATAATTCGAAATTATAAATATGAATTAGATATTCTAGGCAAGGAGTTTCCTATTTCTTTTTATGGCTTTTAATATAAAGAAAAATATCATTTGATGACTTTTTTCTCTCTCCTCCAAGAGGTTGCTAAAAAGGAATAAAAGATAGATGAAATAACCTTGGAATAAGTAATACGTCAAATAATCAAAGTTTGACTCATGGTAAGTAGTTTCCAGATTACCCAAAGTGTTAATGCATCACATTTCAGTTAAAAGGACTAATAGGGAAACTAGGAACCCGACATGTGCAAAATTATCAATTTGAGGCATTTGAGTTGAAAACCTTTGGTCTAGATTCTTCCTAAGCATAGGTTTAGTGAAGAGAGAGGTATACACGAAATTTGGTTAAAAATAGTAAAGAAATGCATTAATATGAAGAAAATATAGTTTCCTTCAAATTAGGTGTTTGGAGTATTAAAGTTTCACAAAAGGTAAAGCTGATTGCAAAATTGGATTCTTTGGGTTCATATTAGTCTACTTGCCAGATTTGGTTTTAATTGGAATTTATATGGTCATCCAATTTAAAAGAAAAAGAAAAGGAATTTAATTTGTATCACTTTACTCATATATGCATTTAATGCATCAATTTTCCTAAAGTTCGATGCTTTCTCACTATCACACCCCGGTTTATTTCCTTTTTCGATCGCACATGCCCCAGCCGTTGGATCAGTATCCAACAGCATTAGGGTTATCTCCTACCTCCATGTTCCTTGCGAACAGGAGCCGTTTTCTCAGTATTTCCTCACACAACATCATCCTCCCTCGTCTGTAGTTCCTTGCGAGTATATAAGAAACGCCCAAATTAGGGCTCCCACTGCCTCTCAATCACTACATCATAGCCACTACCTCAGGACACCCCAGGCCCTCCTAACCATCCCAGAAGTTTTGTCGCCCCTCCCCCTCAACTCCTCCTCCTTCAATTTATTCATTCGTGCCTCAAGAAGCCCTACCCTACCTGATCTTTAGTTCTGGTGATGAAGACCTCTCCCCAGATCTCAACACCACCTCAGATGAATTGCCTCTCCGGTGAGCATCCTTGGCCCCCCTATAGGCTTTTAGCAGCCTCAATTTGCCCAGAACCTACCCCATTCAATGTAACCTGTAGTCTTATTTTGGGTCTTTGGCGGCATTAGTCACCATGGTTTTTGGTGCATCTGCCACCACGAAAATAGGGTGGATCTCTTTGCCTTGCCTCCAAGGTCATTTTCTGATCATCGCCTGGAGGTTTTAGATGACTTTTCTAGACCTTGGATCTTTGATGTGCTTCCCCTATTTCCTCCTCTCTTCATGTTGTTCCTGATGTTCCAGGGCATGTTCGGACTCAATTGTCTACTCGACGACTTCGTTAAAAGGTAAGGAACCGATTGATGGCCTCAGAACGGCGTGAAAGCACAAGTTGTTCAAAGTTGCATCTCGGCTTCTTGCTCCTAGAGCCATGGCTCGCGCGGGGCAACAAACCAGGTTGTCGTTTGACCCTGGTTCCCTCACGGCATTAATCGCTTGATTAATGTTGCTAGGGCATCATCGGTACTTCCATTTTTTTATTTTTGTTTCACACAGGATTTATTTTTGGATCTAAATGACAAGTTTTCCCCCGCCTAATTGATTTTATATAATATGCACCTAAGGTACTGTGGTACTTCTGTGTTTTATTTACATCGGGTTAATGGTGGATTTTAATGATGTCACACTACAGTTTTCTTGATTTTGATTGGTCAGTTTTATAATATTTACTATAAATCATAGGGTGGTCAGAAAAATGCAATTAAATAGTCGTTGGAAAGTGTTTTTTGAGAGGAATATGATTTTATGATTTCTAGGTCATGTTTTGCCTTCTTGTTCTGATGTATTATTAAAAACCCTAGTCTGAACTGTGAAACCCAAACTAAGTGTTACATGTGATTAATATGATCTAATCTAACCTAGTTTTCTTAATTGATGATGTTGATCTGTAACCTTAATCCGAATATGCCCAAACCCTAGTTCACCCTAGTTCAACCTAGGATCAATACAAGGTATTGATATGATGCTTAATAATTATGAACAGGTGTTTAGCACCTAATCAAGACAAGGGAAGGCCTAGGTTTGATCAAGTTCAAAAAGAGACTATCTTAGGGACAGTTTTTCTCCAAGGTATGCAGGCCATGCATTTTTGGCACAAGTAGTTTTGGTTGATTGAATGTTTATTTACGATTATGCACATTACTTGATTTCATGAATTATGAATGTCTTTTCAAGAATACATCATGTATATTTATCACTGTTTGATTGGTTGTTTATTTATGGTCTAGGGTAGAACACACATTAAGATTATGATTAAGATTTAATCAACCATGTTCAAGAAGGGGAAACCCTATTATGATTTAAGAGGGAGAAATCTCGTCATGGCATCAAGAGGGAGTAATCCCATCATGTTAAATATTAAGATTAAAAAGAGTTAATGTTTAAGTTAAGACCTAAGTTGGTGATGAAGATTAAGGAATTGGCTAAGTTTTTATATTTGCCTCGTTTATGGACCTGAAAGGGTCGTCATGGGCTTTCCTAGCATTATGGACTTTCCTAGCAATTATGGGCTCCTATGGGGCATTAAGAGAGGTGGTATATATTTACTTTTCCAATTTGCCATGTTTAAATTTATCCAACGAATGCTTAATATAATCCATGATCAAGTTATGTCAAGTCATTTCATGTCAAGCCTGTAAATGTTAAGTTATTATTGTCTTCTATCTTATAATGTGCCAAATGTCACTTACTAACGTGTTCTTTTTTTGCATGGCTGGGGACGTGATGTCTGCAGAATTTGGAGAAAGTAAAAGATAAAGAGGACAACCAAGGACTAGGACTTCTTGAAACTTAGCCTGGTGGGGTGCCATTTACCAATCTAATCTAGAGTTTAAGAATATTTTCCATTATGTTTAGTTATGATGCCAAGTAGCTCAGGTCTTATAGATGCAAGTTATGTAGTTTCCTTTATGCCAAGAACTATGTATGAATCAAATTTCAAATTTATGCAAGTGTTTCATTTACTTTAATTGCATGATTAGCATATTGTGACACCCACACTGAGTAAAATGTTTATGCTCATGTGATATGAAATATAGGGTGTTATAAGTATAGACCTTGCATCTTAACATAGAAAATTTTGAAGGCCTGAAACTAATTAAAACGTTAGTTATTGAACACTTTTGATGGATGACTTAAAAGTATCCAAATGAGTTGAAAATTATTTCATAGCTAACTCATAAAGTGAAGAATAAGATCTTATGGTTGTATTTTATATATGTTAGATCCAATATGATAAACTATTGAGTTCTATGTGTGCTTTAATGGAACCAGCCTAGTCTGACTCTCTCTCTCTCTCACCCTATATATATATATATATATATATATATATATATATATATATATATATATATATATATATATATATACATATATATATATGTGTGTATGCATATATAGCGGGGTTCATTAGCTTCCCGCACGGGTAACTAAGTTTTAACTATCCTTGCAGCCCAAAAAGTAATTATTTGGTTAGAAAAGTAACTATCTGGACAAAAAAAATAACATTGTTGTAAAAAAAGTAACTATGTGAGTAAAAAGGTCAAATCAGGCAGAATACACTATAAAATTTTTAAACAAATATGTAACAATGTAACTGATACAAATGTAACTACTATGCATGTAATGTAACTATTTCGAAGATAATGTAAAATTGTACATGTGTAAAGTAAAAACAATAGAAGAAAGTAACTATTTCTGGAGCGGGTAGCTACCTGCACGTGTATTAAAAATTATATATATATAGGGGTGTGTGTATAAATATATACATATATATGTCCCTATTTGTATGTATATTTATATATATGTATGTATGTATGTATGTATAAGTGTGTGTGTGTGTATATAGAGAGAGTCAGTCTACAATAAACTCCAGTGTACAGATCACACAGTACACTCAAGTAGTGTTTTCATATCAAGACTATTTTTTATGCAAAATGTAAACCATTTATCTTCAATGACATACTATAATTATGCTACATACAAATTTTGAGCCCATTTGAATGAGTGTAGGTCACTCATCCAAGGGCAATAAAATAAATGCATGAAACTGATTTGAAATGGGGATTATTTTTATGGTCTTTATAAAATGACCTATAAATGTTCAAATGGAATCAAATTTTATATATAAGCTATTTACTAAATATTTAAGAGTTCAAGGGATTATATTGTTTAAAAAAATTGCATCATGGAGAACTATTTGAGTGTATTTTTCTCCAGATACACTCGAGTGTATTCTAGCATGATGTTATATAGCTTAGTCATTTTCCATCATGAAGAAATTTTTTCGGAGATCTAAATCATTGAACTTCTTAAATATCTTAAGAATATACTACATAGTAAATTTCATCTCATTTGGACACTTATAGGTCATACAACTAAAGGAGGTAAGCATCATACATTTCAAATTAGTTTTGTGTATCGCTTTTGTTGTCCTTAGATGAGTGACTTACGCTCATCCTAATGGGCTCAAATGTTGTATATGTCCTATTATTATTCTAAACATGAAGTTCAACAGATCAGATTTTGGAAAAGCATGGTCTACATAGGAAAATACCATTGGGGTGTACTGTGTAATCTATACATTCGACTGTATTCTGGTATGACTCTCTGTCTCTCCCCCTATATATACACACACACACACATATATATATATATATGCTTTTTTAGAATTTATATATATGTAAAAACACACACAAAAATATATATATAAATGTGTATATGTATCTCTTTTTAAAGCTATGTATGTGTGTGTGTATATATATATTTGTGTGTGTGTATTTTTGTTTGTGTGTGTACATGTACACACACACAATATATATATATATATATATATATATATATATATATATATATATATATATATATATATATATATATATGAGTCAGGCTAGAATACACTCGAGTTTACAAATCGCACGAATACACTCAAGTGTGTTTGCATATCAAGATGATTTTTTCCAAAATGTAAACCATTGATCATCACTTTCATACTATAACTAGGCTACATACAAATTTTAAGCCCATTTTGATGAGTGTAAGTCACTCATCCGAGGGCAACACAATCAACGTGCAAAATTAATTTGAAATGCATAATTTGTGTAGTCTTTATAGAATGACCTACAAATGTCCAAATGTGCTCAAATGTTGTATATGATCTATTCACAAGATGTTTTAGAATATCAACATATTAGATTTTTGAAAAAATATTGCATCATGAAAAAATAGTTGTGTATTTCGCTCTAAATACACTCGAGTGTATTCTAGCCTGACTATATATATATATATATATATATATATATATATATATATATATATATATATATATATATATATATATGCATGTGTAAGTATGTGTGCGTGTATTTACACACACACACACATACACACACACAGATATATATATATATATATATATATATATATAGGGTATGTATTTTCTACCCCCATGAGTAGATTTAATTTAGGTACTCATACCTCCTATGACTTACATATTTTGAACTAATTACTATTTTGTGCCACCGACATCTTTTCCTCGTGTTGCATCGTGTTGCCGCCTGAAGCACCCTGGCGTGAAGCTCCTTTGCGGTGCTCTTCCTCCGGTGCTACTTGTCTCTCAGTTTTTGGTGCTCCTCCTTTGTTGCTCCTTCTCTCCTTTGGGTGCTCCCTATTTCTCTCTACCGCATAAGGGGTAGGTTGGTGGCATATCCACAACCTGGGACCTAGTGACGGCATCCCATGCTGAGATTGTGTTTGGTGTCTAGAATTAGGGCAGAGTAGTGCCGACACTAGGAGAACAAGGTAAGCAATCCGTTATTACCTTCACTTATTTCTTTTATCTACATTAATTTCCTCTTATTCATTGATGATCTGGCAGCACATGTTTTCCATGACAATTTCATATCGGTTTCTTAGAAAAAGATAAAGCTTTTCCTTGATGGCTACTAATGTAATCATCAAATCTCCTAATTGACAAGCAATGTTACATCATATACTTATATAGAAGATTCAACCTATTTTCTACTAGACAATAGCTTCTCTTGTACTACCAAGTAATCACAGTATTTAGTTGGATTTGCATTAGCTTCTATCAAGAAAGTATATATTTGATTATGGAATACTAAAAAGATCAATTTTAAGGATTCATCCATTCATAGCATTCTTATAAACAACTTTTAATCAGAAACCTTCCCTTGTTCAATACTGGAAAAGATCAATTTTAGGGATTCATTCATTTGTAGCTTTCTTATGGATAGATTTTAATTAGAAACATGCCCCTGTTAAATATTCCCTCTTATTCATTCATAACTTTCTTGTGTGGTTCTCATTATAGTACATTGCCTATGTTTACTCCTTCTGTGGTTCTCATTGCAGTACATTTTATCTTTTTACTCTGTGTGTCATTCTCATTACAGTACATCGTCTCTATGTGTTCTTTGTGTGGTTGTCTCTATGTGTTCTTTGTGTGGTTCCACCACAATGCACTGCTTTCAGTTACTGTCTATGTAGCCTATTACAATGCATTGCTTTCAGTTACTTCATGTGTATCTCCCTCATAGTTTACTGCCTTTGTTTTACTCTTTGTGTCGTTCTCATTACAGTACATTGTATCTATTTGCTCTTTGTGTGGTTCTACCACAATGCACTAATTTCAGCTACTATCTATGTAGCCTATTACAATGCACTACTTTCACTTACTTCATGTGTGTCCCCATTATAGTTTATTGCCTTTGTTTTACTCTTTGTGTCGTTCTCATTACAGTACATTGTCTCTGTTTGATCTTTGTGTGGTTCCACCATAATGCACTGCTTTCAGTTACTGTCTATGTGGCCTATTACAATGCATTGCTTTCAATTACTTCATGTGTTTCTCCATTACAGTTTACTACCTTTGTTTTATTCAAGGATTTTCTACATTACATTTTTTGCTTTTATTTATTGAAAGTGTGTCACCCTTACATTTTATGTAGATTTTTGTTTGTGAGGTTGTTACTATTATAGATCCCAGCCTTGATAGTGATGTTAGCAATGATATTAGTGACTCTGATGATAACCTACATTCCTTTTCATATGTTGTTTGTGAGATCTTTTCTACAGCTGATATCCCTAGGATTGGACTTGGTTTTGGAAGTTTAGATGATGGTGTAGGTTTTTATTGTAGATATGTTGGTTTGATTGGTTTTAATGTCAGGAGAGATGATAATCGTTATCCAGGTCGTACTAAGGTTTTGCTAGAAAAATATTTGGTTTGTGATAAACAAGGTGAAAATAAGCATTCTAAGAGATATAATGGTCTTTTGAGTCTAGTTTGTTAAGATATTTCTGATCTAAATGAGAAATTGTCCAAGAAACATAGACGTTCAGTAAAAAGGTGTGGGTGCAAAGACATGCTCAGATTGACATTGGACAAGTCCTCCTCCAGATGGGTTGTTAGTGCATTTATTGAGGATCACAATCATGATCTTGTGGATATTGCTCATCTGTGTTATTTGAAGTGTAATTTATCTTTAGACCATAGCCAAAAAGTCATGATTTCTTCTATGAGCTGGAAAAAAAATATGTGTCTAAGCAACTTGCATTAATATCATCTGAGTTTGGTGGTTGACAAGTTGATGTTAACAAGTAGCCAAGCTCATGGACACCTCAGTGGGAAGAGAAAAGAGTCTGCATATCATGATGTGGATATGGTGTTAGATCATTTTGCAAGCTTCAAAGTCTTGGATTCTAAATTCTTTTATACGTATTAAAAATATTTTGATGGTTGCTTGACACATTTGTTAGGGTTTGATCCCATCTCCCTTGATGAATGTGCACTCTTTGGTGATGCCATTTTATTTGATATGACTTATCGTACCAATAAGTATTCAATGGTTTTTGGAATGTTTGGTGGTGTTGATCACCATTGCAAAACAGTGTTATTTGCTTTAGCCTTGATTTCATATGAGAAGTAAGAGTCATTTCTATGGTCTTTTAGTCAATATTTATTGTGTTTTGGCAAATAGTCAGTCTCCATCATAACATATCAATACCCAACAATGAATGTTGCAATTGCTATCACTTTTCCATCATGTAAGCATCATTTTTCCAGCTAGCACACTCTATAGAAACTCCCATATAGACTTGGTGGAATACCTAACAAGGATCAGATCATTAGTTCTTTGAATGATTGTGTATGGAATGTAGATGATACAAACAATTTTAAAGGGAGATGGAGTTTTGTAGTTGAATAAAATGTCTTATTGACCATTAGTTGGTTTGTTGATGTGTATGTTATGTACTGATCGTGGGTCCCATGTTTTATGCAGGATTCCTTCTTTGCTGCCATGAGGACAACCCAAAGAAGTGAGAGCCTTAATGCATTCATTAGAAGCCACATCAATAGTATAAAAACACTCTTTGAACTTGTTTGTAGCTTGGATACTGCTTATTCTCATGTGCGGGAGATAAAAAAATTCAAGGATTTTGATGATGAGTATATACACCAAGTCTATTTTTAAGATCTTTCAATCTAAAGTTCATCAAAGTATGGTTTATAACATGAAGGAAACTTCTAATGAAGGTGTGTTTGAGAACTATCGTGTTGGTGGTTCTAGTTGTCCTCGTGTTTTGAAGAAAGATTCATCTATTGATATGCTATCTTGTAATTGTTTCATGTTAGAATTTAAAGGAATTCCATGTAGGCACATTCTTGCTTATCTAAAGAATCATGCTTTTCACACTCTTCATGTAACATACATATAAATGAGGTGGACTAAGGGATATATAGATCACCCTTTGTTTTTCAACAAAGTATCTGTTATGCATTCATCCACTAGGAGTACACTTCAGTTGGTTTCTACTTGTAACTCAGTTGTGAACATAAGGTGCAGGAACAATGCTATAGATTTGTTTCATGAAAGGCTCACTGCCTTACAAAAAGAAGTTGTCACAATTAGATGTTGGTGATGTTGGTGTAACTGGATCTAATACAGATTCTTCTTCTACTATCAAGGTCAGCATTCCTAGTATTTTTAAAACTAAAGGAAAACCTAGAGCTAGTGATTTGCGCTATAGATCTAGAGTTGAGATTTCCCAGTCTAAAGTGAGACAATGTAAAAACTTCTTATAGTACAGTGTCAATCATGAAAGAAAAAACTGTCCTTCAAAGAAATAGGTTTGTGTTACCTATTTTGCAAATATATATTGTAACTATACAACATAGTCATCTTATCTTTCTTTTTTGTTTGTATATGTGTAGGAACTGTGTAGGGTTTTTGTTTTGGAAGTTGACAAGGTCTTCATGCTGAAGAAGTTGTTGCTATGGTGGATTTGTAGTTATGCTACTTTTGGACTTGTATTTCTTCTAATGCTATGGTGGATTTGTCCTGGTGCTTTTGGATTTGTAATGGTGCTTCTGGATTTGTAATGGTTGTGTTGGATTTGTAATGATACTTTTGGATTTCTAATGGTTGCACTGGATTTCTAATGGTTGTGTTGGATTTGTAATGGTTGTGTTGGATTTGTAATGGTTCTTCTGGATTTCTAATGGTTGTGTTGGATTTGTAATGGTGCTTTTGGATTTGAATTATAATGTAATCGTGTTGAGTGAGATATTCATCCTAGTAGTTGTAATTGACAATATCAATTTTATAAAATTCTTCATTTTGATATGTGTTTGTATCAAATTCAAGTGTGTTTTGGACGGATATTGATTATGTAACAAGGTTCACTCCCTTGGAAGAGAAGAATGCAACACATCTAATCTGTATTATAGAAAATCACCCTCCATTACAATCCTCTTCCCCTCGTTACAGAGAGGCTAGCTCTCCTTACATTCTTCTCCTTTGTATTACATGTGATCCTTTCTAGTTACAACATATATATATATTCTCTTTCTAGTACACAGTCATTGATTACTTTTTCTCCATTTCTTATTACATGATGTTCATTCCTATTGTGATCCAACCTGCTACCTAGGTTCATGTTCCCTTAGAAGAAAAAAATGTGACACATCCAATCTGTATTATAGAAAATCACCCTCCATTACAGTCATCTTCCTCTCGTTACATAGAGGCTAGCTCTCCTTACATTCTTCTCCTTCATATTACATGTGATCCTTTCTAGTTACAACATATATATATTCTCTTTCTAGCACGTAGTCATTGATTACTTTTTCTCCTTACCTTTCCTATTTCTCCATTTCTCATTACATGATGGCCATTCTTATTGTGATTCAGCCTGCTACCTAGGTTCGTGTTCCCTTGGAAGAGCAGAATGCGACACATCCAGTCTGTATTACAAAAAATCACCCTCCATTATAGTCCTCTTTCTCTCATTACAGAGAAGCTATATCTCCTTATATTCTTCTCCTTCGTATTACATGTGATCCTTTCTAGTTACAACATATATATATTCTCTTTGTAGAATGTAATACAAATACAGCCAACACAATGGTACACAAAAGGCATCAAAACAAAACAGATAACTTATTGTAATAGTAGACAAAATAAACATATGCACAAACATCCAATTCTTCCACATAAAAAGATATTGCCTTACAAGTATAATAGTTTAGACATTGCACTTTGATCGTTGCATCAAAGTAACAACTTCAAACATTACAAAAATTGAACTTTGGTCAAGTCATAGTTAGTTTTGCAAATTAGATGATTATATTAGCTACAAGTGAGCTTTGGTCAAGTCACAGTTAGTTTCATATCTACATCAAAGTCACATCTTCAAACATCACAAAAGAGATCATTTCTTCTCTTCCCCCTTTGACTCTTGTTTGTCTTCGCTTCTTCCGTTTGACTCTTTTATTCCATCAATGCTCCCCTTTAACTCTTGCATTTCTTCAATGCTCCCCTTTGACTCTTGCATGTCTTCACTACTTCCCTTTGACATTTTTATTTCTTCAACACTCCCCTTTGACTCTTGCATTTCTTCAATGCTCTTTAATTTCCCAAATGTCATCATCTTGTAGAATATATCACCTCATATTTCTGCAATGTCTTTGTTTACAAAGGTCATACTATGTCCATTAACCAAGCATTCCAAGTATTTCATAACAAAGACGCCGCAATCCAGCTCATTTTCGGCCTATTGTGGGAAGTCAACATATTCAACTTCCCATTTAGAAATATGGCTCCCCTTATCAGACAGTCCTTTTAAGTATTCCAATAGCCATCCAACCTAAAACAAAATAAAAAATTTATTTCAATAAAGAGAGTTAAATGTCCTAAATTTCTATTGTAAGTTGAGTTTCTAGAAAGAGAGTTAAATGTTTGATACTTGCCCATCTTTGCACCTCTCTCTTGTAATTTGAGTTTCTAGAAAGAGAGTTAAATGCCCCGAATTTCTATTTTATGAAATTAGCTTCCAATAGATGCCAATGTGTGTCATTGTTTAAAATAGTGAACAATGAATCCATCTTATCAAAATCACTCGGTCTGATGTTGAACATATTTGGTAGTTCACTTATTATCTCCATTGTAATGCTCTGTACGCCCATGTATATTTTTTTCTACAAGAAACACAAATTTACATCACTACATAGTTTACTCAAGCAATGCCATTAGTACTCAAAGTTACATCAGTACATAATTTACATTAGTACATAAACTCTGCTTATAGTTCATTCTTACCAAGGCATATGTTTTCAAGCAATGCCATTTGATTTGTTTCTTTCTTTTCTTACTTGAAGTTTCTTTGAGCATGTCCACAAAGTAGTCCATCACTTGTTCATTACGCTGACCATTACTACATAATTTACATGAAAAGTTTATATATGTACTAGATCTTGAGGTGTCAACATTACAGGAGATTCAATCATTTGGTTCTTGAAAAGTAGCCTTGATAGTTGTTTTCCTGTACACCATGTGTCATCTCCAAAATGACATTCCCTTCTTGACATGTAGAACAAGTTTTTTCCCAATATGTTAAATAAGGTTGATTAATGTCTGTATCACATAATTCTTCTCTTGTGTTCTCTTACACGTACATCGATATTCTCCTTGAAGTTCTTTACTTCTTTTTTCTACTAATCACCCTTCAGGTGTTCATATCTAATGAAGTCTGCATTCCTTTCCTATATATGTGTCAGATTACAAGGATTATTAATATTTGTTTTAATGTACTTCTTGTAATACTCAAGGAAAGAGGAACATAAAAAAGAAAGATATATAATACTTACCACTGGCTCACTTCTAATCTTTACATTTTCTTCAATGCTTTCAAGGTTTGTATTTAGATTATTTTTCTTCGTGGCAAACATCTTCATTTTCTTCTTTTCTGGTACAGATGTTTCTTGTTTTTCTATGACTGGAGCTTCTTTTATTGTTGGAGGTGTATGTTCTATAGAGCTCAAATGTAGTGGAGTGAACTTGGGTGATTCCTGTACATAATTGATTTGTATCTTCAAATTTTTGTTCTCTTCCTCCAATTCATTAACCCGCTCTTTCAACTTCTTGTTTTCCTCCATTACCTCTACAAAACTTCTAAAGACATTCATTGTGCACATCTCCTTGTGCTTTGCTAGATCATCCTCAAGAGACTTGATTCTATCTACCATGTTATCATTTCTTGTTTCAGGTTCTTCATCTAACTGTTTTCTTTTTCCTTTTACTTTACACTCCTCCTCCCTTGTTGCATACACTTGGACTTGTAGTTTGGGAACTTTTTTCCATGTTATGTAAAATGATATATCTTTTAAATTTTTTATCAGTTCCTAGTCTTCACAGTTTTCCACCTTCATCTTTTTTAGAACATGTCTGGACTGTACAGAGAAGATTTAGATGTAATTACATAGATGTATTTTGCAATACAAATAACATTTCTGTAATAGAAACTTGCATTTTGTAAGACAAACAACATTTTTGTAACATAGACAAGCATTTTATAATAGGAAATCAATCTTTGTATTAGAAACAATGATTTTGTAACACAAACATGAAAATTGTAACAAAGGCAATGTTTCAATAAGTCAAGCACATAATTTGTAATGGAAACAAATCTTATGTATACAAAATAAGTATTTTGTAATAAAGAACAATTGAGTACTACAAAAATATATTGTAACAGAGACAATAATTCTATAAATTGAAATTGTATTTTGTAATAGAAACACAAATTCAGTAATACAAACATACAGCTTGTAATGGAAACAAATTTCAGTAATATGGAATTTTACCTCATCTTTTCCTATTGATGTCGGTTCTTTTGTCTTGTTCACTCAAGTTTCTCACTTCTAAACCCTCAGCTTTGCATTCTTGTATTTGGGTTCCGCAACGTTTGTCATCTCCAGTGCCCAAACCTACATTCATTCTTTTGTAGTTATTACATTTTTAGTTTATTGTCTTACGTAAGAAGGAAAAACACAGAAATAAATCTGGTTTTCATACTTACATATAAGCACACCATACAGCCAGTGGCATAAATGATCTTCTTCATTATTTCACCTGATCTTCTTGTCTTTATTTGTTCTTTCATGAACTCCACTCATTGGAAAATTTGCTTATGTACTAGCTATGCCCAATTTAGGGATGGATTTGTTGTCACATCATTGAGATAGTGCAAGATATACAATGGTGCATTGTACCATGTGTATGGTACAAGGAATGTGACCATGAGTTACAACATCCAACACCTACACATGTTTTGGAAATCAACCTCAGAATCCCCACTCATCATTCTTTGCCATGTCTTGGTAAGGTTTTCCTTGTGAAGCAGCTCCAGTTCCTTCATCCTTTTCTCCTACAATTCTTGCTTCCTCTCTACCTTATTTTCATTTTGGAAAACATTTCCTCTCCAAACATCTCCTCCCCAACCTTCCTAACTACCTCTGAGTTCTTGATTGACACTATATCAATGCTAGTACCTGGAATTCCTAGAATGATGCCAACATCTTCTACTGTCATTCTCACCCTTAAACCCTCTACCATCTCAAACTCATCACCACCATCAAATTTATCAATAATGTCATCTAAAACTCCAATCTCAGCTTTTAGCAGTGGCATATTGATTAGGTTGGCAAATGTTGTACACTTCATCATTTTGAGTTGTTTCTGACTGAAAATCATTCCATTCCTAATTTGGATATATCCATTGATGTAACATTGATGATTTAGAAATTGAATTTCTGCTTTTGTATAGAGCACTTGACATAAGTTCAATATTCTCATAATATTACCACACATAGTACGATAATAAATGGACTATAAAAAAGATGCAAAAATTTTTTGAAATGTGTGCAATTTTAAACCGTTAAATTTTTATCATCACATATTTCTCTAACAGAATACAATTTACCACGTTTTATTACAAAAGGTTCATTTAGGGTACAATTATATACTTTACATTACACTTACTGCATTTTTATTACAACATCTCCATTCTCTTTATATATGACTTACATGCATAAATATACTGTAATAGAGACAAGAATTCTATAAATTAAAATTGTATTTTGTAAGACACACAAATTCAGTAATACAAGCATACATCTTATAATTGAAACACATTTTCAGTAATATGGACTTTTACCTTATCTTTTCCTACTGATGGAAGTTCTTTTGTCATGTTTACATTTTATCATTACATGTTTCTCTGACATAATATAACTTACCACTTTGTATTACAAAAATTTCATTTAGGGTACAGTTACTATGGTATACAACTCATGAAAACATAATTAACTAATGCGGAAGCGTTCACTAAGAAGTGGATTACCAAAAATCACTAAAAATTAAAACCTTTTTATTAAGAGATACATCAAAGGAAAACTTTCTCACATAGAACAAAAGTAAAACATTTACATTCTGTTTTTCAAAAGTACATAACTTGTATCATCTCTTCTTGTGAATTACAAGCATTAACTATCCTGTCAAGCTAAACACAGGTAGTATAAAATCTTGAGGCACTGAGCCAAAATCTCGAAATCACTAACTACTACTCCAAGGACCTGAGAGTACAGAGATGACACATAGGACTATATCTATATCTATACAAGGCATGACAGCCAGTGTCTCCACCTGACACTTCACTGTTGTCTCTGTTGCTGCTGTTGCTATCCTTCTCCTACTAAAGGATTCCTGGCTCCTCATCCGCGTCCACCTAAAATTGTGATTCCCACGGGGGTGAGACAATTGTAAATTGCCCCAGCGAGGGATATAACTCTCCGCCAGTAACATTATTATTGCAACTTAAGAAGATAAATATGCACATAGAAATCATATTTGATTGACAGCAGCTAATTCAATGTCTAACATATTAGGACATCATTCTTATCAAAAGCATTGTAGCTATTAACTTGATAGAACAACATGTCACTTATCCTTAAAGGAATATGAAGAACATGTATAACATTTATTCACTATGGAATTATTATCACAGCATTTACTCTCTTCAGGCATAGATTATATATCTAAAGCCTGGCATTGTCATTGTGGAATCATGGCATGTAGCCATATTCTTTTCACAAAGTGTTGGGATCTTAGTCCCTCAACTCACCAAGCATAATTTCATTTCTTAACAGGTTCATCATCATGATTATAGCATCTGGGTGTTTGAACCCATAACTCACAATAGAACACTTGTTACCACTTATTAGGTAACTTCATACCTTCATATCATCTGACCCAGGGACATTATAATTCTTGCTACACAAAGCATTGCACATAGTTCACAAAGCTCATACCACCTCTTACTACCCCTTAATAGGCAATAAGGCATATTATGGCTTATCAAGCTCATAAAAATCTAAGATAATTAGCACATCATGTGACACACATGGCTCATTAATTGTAGGTTACCTCTCACTAAGAAACAAAACATATGAAGGCTTATAAGGCCTATAGAACATTTTCAATATACTGAACATCATAGCTCATAACTGGCTATGCTCATCCTCTCAACATATCTGCATGATTAGTAATCATGATATAATTACATATGAGTACCATGCAATATGAGGGTTATCTTATTACATTCATAACCCATTAGTCTGTATTTGAGCTTCACGTAGCATTACTCTGTGTTAGAACTTCACATAGCATTACCCTGTATTAGGGTTTCACATAACATTACCCTGTATTAGGGTTTCACATATCATGGAATCAATATGGATAATCATAAGTATTCAATTATACTCTTTATTCTCATCATTCATCAACAATAAAATTATCAACACACAGCATGAGTTTCTCTCATCTTTGTCAGAATATGATTACATCATAGTTTATAGGTTTTGATTAACCGTTTCATAAGGCATGTTAGCCTACATTCAACGGTGTGCATTACATCTCAATGTAACCGTTGACATGACACTTCTCATGTGTCATTCATCCAATTATACTGGACTTATAACACATCAAGGTATACCAGTATTGGGGTGTTGGATGTGATATCTATCATATCTTGATGTATCACTTCCCTCAACACCTTTATCTTACTTGAGTTCATACACTTAGCTGGTATTAGGGTATTCTCCATCCTAATACTTTATACACCAGTTCATCACATTTGTCATAACATTAATCACTATTCCACTATTAGGAATAATATTCTCCATACCTATAATTTAAGGATTCACATAGCATATTCCATATATTTATGGATTTCACAACACATCACCCAGTGCTAAGTCTTCACATAGGATTAGTGGCACTACCCTATATTAGGGTTCCATACACCTTACCCCATTTTAGGGATTAAGGTTTTATATTCACATCCAAATAAGGTTCTTCTTACCTCATACCCAAATTAAGGTTAGGATGTACAATTCCCATTAAATTAGGGTTTCCTTCATTGTTACACTAAGTTAGGGTTATATCATCACCCTGGATTTATGATAACACTCAGTTTTACCCTAGATTAGGGTTTCATGATCTCATTATTATGGATCAACCCTTATCACATAGTTTACTCATAATGAGAGAATTAGGGCTTAATTATATAAGCATTCATCCCTCTCATTTCCTACCTCGTCCTCTTTAGGATGTTAACTACACCAAGATTAATCTAGGTCAACTCTTCACTTGAGTACACATAGCTAGGGTTAACCTTTACAATCATCATGGTTCTACATCTTTAATAATCACATAGCTGATTGACCTTTGATCATATTAGATGTCCAAATGGTCTAATCAATTAAACCATCAATTATATAAGGAATTCAAAAGAATTGACCAATTAAACTTTCAATTCCACAAAGTGGTCAATTGGGTTAACCATTGAAATCTTCAATTACATTAAGTGTCCAAATAGGTTCACCATATTGGACCTTCAATTACATAAGATATTCAAATGGATTAACCATGTTGATATTCACAAAGTTAATTACTTAGACCCTCAATGATCTTGGTTCTCATACATCAATTGGTTGAAAACCATTTGAACAAGTTGTACTTGAAACCAATTGGACATAGTAGGTATATATTGAAACTGTTTGCACTTTGGGTCCCCAAACGATCTTGAGACCATTTGTACTCAAACGGTATTGAGACCGTTTGGACCCAAACGGTCTTGAGATCGGTTGGTCCAAACCTTCTCAAAACCGCATGGACCAAAAAGATACGTCAACACTCAATCGACTCAATGTTTCAATCCATGGACCAATTATAATTTGAACCACTAAAGCATTTATCAATTGGACATCTAAATCACCATTCAATTAGACCTTAAATTTAGGGTTTTGAACCCAATTGAACTAGGTTTGATAATCAAGAAACCATCACTTAGGGTTTGAAATTGGGGATCCATCAATGGTTGACATTGCGGAATCAAATCAATTGAAATCAATGAACTATCATCATCACATGATGTGACCTGACCTCAAATGTTCTTGGATGGCCACCGAATGGTCTTGATACCATTTGGATGAGCTCCAAACGGTCTTGAGACCGTTTGTCTCATCCAACCCTTGGATTCTAGTGAAAAAATCATTAGGGTTTGAGCTATCGAGTTGATCATCAAATCAGCACTTAATTGCAAAGTGTTTTGGTACCTTTAAACCTTCAATTGGTCAACCATGCTTACCCCTAGACCTCCAAACGGTCTTGGGTGATCCCCAAACGGTTTTGATACCTTTTGGGTGATCCCCAAACGGTTTTGAAACCATTTGGGTCAATCAACCCAAAACATCATATCAATCACTTGCAAAATCAGCACTTAGCCTATTAGGATTCATACCTTATCTTTGGATCTTCAAACACTTAACCATACTCAACCCTAGACCTAAAAACGGTCTTGGGTGACCCCCAAACGGTCTTCAGACCATTTGGATGATTCCCAAACGGTTTTGAGACCGTTTGAGCTAATTAACCCAAAAAGTCAAATTAATCAAGTTGAAAATCAGCACTTAATCCAATTAGGGTTTGCCTATTTGATTAGCCTTCAACTCATGATTCCTTTTTACTTAATCCATCAAATTTGGTGGGTTATCAACCAACATGATTAGGAACAGGATTCTCATATGGTAAACCCTTGGTCAACTCTTTCAAACGGTTTTGAAACCGTTTTCTCTCAAACAGTCTCAAACTGTTTACTCTCAAACGGTTTGGTGAAACTGAATGGGCAAACATGTTGAAACCGTTTGGAACAAGATTTCTTTGGGAAAAGTGTCCAAGATGATGTAATCATCATCTACCTTCGTCCCTTAAGTACCTAGTACTTCTGATTTCATGAATTAACCAATTTCAACCAGCAATTAATCAGGAAATTAAAAGAATCAATGAAATTGCAAGATTGATGGTTGAATAACAATGTAGAAGGGTTCAAGTTATAAAACCCACCTCAAATTGAGCTCCAAATCTCCAAGATCACGGCAAAAATGGTGGATGAATCTCCCTTCACTATTCCAAGTCTCTTCCTCAAGCTTTGAGTGAAAAGAATTGGTTAGAATTGAAGAGGGGATCGAGTTATGAAGAATTCATACATTGATTTTTGATTTTCACCATGGATTCAAGGTGAAAGGAGGTCAAGAACCTTACCAACAGGTTGGGGGTCGTCCTCATGATCCTCCACAGATCCTTGGTCGTTTTACAAGCAAGGGGAAAGAAAGAAATCCGAAACATCCTTTGTTTTGGCTTGGAAAAGGTACTTTTATAAGAAAATTGAGGAGAGAGAAAATCTCTTATAAAAGTCTATTTATTCCAAACTTGTTGTCACCACTTCTCCCTTGGTTTCTTGCATGAAAGGGAATCTCTATCCCCACCAAGATCCCTTCCATTATCCATGAATTAAGGGAAAAGAAATTAAGCACCTTAACCCTTATAATAAGAATATCCATATTTGAGTGTAAATTCATTTTCCTTATAATAATGGTGAGTGGGATTTCACCTCCTTATGATATGCTTGTGCCTTTGCAAGGCTTTAAACTCATCAACACACATCGTAATACAACCATTTTAATTTTTTTTTAAGGCCCTTCAATTAATACATTCATTTTTTCCCTGAATTAAATTAGGGTTTCACTTAGGATTAAATCTTGATTATTTTAATATCAAGATTCTCTCTCCTCCAACTTAATTCAAATGAGGCGCCCCTCTCATTTTATTTGTTCTATATGATGACAAGAAACATTAGGGACCTTATTGAAGTGGTAATTTTCATATTGAACCCTAGGTTTTGGGTAAATTGCACTTTACACCAAAACTAGGTTTTAATGCACAAGGATTGCTTTACAAGCTTAATCTTGGTGCCCAAGCTTGTAAAAACCATACCACTACATCATATTCATTCTAATTCTGTCTCATCATCATAGTAACATCTTATCATGCAACATTTGCAAGTTAACCCCTCAAATTGGGTAATTTGCACTTTAGTCCAAAATAAGCAAACATTGCTTCAACATTGTTCAAACAGGACCAAAATTGAAACATAAGTTTCTCATGAGCCCTAATTACTTTTCCCAAGATAAGATTAAGCATTTATTCAACCTTATTAGGAAAAACATCTAGGGTTAACACATAACCCAGGTCAGGGATGTTACAAATTATAAACCCCTAACAAGGATTTCGTCCCCGAAATCCCAAGAAAAGGAGGGACAGATTATTCATTAATCATGCCCTCAAGTCTCCACATATCATCTTAATGTTATGGAGATACCATGGATCTATAATTCACACAAGTTCCTTTCATTAATTCCTCCTTATCACTGTTTATGTTTATGCAGGGCATAAACCCCTAACATGTGATGTCCATATTATTGAAAGGAAGAAGCATAAAAGAACATACTTCTATCATCATCCAAGAATATTTACCAAAAGAGAAATATATATATCTAACAGAGATAATTCATTCAGCAATCCTTTATTTGTTTGGAAAAGTTCACTGAAAAAGTTCACTAAGTACTTTGTTTTGAAAATATCCACTGAGCAAGTTCCCTGAGTATGTTCACTATGTAATTTGTTTTGAAAATATCCATGGAGCAAGTTCACTGAGTATGTTCACTAAGTAATTTGTTTTGAAAATATCCACAGAGCAAGTTCACTGAGTATGTTCACTAAGTAATTTGTTTTGAAAATATCCACGGAGCAAATTCACTGAGTATGTTCACTAAGTAATTTGTTTTGAAAATATCCACTGAGGAGGTTCACTGAGTATGTTCACTAAGTAATTTGTTTTGAAAATATCCATGGAGCAAGTTCACTGAGTATGTTCACTAAGTAATTTGTTTTGAAAATATCCACTGAGCAAGTTCACTGAGTATGTTCACTAAGTAATTTGTTTTGAAAATATACACGGAGCAAGTTCACTGAGTATGTTCACTAAGTAATTTGTTTTGAAAATATCCACAGAGCAAGTTCACTGAGTATGTTCACTAAGTAATTTGTTTTGAAAATATCCACTGAGCAAGTTCACTGAGTATGTTCACTAAGTAATTTGTTTTGAAAATATCCACGGAGCAAGTTCACTGAGTATGTTCACTAAGTAATTTGTTTTGAAAATATCCACTGAGCAAGTTCACTGAGTATGTTCACTAAGTAATTTGTTTTGAAAATATCCACGGAGCAAGTTCACTGAGTATGTTCACTAAGTAATTTGTTTTGAAAATATCCACTGAGCAAGTTCACTGAGTATCACTAAGTAATTTGTTTTGAAAATATCCACAGAGCAAGTTCACTGAGTATGTTCACTAAGTAATTTATTTTTAAAATATCCACAGAGAAAGTTCACTGAGTATGTTCACTAAGTAATTTGTTCTGAAAATATCCACGGAGCAAGTTCACTGAGTATGTTCACTAAGTAATTTGTTTTGAAAATATCCACGGAGCAAGTTCACTGAGTATGTTCGCTAAGTAATTTGTTTTGAAAATTTCACTTAGCTCTTCTTATATAATTTCATTATACTCTCTAGATTGTTTCAGAATGACTACTTGATCAGAGTAATAAAAAAGATAACAATCTAAGAGTTTCATACTTGCCTTATCTACAATAATCATATACCTGGCCAGGGTATATAAGTATTGAGATTAGGTAGTATGCACTTTATTTACTATCATATTCCTCACTTTTCATATCATTATACACATAGGATTTTCCATTCTTGAATTTTCTTCAGACATCATTTATATATCTCATCTTTCAACACACAGACAAGGGAGATTATAAAACATTTTAAGGAACACTGAGTAAGATATAAGTTCTCCTTTCCCTTGTGTCCTTATAGGACTAGTCAAAGGAATTCAAAAACAACTATTTTCATATCTTTAATGCATAGAAACATGAAATGAAGTATCAGGATGAATATATTTCATCTAAGTATTACCCCTCAAGGTCACCTACCACATTAGGTTGATTTCATCACATAGTGTCCAGTTATCTCATGTTGCTTCTTTTGCCTTCTCTTAGTGACTACTGCCCAGGTGCACTAGGCATTTATTACACTGGTGACACCAAAAACTTTGGCTTTTCAGAATATTTAGGCAAATATCTCTAAAATTATAGAGACCTTACCTTAATTCTCAACTTATTGCCCTTCCTTGGGCACTACCATCACAGATGTACTATTTGTCCAAACTTATGGCAGAGTCTACTTTCTCACCATATATTAATCTTTCCCACATTTCCACTATTTTAACATGACCATGTCACTCAGGAATCCTTTCAAAGCCCAAAGTTCATGCATTAAAGACTGGTAACTTAGATTTTAATACTAGTATCCAGTCTTCTATATGCATCACTATTGTCCTATCCTGCCCTTCAAGAGCATAACATAGGATTCTCTATCCTAATTAGGTCAAGGTGGGAATTCTTAGGAACTTGTTATCCTCTTGCCTAGTCCCATGCACCCTCTCCTAGTGCAACAACATTGCCCTTAGCAATGTGTTCCTCATGTTCTCCAGTCATTTTCAAGTTCTTCTTCTCCTATGTGAGCAGAAGATAGCAACAGATAAATTAGAAGACACTTAGAACATAATCTACAACCTTAGTCCTATGTCTCTGTAGACTCAATGAACCTAGAGATCTGATACCACTTAATTGTGGCATACAACTCATGAAAACATAATTAACTAATGCGGAAGCGTTCACTAAGCAGCGGATTACCAAAAATCACTAAAAATTAAAACCTTTTTATCAAGAGATCCATCAAAGGAAAACTTTCTCGAATAGAACAAAAGTAACACATTTACATTCTATTTTTCAAAAGTACATAACTTGTATCATCTCTTCCTGTGAATTACAAGCATTAACTATCCTGTCAAGCTAAACACATGTAGTATAAAATCTCGAGGCACTGAGCCAAAATCTCAAAAGCACTAACTACTACTCCGAGGACCTGAGAGTACAGCGACGACGCATAGAACTCTATCTATATCTATACAAGGCATGACAGCCAGTGTCTCCACCTGAGACTTCACTGTTGTCTCTATTGCTACTACTGTTGTCCTTCTCCTACTGAAGGATTCCTGCCTCCTCGTCCGCGTCCACCTAAAAATGTGATTCCCACGGGGGTGAGACAATTGTAAATTGCCCCAGCAAGAGATATTACTCTCCACCAGTAACATTATTATTGCAACTTAAGAAGATAAATATGCACATAGAAATCATATTTGATTGACAGCAGCTAATTCAATGTCTAACAGATTAGGACAGCATTCTTATCAAAAGCATTGTAGCTGTTAACTTGATAGAACAACATGTCACTTATCCTTAAAGGAATATGAAGAACATGTATAACATTTATTCACTATGGAATTATTATCACAGCATTTACTCTCTTCAGGCATAGATTATATATCTAAAGTCTGGCATTGTCGTTGTGGAGTCATGGCATGTAGCCATATTCTTTTCACAAAGTGTTGGGATCTTAGTCCCTCAACTCACCAAGAATAATTTCATTTCTTAATAGGTTCATCATCATGATTATAGCATCTGGGTGTTTGAACCCATAACTCACCATAGAACACTTGTTACCACTTATTAGGTAACTTCATACCTTCATATCATCTGACCCAGGGACATTATAATTCTTGCTACACAAAGCATTGCACATAGTTCACAAAGCTCATACCACCTCTTACTACCCCTTAATAGGCAATAAGGCATATTATGGCTTATGAAGCTCATAAAAAATATAAGATAATTAGCACATCATGTGACACACAGGACTCATTAATTATAGGTTACCTCTCACTAAGCAACAAAACATATGAAGGCTTATAAGGCCTATAGAACATTTTCAATATACAGAACATCATAGCTCATAACTGGCTATGCTCATCCTCTCAAAATATCTGCATGATTAGTAATCATGATACAATTACATAAGTACCATGCAATACGAGGGTTATCATATTACATTCATAACCCATTAGTCTCTATTTGAGCTTCACATAGGATTACTCTGTGTTAGAACTTCACATAGCATTACCATGTATTAGGGTTTCACATAACATTACCATGTATTAGGGTTTCACATAGCATGGAATCAATATGGATAATCGTAAGTATTCAATTATACTCTTTATTCTCATCATTCATCAACAAATGAATTATCAACACACAGCATGAGTTTCTCTCATCTTTGTCATAATATGATTACATCATAGTTTATAGGTTTTGATTAACCTTTTCATAAGGCATGTTAGCCTACATTCAATAGTGTGCATTACATTTCAATGTAACCATTGACATGACACTTCTCATGTGTCATTCATCCAATTATACTGGACTTCTAACACATCAAGGTATACCAGTATTGGGGTGTTGGATGTGATATCTATCATATCTTGATGTATCACTTCCCTCAACGCCTTTATCTTACTTGAGTTCATACACTTAGCTGGTATTAGGGTATTCTCCATCCTAATACTTTATGCACCAGTTCATCACATTTGTCATAACATTAATCACTATTCCACTATTAGGAATAATATTCTCCATACCTATAATTTAAGGATTCACATAGTATATTCCATATATTTATGGATTTCACAACACATCACCCAGTGCTAAGTCTTCACATAGGATTAGTGGCACTACCCTATATTAGGGTTCCATACACCTTACCCAATTTTAGGGATTAAGGTTTTCTATTCACATCCAAATAAGGTTCTTCTTACCTCATACCCAAATTAAGGTTAGGATGTACAATTCCCATTAAATTAGGGTTTCCTTCATTGTTACACTAAGTTAGGGTTATATCATCACCTTGGATTTATGATAACACTCAGTTTTACCCTAGATTAGGGTTTCATGATCTCATTATTATGGATCAACCCTTATCACATAGTTTAATCATAATGAGAGAATTAGGGCTTAATTATATAAGCATTCATCCCTCTCATTTCCTCTCTCATCCTCTTTAGGATGTTAACTACACCAAGATTAATCTAGGTCAACTCTTCACTTGAGTACACATAGCTTGGGTTAACCTTTACAATCATCATGGGTCTACATCTTTAATAATCACATAGTTGATTGACCTTTGATCATATTAGATGTCCAAATGGTCTAATCAATTAAACCATCAATTATATAAGGAATTCAAAAGAATTGACCAATTAAACTTTCAATTCCACAAAGTGGACAATTGGGTTAACCATTGAAATCTTCAATTACATTAAGTGTCCAAATAGGTTCACCATATTGGACCTTCAATTACATAAGATATTCAAATGGATTAACCATGTTGATCTTCACAAAGTTAATTACTTAGACCCTCAATGATCTTGGTTCTCATACATCAATTGGTTGAAAACCATGTGAACAAGTTGTACTTGAAACCAATTCGACATAGTAAGTATTGAAACCGTTTGCACTTTGGGTCCCCAAACGGTTTGAGATCGTTTGGTCCCAAACGGTCTTGAGACTGTTTGGTCCAAACCTTCTCAAAACCACATGGACCAAAAAGATACTTCAACACCCAATCGACTCAATGTTTCAATCCATGGACCAATTATAATTTGAACCACTAAAGCATTTATCAATTGGACATTTGAATCACCCTTCAATTAGACCTTCAATTTAGGGTTTTGAACCCAATTGAACTAGGTTTGATAATCACGAAACCATCACTTAGGGTTTGAAATCGAGGATTCATCAATGGTTGACATTGTGGAATCAAATCAATTGAAATCAATGAACTATCATCATCACATGATGTGACCTGACCTCAAACGGTCTTGAATGGCCACCAAACGGTCTTGTGACCGTTTTTATGAGATCCAAATGGTCTTGAGACCGTTTGGCTCATCCAACCCTTGGATTCTAGTGAAAAATCATTAGGGTTTGAGCTATCGAGTTGATCATCAAATCAGCACTTAATTGCAAAGTGTTTTGGTACCTTTAGACCTTCAATTGGTCAACCATCCTTAACCCTAGACCTCCAAACAGTCTTGGGTGATCCCCAAATGGTTTTGAGACCATTTGGGTGATCCCCAAACGGTTTTAAAACCGTTTGTGTCAATCAACCCAAAACATCATCTCAGTCACTTGCTAAATCAGCACTTAGCCGATTAGGATTCATACCTTATCTTTGGATCTTCAAACACTTAACCATACTCAATCCTAGACCTCCAAACGGTCTTGGGTGACCCCCAAACGGTCTTGAGACCGTTTGGGCTAATTAACCCAAAAAGTCAAATCAATCAAGTTGAAAATCAGCACTTAATCCAATTAGGGTTTTCCTAATTGATTAGCCTTCAACTCATTATTCCTTTGGAATTAATCCATAAAATTTGGTGGGTTATCAACCAACATGATTAGGAACAGTATTCTCAAACGGTCAACCCTTTATCAACTCTTTAAAACGGTTTTGAAACCGTTTTCTCTCAAACAGTCTCAAAATGTTTGCTCTCAAACGGTTTGGTGAAACTGAATGGGCAAACATGTTGAAACCGTTTGGAACAAGATTTCTTTGGGTAAAGTGTCCAAGATTATGTCATAATCATCTACCTTCGTCGCTGAAGTCCCTAGTACTTCTGATTTCATGAATTAACCAATTTCAACCAGTAATTAATCAGGAAATTGAAAGAATCAATGAAATTGCAAGATTGATGGTTGAATAACAATGTAGAAGGATTCAAGTTATAAAACCTGCCTCCAATTGAGATCCAAAGCTCCAAGATCACGGAAACAATGTTGTATGAAGCTCCCTTCACTATTCCAAGGCTCTTCCTCAAGCTTTGAGTGAGAAGAATTGGTTAGAATTGAAGAGGGGATCGAGTTATGAAGAACTCATACATTGATTTTTTATTTTCACCATGGATTCAAGGTGAAAGGAGGTCAAGAACCTTACCAACAGGTTGGGGGTCGTCCTCATGATCCTCCACATCTCCTTGGTCGTTTTCCAAGCAAGGGTAAAGAAAGAAATCTGAAAAATCCTTTGTTTTGGCTTGGAAAAGGTACTTTTATAAGAAAATTGAGGAGAGAGAAAATCTCTTATAAAAGTATATTTATTCCAAAATTGTTGCCAGCACTTCCCCCTTGGTTTCTTGCATGCAAGGTAATCTCTATCCCCACCGAGATCCCTTCCATTATCCATGAATTAAGGGAAAAGAAATTAAGCACCTTAACCCTTATAATAAGAATATCCATATTTAAGTGGAAATTCTTTTTCCTTATAATAATAGTGAGTGGGATTTCCCCTCCTTAGGATATGCTTGTGCCTTTTCAAGGCTTTAAACTCATCCACACACATCTGAATCCAACCATTTTAATTTTGGTTGAAGGCCCTTCAATTAATACATTCATTTTTGTCCTGAATTAAATTAGGGTTTCACTTAGGATTAAATCTTGATTATTTTAATATCAAGATTCTCTCTCCTCCAACTTAATTCAAATGAGGCGCCCCTCTCATTTTATTTTCTCTATATGATTCCAAGAAACATTAGGGACCTTATTGAAGTGGTAATTTGCATATTGAACCCTAGGTTTTGGGTAAATTGCACTTTACACCAAAACCAGGTTTTAATGCACAAGGATTGCTTTACAAGCTTGTGAAAACCATACCACTACATCATATTCATTATTATGTTGTCTCATCATCAGAGGAAAATCTTATAATGCAACATTTGAAAGTTAACCCCTCAACTTGGGTCATTTGCACTTTAGTCCAAAATAAGCAAACATTGCTTCAACATTGTTCAAACAGGACCAAAATTGAAACATAAGTTTCTCATGAGCCCTAATTACTTTTCCCAAGATAAGATTAAGCATTTATTCAACATTATTAGGAAAAACATCTAGGGTTAACACATAACCCAGGTCAGGGATGTTACAGTTACATAGTTCACATTACATTTACTCCATTTGTATTACAACAAGTCAATTCTCTTTGCAAATATGACTTACATGCATAAACACAATAGAAAACATGCAACTTGTTCTCCCAATAGTGAAATGCTATTTTAGTGGAAGGTGTAAGAAGAGTATCGATATCAGTAGCTATTTTTAAGGAGAAAAGGATGAAGAGTATGAATATCAAATAACTAGAATAATGGATTTTACCACTAGATTTACTGACCAGTCCATTTCCCTTCATGTCAAACCATCTCTCGATTACCTCCTTTATCTTCTTCCATTTCATCAGCACTCCTTTCCTCATTAATTTCTTCCTCATTATCATTTGAGTCTTTTTCTGCTCCTCTTGTATCTTTTTCAATTGTTCCCTCATTTGTCTGAACCCCTTTATTAGAACTGCCAAGAGCTTCTGACTCTTTGTGAGCTTTCTTCACAAAGCTAACCTCGACAAAATCATCATCATTAGCAGCCCTACCTTCATCTTGCACAGGAACTTCAGCTCCTTTGGTAATGGCCCTATTTTTTTCCCTTTATGTATGCCCCTCATTTCCCCATAACTGTGATTTGAATGGGGAAAGAAAAATGATTAATTAAGAATGAAGGAAGGTGGAATCAGGTTTAATGGAAAGGACGGAAGATGGATAATGAATCGGGTTCAATGGAAATATAGGGTACCTTTACTTCTTCATAGAAATTTCAAGAAGCAATGGAGCCGAGCGAGGTAGATTCCCGTTATAGAGCCTCCTATGATGATCATACACCTCGGCAGAATCTTATCTGCAAGAATTCCCTCTTCTTCATTCCTCTACATCATCTTCTCTGAGGCACAGTTCACTCTCCGCAAAGGCACTATTATAATGTCATTAGGAAGGACTGGGGTATTAGGAAAGCACATGTATTAAGAAGGCACGGATAACTAAAATTAATCTACCCGCACAGACAGCATATACATACTCACATATAGATATATACATATATATATATATATATGTGTGTGTGTGTGTGTGTGCGCACACACACACACACATACATATGTATATATACACACACATATATATACATATACACACACTTTATGTATGTGTGTATGTATGTATGTATATGTATATATATATATATATATATATATATGTGTGTGTGTGTGTGTGTGTGTGTGTGTGTGTGTGTGTGTGTGTGTGTGTGTGTACACACATACACACACAGAGATATAGAGAGAGAAAGTCAGGCTAGAATACACTCGGGTGTATTCAGAGAAGAATACACTTATATAGTTTTTCATGATGTAATATTTTTTTCAAAAATATAATTTATTGATCTTCTTAAACATCTTGTGAATAGCTCATACTCAAAATTTGAGCCCATTTGGACATTTATAGGTCATGTTATAAAGACTGAAAAAATTATGCATTTTAAATTAGTTTCACGCGTCGATTTTGTTGCCCTTGGATGAGTGACTTACATTCATCCAAATGGGCTCAAAATTTGTATGTAGCCTAGTTATAGTATGAAGGTGAAGATAAATGGTTTACATTTTGCAAAAAATAGTCTTGATATGCAAACACACTTGAGTGTATTCGTGCAATCTGTACACTCGAGTATATTCTAGCCATACTATATATATATAATAGAAATATATAAACATACGATAATAAAATCATATCAAAGGCTAATAAAGATCACAAATCTATCAAAATGGATCATCTATATATATTTATTTTAGAGAAATAATTGTTGCTACCTATTGATGAACATTCACACATTTGGGACACATACCACGATCTTGATGAATTTCTACTATAATTAACTTGCCTACGATAGATTGAAGTATAAGAAGGAATTAGTTGTAGAAACTATAACATCACAATGAAGGGGAGATATTTGCTTGGGTATAAGCCTTGTCACACAGTGATATCAAATAGTTGAGTGATAGCCCTAATTACTTCGGATACATATTTATTCATCTAACTTGAATTGTTATTCTCTTAGACACCTTATCATAGTTTTAAAATGAAGTGAAAATAATTTATTGCACTTCACATGTGAATGTGTTTGATTGGGTATAATGGACCAAATAAAGGTATCATGTATGACCAGGTAAGGGACCTATCCAACAACATAGTTGACCACACACCAAGCATTTTTTTAATAAGTAGAGGAGCTATCTGAGAATTTTTTTTTACTAAATAATGATGATTAACTTATTTGGTATTCAACAATTTTAATTATCTATCATTATAAGGATTGATGTGGAATTTTTTATTATGTGTGGGTACAAGGAAAATGGCATGTTACATTTTTTTATGATGATTATGTACAAATAAAGTTTGAATGCCAATCTTATGAGACCTTAGTTGAAACCCTAATCTTCCTAATTCTTGTAATACCTATACATATTAGTGTATCACCTAGATTGGTTAAATTTTTCCTCCATGTACAATGAAAATGCACAGTTGTACTTATATATAGAGTGAAACTAATATTAACTGTCAAATGGGAGACCTAAGACTATAAATTGATCCCTAAATATGTAGCTTTGAGGAGTGAAATAGTTTGCTCTGTAGTGGATCCCAACTTGGATCTTGAGAAGGAATTTGGATCACTGTCCATAGAAAAATAAACTCACTACAAAAGAAGAGCTGAAAGGGCCTCACCAAAGTGTGTCTAACCTTTGGTTTCCTGATGTTGTCAATATTTGGGCTACCAAGGACTCCTAGAGTCTGTGTTCTACATTATTGTTACATGTACCATTTATGGGTATGGATGTGTAGCTATAACAACTTGATTATCTCATAATACACCCTAGTTTGTCTTGCTATATGAACCCCTCCTAAATATCTATGACAAGGTTCACGCATCAATCTAAATTTTATTGTTTTCTTTGAACTAGAGTGGCAAACCTCTAGAAAATCAATGTTATTTTGAGTCATGGTGAATCGGGTTCACCTTAAGAAAGGGAAATGGATTTTTTGCATGCATTACGGTCTCATGACTTTTACTTGGTAGGTATAAGCCAGATAAATTTTAGAAAAATGTGTATGCCCATACATATGCTAATGAGAGTGTTGTAATCTTTCCTTACTATGTGTGGTAACAACTACTTGATGTTACAAACTACGAATGATGGAAGTATAGTAGAAAAATGTACATGTTCATATGTTACACTACTTAAATATGGTTCAAGTGTTGTTATTTTGTTTTTCAATTTTTTTATCACAATATTTGTCTCAATAGTGAAAGAAATATACATATAGTCTTGAGATAATTTTAAATACAAATAATTCATTGTATAATCCCTAGAGTAAAAATTTATCATTCATTGAGTAAGCATATTTGTCCTATATAGTAATTTTTTTTAGGTTTTTAGCATGACATACATGAGAAAGTTAGGTATACAAATATTGATTCTTATTTGTTATCCTCGTCTACTAATACAGGGTGTGTTTAATTGTCATGTATATTCAATAGTAGATATCCACACACACTTTGGATCCATTGGGGATATTTTGAGTGAGAGAAAGAAAGAGGTGTAAATATGTTTGCATCTGGTTTTTGTTTATATGTTACATGTGCACACATATTTATCTTCATGGAAACTAACTATTTTTATTATTCATATTTGCATGTAAGTTTTTCTATGTGAGAATCATGTTCGTTTTTTAATTATATTATGTTGTATAACATGAACAAAATGTTAAATTTGATACCCAAATTATATCTCAATTTTCTTTCGTGTGTTCATTAATACTTTTTGAGGTTTTAAGTTGGATTAGGCCTAATTCAACCACCCTGGACACCATTTTCTAGATGATTGTTAGTGGTAATTTAGTATGTTGTGTCCATGGTAAGCATTAATATTCTTAATATTATTCATTATATGGATAGATTGCAGTCAATTGCAAATCTAGATATTCATTTCTCATTTTCCATGTAAATGTATACAACCTTGCAAGTGATATGTAAGGTAAAAGAATTAAATATGAAATACAACATTCATTGTATTGGTGTAATGTTTTTTAAGTTGTTAAATCAAATGATCACTATACATAAAACTCAAAATTTGATTAGCTTTTACCTATTATGAGGCTAATATTTTGCCCAATGTATTATTGAAAATATATTATGACTGGACTAGATACAAAAAAATGTGACGTAGTAAAATCAACCAAAATATTTATTTGCATGAAACTAGAAGCCTTCTTATTATTAGAATATAACTTCAAAAAATATATGATATTATCTATTTAAATTTTGTTTTGGATAATGTTGATATTTCTCAAACATGTCAAATTTTGACTCATCAAGAAGGATGGTGCAAATGAAAATGTTTATAGTGAATTGTGGGGGGGTGTAAAAAGTGAATTTGAACCCCATGTCATGATTGAGAATGATGAAGTTGTTCATTGTATAAGTTTTTCTATACACTTGTATATTAGGATTAGCCCCATATTGTGTAAATAGGTATTGACAACGACCCATAGTCCTATATAAAGGTTAGCCCTTTTGTCTATGATAAACACAACATATTATCCACCTTCTCTATGGTAACATGGTATTAGAGCATCTGGATCCTTTCTTAGAAATAAGTAGCCATGTTCTCTAGGTGGTGACATCACCTTCTTTGTCATCCTCACCGTCCACATCTTCTAAGTGGTGGAAGTCAAGTTTCCATGAAAGTCATGTCTGTTGAAACATATCTATGATGGAAATCATCTCCTTCTGGATCCATATCTTCTTTGGCAACTCTTCTATAGAAGCCATCTCCATGGAAATATATCTACAATGTAAATCATCTCCACATAGATGTATATCTTTTTCATCTATTTTTTCATGGAAGCCATCTCCATGGAAAGATATCTATGGTGGAAATCATCTCCATCTATTCCATCTCTATATAAATCATCTTCATTCTAGTACCTTATTATACCTTGTTCCTTGTGCACAAATGTATCTATGAAATCTCTCGATCCAGAGTCATCTCTGATGGTTGCATAAACACAACAACAAGTTGTGTCAAAATCCAACATGACATGTCGCCTCTAGGCCTTCCCATTCATTATCCACTTACACATCATGTCAACATCTGACATGTCATGCTGCCACTAGGTTTTATCTTTGTTGTTGGCTTACATGTCATATCAGACCTGCAAAACATCGTGTTGCAACCTACATGTACTACATCAAGGGAGATGAGAAGCCTTTGTAGCCTATGTACAAACCTCTTCGTGTCCAGAACTTTTTCATCACCTCAAGAAAACTAAATGGATGCAACTACAATCAAAGAGTCATAAGATCACTATATGTTTCAAAGTTTAGGGGAAAGGAAAGCATCTCACATTAGGACCTCTCATTGATGAATTTGTTCCATAGTGTGAAAAAATGATGTCAGAGTCCTCTATGCTCTATGGAACTCATTTGAACCTCATATAAATGGCATTACATGCTACCTAACTAACTACAAGTTGGTTTGGAATCATCTCCATCTGATGTACTCCAACAACATCTCTTGATGTATGACATGTGGCTTGAGTTGTAAAATTTTCATAAGGAGAAGAAGAATCTACAACATTATTTTGGAGAGGTCACTACATCATAAAATATCTAAATATTCTCCTTCCTATCTTTATTGTTCCATTCAAACTCCATAAGCAAAGATATTAGATGGTTGTCATCAAGTTCCTTAAATGGTCTTTACAAGGAATATGATGGGGTTAGAAGCCAGATTATGTCAGGAATACGACTTCCCTCCTTGGTGAGAAGCATATCAATGTGTATCTAGAGCCTTCCTCGAGTGAAACTCTTAAGTCAATCCTGTCACATATTCATGTACCTTCATCTCCCCCAACACCACCAATCTATTAGCTAGAGGATATAGTCATGGTGGGCGAGGGGGAGAATGGTCTTTTGGGGGTAGAGGACAACCTAAGTATACTCACTATGGCAAAAAGGGTCACTAGAAGGAGATGTATTTCTCCATATATGGCTTCTCATATCACAATCCTACTCTTATTTCAACCTCACCACCACTAAGGAATTTACTGAGCATAAGAAAAACACAATTCTCCAAAAGTATTTGTACTTTTTGAACTGACAATGCAAAAGATTACTTTAGTCATGAACTCACCTCGTCTCTTTCAATAAAGGAATTATTCATCAATCATATGGGCCTCATTCTCCCCCAAAAAATGGGATAGAAGAATAAAAGAATATGTGTAATATCAAAACAAAAGAACTCCTCTACACCATATGAATGATCCCTATCATTACTAGGGAGACATTGTCTTCATAGATAACTATTTCATTATATACATTCATCTATTTTGAATGATCAAATCTCATTTATATGTTATATCCTAATTTTCTTCTATATAGTGTTCCTCCTTAAATGTTTAGGTGTGCCAGTTTTTTCCATGAATTAAGTATTGGTCTTAACAAGATTAAACCTTGATCGATTTAGTGTGTCTTCCTTATATATTCTAAAACTTAAAAAGGGGTATCATTGTTATACACATTTTTCTCTGGTATTTGTTGATATAACATTTTTCAATACACCCTCTTTGGAAAATTGATAGAAACCACTCAAACTTCTCTACAAACTGAAGACTTCCCATAATTCTTAGTTGTAATCAATCCTACACAAATTTTGTTACCTAATTCTATCCATAGGTCTCAGTACCAATCATGCAAGTTATTTAGATAACTCAAAATAGGTACAAGATGACTAGCATCTCTCAATCCTCCTCCAATCACTTCTACCTCTATAGGTTCTACATATCCCAATGGTCAACCTATTGCCGTGAGAAATGGAAGTGTTCTTATGCTATCAGTCCTATATAAAGTTATGTGTCTTATGATTGGTTATACCCATAATATTCTACCTTTACCTTCAATTTATCTATTTTTCTAATATCTCATAGTATCTTTGTTGCACTAAATCACCCAAGTTGGAACCAAGATATGGAGGACAAGATGGATACTTTTTCTAAAAATGTTACATGGAGTCTTGTGATCACTCGTGTAGATACTTCAATAGTTGGTTTCATATGGGTTTAGTCAATCAAATTTGGTCTAGATGGGACTGTTGACCATTTTAAAGCAAGAAACATTGCAAAAATTTGTAGTGAATTCTATGGGAGAGATTATCTATAGACCTTTTCATGTGGCCAAGATGACCGCTATTTGTCTTTGTATATCATTAGTTGCTCACTTCTCTTGGCCATTGCATAGATAGATATCAAGAATGTCTTCCTCATGGTGACCTATCTAAAGAAATATATATGGGTCAACCACCTTCATTCGTTGCTCAAAGGGAGTCTCATTTTATCTTCCAGCTTAATAAATATGTGTATGGTCTAAAGTAGTCACTTCGAGCATGGTTTGAGAAGTTTAGATAATATATTGAAGTTTTTGTCCAACAACATTCCAGCCTCGATCACTTGGCCTACAATGGTCTAGTCTCAAACACTATATCTTCTATCAACATGGATCCTCTAGTTATATCCATGTAGTCATTTATGTGGGTGACATTGATAGTACATGTGATAGTCACCAAGGAATTTCACATCTGAGATAGTTTCGTCAAGGTAAATTTCAGACCAAATACCTTGGTCCTCTCAAATACTTCATTAGTATTGAGGTAGCGAGGTCCAAAGATGGAACAAAGCTCCAACCTTAGTGATAAAGCTCCAACTTCTCTCTAGAATCCACAAAATCTTCTTTGACCAATTTCACACTATGCTCAGGAACACCAACATCCCTACTGTGACGACGTCTTTAGTAGGCCATAGCAACTCTTCATCCAACAAACAAGCAGCACCCCACCACAGATAGCAACACACCGAGCTTCGGATCACCATCACCCCAGTTGTGAAGGCATTTCCAACAGCATGTAGCAACACTTCATAGATGAATACCATCCAAAAAACATGCAGCCTCACACTGTAGAGAGCTCAAACATCAAGATACTCCACATCCAGGCATTTACAAAAGAGAGATATCATGCCACCCATACATAGGGGACAACCAAATGGCTGTAACACACACATGCATTGATAGCAGTAGACTTTTCTCAACTACCAACAAAGTTCGGCATCTTTACAGTTACTGGCCGATCAAATTTTCACTCCTTAGGTCGACGTTTCTTTGGCTAAACTTACCAGTCAGCAAACAACAATAGATAGATTTCCTCCCATTATGAGAACAGGAGGACACTTCTCGATGGCACAAAGTCTAAAAAAACCTCTTAAGCACAGAATTGGTACTCCACATCTGATAAGAAAGGCCTATAAGAATATAAAGTTTTCATCTTCTTCCACCTTGCATAAACCTCCCCTTCCTATACCAAAGATGGTCTCACATTTCCTTTCATGATTTACTCACTGGATGACCCAGACAGCTGCTCCACCATACAACTTCCAAGAGCCTAAAAGTACCATGAATATGATCTCCCAGCAGGCATCAACACCATCCAGATGGGAAACAAAAGTTTTTGAAGTTACCATCGACTATGATCACAAGTCTAACATCTTCATTGTCCACGACTGGGAGGATATGATCACAGAACTCAAATTAAAACCAGAGTTGACTATCTTCATTAGGCCGGTAGCTAACCGAACTTTGATGTCATGGGTAACAAATTTTAACAATGAGACACCCACTGAGCTCTACTCACACTTCTTCTCAAAGGAGCTTCATATCTCTTCCACCACCTCAACTCATAGAAGGTTCAAAAATCAACTCGATTGAAATCATGTCGGGCCAGACCACACAATCCAGATTAGAAGAAGAAGATATAGCATCATCTCTGCATAAGACAACCACCATCACTGATAGGTATAAACACTCTACCCCCACATCTCCATATGATCTGAATTTTTCTTATAAATCATCCTTACGATTGACATCATCCCCACCAAACTTTTTTAGCAAGTATGATTTAAACTTCCCACTGCTTGGACAACAAACAGCCATTGACCTTGCTTCTCAAACCTTCAAAAGCACCAAAAAACCCTCTGCATGGTAACGAGCCCCACCAAAATGCCACTTCCGCTCACTGCGCTGTCCGAAATGCCTCGGCAATGATCATTCTCGGTCCCAATGTAAGATAGGCAAATTTTGCCATTCCTGTAATAAACCTAGACATTATGCTCACAGTTTCTTCTATCAAAACACCTCTTTCGCAGATCATAACAGCTACTTTTCATGGAAAAAGGTTTCAACCCATGTAATATCTACACTTCCCAACAGATCATTGAGGCTTTATAGATTTGATAAATCTAATCACAGACCAAAACCCAATGGAAAAGCTATTTGCACTTCCAACTCATTTGCTTGTCTCTTTCCCACTATATTATCTGTCAAACCATCACTCTCTTCACATGCAGACATTCATAGCTTTTCTAAACCCTCTATAAAATCTCCAAACCACCTTTAACCACCCTTAATTGCCCAAAAGAAATCAGTACACTTGGGTGTTCCTCCTAAGCCTCACTCTGTTGCACCAACACCCAATCCTTCTCCATTCCAGATGGCTCCATCATTGCACTTGGATAAATAATTCCCTTTTGACTTACCTACAAACTCAATGATACTACTGAAAGTCTTTACCAGTAGAAGCATACTTGCCTCCATCACGAACAATATTGACAACAATACTATCAACATCCTTGATGTCACTAGGACCATTGCCCTACTTCTCCCTGGTCACACTATTTTGAAGCCTAAAATCCTTTCCCCATCCCAACTCCTATATTCAGTTCCAAAAGGTACAAAACTCGACCATCTCTTCGGTCAAGTGATAGAAATATCCATGACACTTACACACAGATAGAAAACTTGCACATCTAAATGAATAGGCTTTCACACACCCATCTTGACACATATAGATATACAAATATCAATGAAAATCTCATCCTAGAACGTTTGTGGGGCTGCCAGCTTAAATAGAAGAAAATAAATACGTAGACACATCTACAACAACAACATTAATATCATAACTATCCAAGAAACAAAAACAACCTTGTCACCTTTTCTCTCAAAACCATAGGAGGGAAACACGTAAACTCCTGGCACAAAATTGCACCTATAGGTTTTAAGGGTGGCATTCTTCTAGGGTTAAACAACAACCTTTTTGACATCACCCACTCTAAAACATGTACTTTCTCCATCACTCTCCAAACCAAAAACTTAGTTGATAACTTCAGCTGGATCTTCACAGGGATCTATGCAGAACCTGGCTCAAACAAAACTACTTACATGGCTGAAATGATGTACATCATTTGTATTTACCATGATAAGCCTTGGCTTTTGGGGGGATATCTCAACCTCACAACTAGAAATTCATACATAATAAACAACACATCTTCTTCTAGTTATATGAATACCTCTGACAAAACCTTTCAAATGCTACTACAAAACCATAACCTGATAGATTTACCACCTGCTAATGCTTGTTATACCTGGACACACCAACAATCATGGGAAAGACTTGACCACTTCATCTGCTCCAACAAGTGGGAAGATCAATACCCCTACTCCTTTGTCTTTGTAGCCCATCGGCCTATCTCGGACCACTTCCCTATCATCATAAACACCAAACCAGATAAATGGGGACACAAACCATTCCATTTTTAAAACTTTTGGACCTCAGACCCTACATGGATAAACCTCTTCCAGTTGAACTGGAAGATTGCTGACACTCATACTAGAAATATTGGCCATCACATACATAGCAATACCAAGACTGTCAGAAACAAACTAAAAATCTGGCAAAAGGAAACTATTGGAAACCTCTCACAAAAACTTTCTGCTCTTAAACAACAACATATTTTTATAGATAGTGACCCCTCTGCGGACCTAGCTCTTGTCCTCATAGTTAAATTTGGGTTGGACAACATCAAACACTACCTTGATATAATTTGGAGACAACGAACAAAAATTAAATGGGCTGAGGAAGGAGATAAAAACACAAAATAATTCCACAAAGCTTGCAACAATAATGCTCAAAAAATATTATAGCAAAGCTCAACATTAATAGTTCTATCACCTCAAACAAACATATGATTACAACTCATATTGTACAACACTTCTACAAAATCTTTAATACCAACCACAAGCCTTCCCTCCATAATCACATTCACTAGAAAAACTTGTGTGGCAAAAACATCACGCCACACAGACCATCATTAGCCCCTTCACCTCTGAAGAAATTGACTTGGCAGTCCACTCCCTTAGGAAAAACAAATCACCTAGACCTGGTGTCTTCAACACTGAATTCTATCTTGCAAATTGGATTCACATCAAGGGAGATTTTATGAAGCTTCTTAGAGACGTTCATTACAACACTAACACCCACAACATCATCAAACACCTTAATGACACCAACATTGCTTTGATCAAAAAAGTTACTCACCCGGACCAGATTTCTCAATTCATACCTATTAGTCTTGTAAACACTTCTTATAAAATCTTTTCAAAAGTCCTTGAAAACCGCATAAAACTCCACTTGCACAACATCATCCCACATAACCAAAATTCTTTCCTCAAAAATAGAAGCATCCATGATGCCTTTATCATGGTATATGAAACCCTGCACCTTTTCCATAAGAACAAAACTCCTCTTCTATCTATCAAACTAGACTTTGAAAAAGCCTTCGACTACACAAACTGGGACTGCCTCATCAAAGCCATGCTTGGATATGGATTTCTTCAAATTTGGAATAACTGGATCCACGCATGTACTTTCACAAGCTACTTCTCCACCATTATCAATGGATCACCTTTCATATTCTTCCACAACACAAATGGGATTAGACAAGGTGACCCCCTCTCTCATTATCTTTTCATCATTGTAACATCTATATTCACAAACATGATAAAACTCACCACCTATCATGGCCTCATAGCCTCCCCACATGAATGTCAGGAAAATATCATTCAATTTGTTGATGACACCATCATCCTTGTCAAACCAGATGACACCACTATAATCAACACCATTCCACTATAATCAACACCATTTGCATGATTGGGCTCTTCTCATACATCTCGAGGCTCAAAATAAATCTCAACAAATCTTCTATCATTGGTGTTAACACTCATTAAAACATCATGTACAGATACAAAGATCTCCTCAAATGCAAAATAGAAAATTTCCCCTTCAATTACCTTGGGCTACACATTACACCACACCCTATAACCCATTCAAATTGGAGCCCCATCATTGAAAAAATCCAAAACAAACTAAAATCTTGGACAAACAATTTCCTTAACCTAGTGGGCAGACTTACTATCATCAACAACATTATGACACCCATCACAACTCATTTCCTTAGTTGCATCCCACTGCCCACCAAAACCCACAACATAATTGACAAAATTAGAAGAAATTTTCTCTAGAACAACAATACCACAGATGCCTCCCACAGACATATCCACTTGGTCAATTGGGGTATTATAATAGCACCTATCAAATATGGGGGATGGGGCATCATCAACATCAAAACACATGCCATATGCCTTGTCACAAAAATTATATGCACCCTGATAAACAACACAAACAAAATTAGGAGAAATCTTATCCTCTAGAAATACTACATAGACAAACCACCTTGGCATAAAACCTCACAAAACATTTCTTCCCCTCTATGGAAATTCATCAACAAAAACCTGAATACTATAAAAAATCTCATATGTACCCCCCACATGCACACCAAAATATCATCTTCTGGGAGGACCCATGGTTCCATCACAACACCATCAAAAATCTTAGACTACACATGCAAATCCCTCCACCCCTGAAAAACCTCAGCATTGCCAAAGCACTCAAATATCTTACCAGTACCAAGCAAAACTCACTCAAAAGATTTCTTCGAAACCAAATGGATGATAATTCTATAGATGAGATCATTCATGAACTTGAATACAACATAAATCATAAAATCTCTTGGAGTTGGGGACCACACTACACTCCCCAATAAGCATATACACACCTCACTTTTAGAGGCCATATTTCAAACATGGTGCATTAGTTGAAAACAAAATGGCCTCAAAAACTTAAAAAAATCTTTTGGTTGTTCACTGGTAACAAAACTCTCACTGATCACAACCTTACCCGTAGGGGTTTCAAGGGACCAACCAGGTGCTATATCTACAAAAAAGATGAAGAAACTTCCCTCGACCTCTTCACACATTGCTCAATCACAATGCAAATCCTACTTTTCTTCTTCCCACTTTCAAATAACCTCAAAAAAATCCTTGAACCAATGGTCATATCTAGCTTAACACCTCTTCCTCAACACTTAAGTTTACATCCTGAAGACTTGATGATTTATACCTTTTGGACCATTTGGATTGAAAGAAATAATAGAAAATTCAACAACGACCAAAAACACGTTCAAACCTTGATAAATGATATTAACCATGCTTTAACTATACAAAATACTTTGCATTTAAGGTCTCTACTTCAACCCAGGTGATTCCTACTGAACCAAATCCGGGGCATTTTTTTGGAGATCAAGCTGGTGGTGGATGCTACTCTCTGGAATACATCATTGCATATGACACAGGGTTCTGAAGATCCATTCTTGAAGATGCTGAGGCCTATCACTCAGTCTTTATTTTCATCTACTCTCAGTACTTTTATTAGAGGTAATGTTTAAGGGGTGTCTCCCCCACGAACAATATCTTTAGATCTCTTCAACCAGTTCCTTTTCATCACTAGTTCCTCCTGTGTTTGTGAGGCCTCTTTACACTAGATGTCCATCTCTATCTTCACAAAACTTGTAGACGTCATGTGTTTGCAAGCTCTGTAACCTATTTCATTTTCATTAATACATGGACTTTTATGAAAAAAAGGTCCAAAGATGGAATTATCCTCTCTCAATGAAAGTATGTACTAGATATGCTTGAAGAAAGGGGCATGTTGGGATCAAAATCTACAAAATCACCCATGGATCCTATGATTAAATTTTATAAATATCAGGGGGGGGCTCTTGTTGATAATGGACAATACATATGGCTTGCTGGGAAAGTGAATTATCTCATAGTTACTTGGTCAAAAATCTCATTTTCTACAAGTATGATCAGTAAATTCATGGATAAACCACATACTAGTCACTAGTACTATGTTATTCACATCTTCTGCTATCTAATTTGATATCCCCAGAAAGGTCTTCTCTATACACTAGTCGCAGACACCTAAAATTGCATGGTTTCTCATATACAGACTAGGTAGGATTTTTCATCAATTGATAATTTGTGATTGGATTTGTGACTTTTTAGGAGATAACATGGTTTTGTGGAAGATCAATAAGCAGAATGTCATATCTTGCTCAAGTGTTGAGTTTGGATATTAGTCTATGGCCCATGTCACCAGTGAACTTCTGTGGGTCAAGACCTCATGGAAGAACTAGGATTTCCACAGTCTGAAGCCACAAAATTGTGTTGTAGAAATAAAGTTGTAGTTCACATAACTTCCAATCTCATCTTTCATGGATGTAGAAAACACATAAAAGTTTATTATCACTTCATCATTGAAGTTTCAAGACAAGTTGGTTAAACGCATACAAGTCTTCTTAGAAGATCAAATTCCAAATCTATTTGTTAAATCAGTTAATGGGTCTTCAAGTAAAATCATATGTAACAAACAGGGTGAAAATGATATCTAACCACCAGTTTGATGGGTATTCTTAAGTGTATAAGTATGTATATACTCTTGTATATTGGGATGTAAATGGGTATTAGAATCCACCCATAGTCCAATATAAATTCTAGACCTCTTGTCTATAATATACACAACATATTCTCCACCTTCTCTCTGGTAACATAAATATCTTGTGTAGTTGAGGTCTATGTGTAATTTTGAACAAGATAACTTGATGTTGTGGGGGTTATATGAGACTAGAAGTGAGTGATGTTAAGAAAAAAAAATGATCCCCGACGTCATTGTATGGTTAGAAATAAATTGGCATACCTCTATGAGGTTTCACTATACAATATTCTATCTAGTGGAGTGATGAGTTTCAATAGCTTCAATTATACCTTATTCATGGTTAAAATATGTAACATACTCATTAATCCTAGAAACTTTGATTCCATCATGACCATTCATAACCTTAGTGGATCTAAATAGGGTGATTTGGTAGGTGTGGGGTGCTCATGGTTGTATATATACGGTCTATGGTTTATGTTTATGTATGACTATTATTTATGTTATATTTTTATGTGGATATCATCCTTAAAATTTTAATAAATATGTACATTTACATGTGACAATGGTTTGTTGAAGTTGAATGGTATTGTATCTAAGTTTTTTTTGTTTCATGAAATTCATGGTGAGAGATGAAGAGATTAAAAAGATCATGGGTGCTTTGGAGTTTAGGAACTATGCTTATAATTGAAATAGGGGAGGGTAAGAGGTAAGAGAAGATGTATTGGTGTTCACATTGAATGTTGGATTGCTAGGGTTTAGAGGGATTCAATGGACTTTTGTTCATGATCTATTGGTTATAGAACATGTTAATAGAATACTAAAATGATATGGTGGATAGAGTATAGGATGGTAGAATATGAAAATTGGATGTAAAATGAATGAATATGATCTACGGGTAATGAAATGGAGTGGAGGGTCAATATCCCCTATCATGGATGGCTAGGATTCATATTTAAAATCAGGGTTGTGTAATGTACTGAAATCTAGGATCATATCCTATTCCCTGACTACAAGGTTAGTAAGCTTGGTTCCTTAGGTTTGACCAAACAAGGATAAATTTATACCTTAATGAATATTGTTAATGCAAACAACATGACTAACTCAATGATAACCCATACCATATTTAGGATTGAAAATAAATAAGTTCCATAATTGACATCACACATCAATACACTCATATTAACATCATAACATAATTATGTGTTAGCGTATGAGTAAATTCATTAAATATGTCACATGTATTTCCTTTGATAAGTAATATGCACATAATGGCTAAAACATGTTTAATGATAGGTATAACACGCTTTGCAATAACAATTGGTGTTTCCATGTCCATAAATATATATCGTAACATTATCTAGATAAATATTGAATTAATGGACTTAATATAAGAAAAACATAAAAATTCTTGTATAATAATATAAAGGAAACCTGTTGGTAACAATGTGAAGATAATGAGACTCTAAATAATAAATATCAATGGTAATGATGTAATTTTATAATACAATAATGATGATGGGCCTAAAACTCTAGTTGTACTAAAACTCATATAAGTAATTTTCAAAACCCAAATACAATGGTAAAAATGTCTGCTTTGGGTCCTAATTACCTTGGATGCCAAGTTTCACCTTATTTGAATAATAATAATAACTATCATAATTTCATTTAGAAAATAAAATATGAGATAATGCCAAAAATATTATGTCAATTATTAAATGTCTCCAAAAGTAGAAAAAATCCAAATTTGGATTCTACCTACCAAAATTAGTCTGTTTGTGAATTTTCACATGAAATGAACAATCTTATCTATCCTAGTTTTATTAGCAGAGAGAATATAACTTAAGGTCCGAAATATTAAACAAAGTAGTATATAATCATAGAGGGGAAAATTAATGGCGAAATAGGATTCTACAAGTTACAACTACTATAATTACAAATTTTGGCTTTAATTGAATGTTGTTTGGACCCTCAAATAAAAGAGGAAAGAAAACACATTCTAAAATGCTTAATTTTTTGAATTATTTAACTGAAGTAAGTGGCTTTACTAAAGTTCCTCAAGTGAATTGTTCCACCCATAATTAACAACATCACACTAGATTTAATTTTTACTTGTTGAACCCCAGATTCATTTTGATTGTTAGATTTTGATCATGCGACTAGTATGGTTTCTTCAACCTTTGGTTGTTTAGGCAAGTCAACCAATTTATGATGCCAGTGTATTGCTTTCCCTTTATAGTCTCTCTCTCCCTCATCTCCCATCCATTTTGCCTAGTTTTTCTTTTGTTAGTTTCCTCGTGTGTTTGTGATTCTGGTAAGCCCTAACATAACCTCTCTTGTGCCCTATATAAGAAATACCCAAAATGATCACAAGCTCCCTCAATGCCATGGGTATAGACACCCCTCTGTAGTTGATTGCAACCCTATAAATCTACCCAAAAATCTTCAAAAGGACACAAGAACCCATTCTTCACCATCATTTGAACCTGATCATCCCCATGCCACCCCTACAAATTCCAACTATGTCGCTAGCCACCTCGTTGCTTTTCGAGCTTCTCTGACCATCCCAACCAAACTCAATCCATTGTAAGCTCCATTTATACTGAAGCTACCTTTTCTCATCCTAACTTGTCATGGTTTTATCTCTGACTATTCCCCCACAAATAAGACATTGTCTTCTCTATTTTAATGTAACTGAGATGTTGCGTTGAGGTTCTTCTCATCTTTTCAACCTAGGTATTATTCCCATGTCTTCCCTAATGTTTGGGAATCAAGAAGGCATATTGCTTTGACTGGTTTGCACCTAATTTCCTTGGTTTCTTTTCACCCCTTCTCCTCGACACACTGGTTGATGGTGGTTGTTCCCAGGTGTGCCCATTGTCTCTTTGAACCTCCTTCTGGATGCTTTTTAGGCTCATTGTGGTTGGGAAGGGTTAGGGAAACTCTAGGGATGCTTCTCAATAGACAAGAATACCTGACTCGTGAGCTTGGATCTCAGTTTTGGCCCCATATTTCTATTTCATCAGTGTCACTTATTCTTGGTCAGAATGGAGAAGGAGACTCACATGTGCAATCTTGTTTTCCCCCCTAACCTTTCTTTTGGTTTAGTTTTGTTAAATTGGGGAATTTTTGTCTTTTATATTTGTTCTAATTTTCTTGATTGAATAAGTTTGCACTGGGCCACGCCTCTGATTGAACCTTATGGAAGGAAAAATCATCATTTTAACAATGTCAATTAACTTATTCATCAAAAATAACACATAAGTCATAAAATAAAAATAAAATATGTTTTGGGATTGTGGAATTTTTATCTATATAGTGACATGATTTTTTATCACCTAATTCCAATACTATGAAATTTTATTTTCAAGGATTTATTAAACTTGTAAAAATTCCTGAAATTCATAACTAATAAAGTATAAGTCCTAAAAATAAAATGAAATAAAATATGATATGAACTCAGAAAAATATAACCTAAATTATGGTATAACCTAATTCAATAATAAATAAAAAACTAATTTTTAGGGTTTGAATAATTAATGTGAAATTAACCCTAATTCTACATATATGATTAACAGGTCTTTGAAGACCATTTATCATATTAAGCAATCATATATATATAGGCCCTTTGGACATATGCCCTACACAGTGTTCTTTCTCTCTCTTGAGATGTTAACTCATTTGAGTACTTATATTCTTTTATTGAGCTTGTCTATTTAGTTTGATGGATATTCGTATTGGACTCTTATTTATATCTTGTTCATTTTATTCCATGAGGAAACCCGAAGTTGAGTATTTGATGCTCTAACCTTCCTGTGATGGACTTTATGATCTCATGTTCCATCTCATTTGTGGATATGACTGTATATTGGTTATGGGTCCTCTTATCCCACATGATAATTGATGGATATTCTCAACCTATTATTTCATATAACTGAACTTTCACTTACCTCTACATTTTTTATGTGTTGTGATCAGTAGCGCTAGAGTAATGTAATGCTTTGGTTTTTTTGGGTTTTATTCCCTATCAAGTGCATCTTTCCACTTGTATTATATATTTGGGTGTGCCTTTCTACCTAGGATGCGCCTTTCCACCCTTTATTATATTTTGCTAGTATGGCAATACATCATTCTCTATCAGGTTATGGGTTATGTGCCCTAACCGCCACTAACCTTACATTTTCACTAGTGTTATTCTTATCTCATGTGCATGCAAGTTGATATTATTGTGATAGGTTTTTGTTCCCTAAACTCTTTATGTGTTCTTTTGTGGCACCTCTTATGTTTTATTGATGGCGAGTGTATTTCTTGATTCTCATCTTATTGCAATTCATATTCTCTTGATATCTACTTGGATAATATTTTTCCTATTCTATTGGAAGTCTTGTTATATTTGATGTCCTTTTTCTATTATATTGCTCAATCCCTGATTAATATGCTCATACCTACTTTTATGATGACAAATTATATTTTATCTTTTCTTTTGGCGTATGCTTCCAACCCCAGGTTTAGAACATGGAGGATAGGACATGCAGACGTGGACCTAGATTATGGAGATGACTCTTAATGGGAGATATGTTGATTAAATTGGACATTTTCTTATCCTCAATTTTGATTATGACAAACATTTCATTCTTGTAGATCTAACTTGTCACTTGAGTATTTTAGGGTTCAAGGAGATCACACTCAATGGATAGATGAAGTTAAAATGTTCAAATTCTTGTATTTTCATGAGTGTACAACTTGTAATGACTTGTTCAAGTGTATAATGTACAAGTACCTAGAAACCATGTAAAATCAAGTGTTAGACTTTCTCTATCCACCCAGAACCCTTAGTTAAAATACCATCTAGAGTCTAGAACCATTATCCTTTATAATAAAAATCGATTGATAGGTTTTCCATAATTTTGCACAACTTTTATTAGGGATTTTTTGGTTGAGAAAATTGTCAACTGAGAAAATTGTCGACTAAGACATCCCTCGATCGAATACTCAGTGCAAAGCAAAAAAAAATTATAATGCACATGCTCTAAGTCATTCTTGGTCGAGTAGTTTGTGGACCGAGACACATCTAGTCAAATATTTTGTCAACTGGGATTAGATTTTTAAACTAGTTAACCAATGAAGTATAAATATAAGCTAGCCATTCAGAGATAACTTATACTCTCGAACCACACCTGGTCGAAAATTGTCAACCAAGAGACTTCTGATCAAAAAATTTGTCGATCGAACGTGGTTCTGGACTAATTTCTTGAAACAACTAAATTAGTCATTGCATCTAACATTAACTCATCTAGAATGGCTAATTCTCCACTAAGAACTCTCTAGATACTTTCCTAAGATACCCTAGTCACTGGAAACCCACTCCTATAAATAGAAGTGACCTTAGGACACTAAAGACACATAAGATACACTTAAGCAATCATTCTATAGAGTAAAAGAGCTAAATTACTCTTTTCAACTTCTTTCTAGATCTCTAAGTTAGTGACCTATATCTATAATGTAACCACACCGCCTCCCAGTAACCCCCAATTGAGGGAGACCAGAAGGTCAGAGTTGTTATCCCAATTTCCATATCAAAGGTTCGACAAGTAATCAATAATTATTATCAAATTTTTCCATACTATATTGTAAAGATGTGATAAAATAAAAACTTTGCATACCTTTTGAAATATTGGATCTATAGACTTATATCCACTTAGGAATTCTACTCTAACTAATCCTCCTTGTAGTTTAATACATGTATTTCACAATATGAAGATTTACTGTTTGTCCTTTTGGGTTTGTACCTAAAACGCCGACAAACAAAACGTCGGTCTGCATAAAGTTGGTATGTGGGGGAAACATTAATCATGCAATTATTCATAACAATGTATTGCAGCCAATTATAGTTTAACAAACAACTTTACATTTTAAATATAACTATGTGATCCATGCATACCCTATCCTCTGCATTGTCCCTACAGTGGACTTGGATGCTACCTTCCTTATGGTAGATCCCCATTATACCCCTCATGATCCCACCTAACAGGTGAATCAGATTCTAGGGCTGAGTCACATGGCACTACCCGTAGGTAGCCTACTCCTTAACTCAAGTTATGCTAAGAGTCTCATGGCACTACATGTGGGTAGCCCAATTTCCAACTCATGATAGCCTAGACCTTACTATAGGTTACCCCTTTTTAGCATTTGCAAATCCACAGAGGAGGATCCGGATCTAAGCCAGTTATATATATATACTTATGGTGATAATCATAGTCACTTTATAGTTGCATGAAATAAAAGTCATCCAAGCAGTTTATTTCAAACAACTTATTAAATCTCTGAGAATCATCATGAAACTAATGTGGTTATTCATAAATGTAACCACATACCTGTCAGGCTGATTTTGAGAGAGAATAATCCATGCAAGTAAGAAATCCAAGGAAGCAATCACACATATCAAGATCCTGGAATAATTATACAATTTCCTTTTATTACGCATGTCATCAAGATCTATTAAATCTAGCTCGCTTCCTAGGGTTTCTAGTCCACCTTTAGGGTTTCCATTGCAATTAGGGTTTCCCTTCATCTTTTACTATTTTAAACCCTAATTTAATGCAATTGATCACAAACCCTAATTATCTCAACATCTAATCCTCAGTTTTGGATTAAAGGCATAATTAATCATTAAATAAGTCCATTAAGCCTCTTTTTCATTAAAGCTACCGTTTTTATCCTTTTTGTCCATGACAAGATCATTATACCCATTTATCATCAATTCATAGTTCATTATGATCTAATTCACATATAAACTCTACTTGTCATTAATTCTACCTTTTTCCATTAGAAAACCCTAATTATTACATTAAGGGTATTTATCCACAATTAGGAACCTTTATACTTGAAAAATCTTAAAATTATCATATCTCAACTTTAATCATGAAATTGATCAATTAAAGCCATTAACAATCTCATTCACTAATATTAGGGTTGCAAGGCCCATTAAAGCATATTTACGCACATGAAACTCTTAAATAAACTAATTATGTGTAAAGTTCATCCTTTTTGTTATTAATGTACCTTTTTACAATTAACAGGTTAATATCAACTTTATTCATCTATTAAACCCTACTAAACACATTAATTATCTCAAAATAGGGTTTCTTAATCATTAAAGTATTAAAGTTGATAACTTCCATTACTTTTCAAATTGCAAACGGAATTAGCTTCTAAACATATTTTTAATGGATTCCTCTCATTTTTCTAAGCAAAATACATATATTATTTTCTACTATAAGAGTTAACAATATGGAGATAAAATGTTTGCAATATAAACACATATGGACCAATAGCGAAGTGCCACGTAGGCAACTTACTCATCGCACGTACCTTACGGGTTGGATTTAAGTTATAATGAAATGTCGCTTATACCCCCGGGCCGCAGACCGCTCCTTCACACCCATGAGGGGCAGAACCATCCAACGTCATATGTTCTTCTTCAACCTCTGCAGCCCTACGCTGTCGCAAACCAGGATGATTTGCGGGGGTTTATCCCCTCTGCTCCAGGGCCCGTGGGTGGCCCGAGATGGCCGCCCTAACCTCGTCTCCCTCCTTTGTACCTAGGGTGCCTCTTCTTGGCAGCCCAGGTGGCCTGTTTCCATCGTGCTAAGACCCTAGACACTCGGCCGACCTGCTGACCTGTTGTAGGCATCGCACAGGGGTGGAGACGGGTTAGACTCTTTTCCGGTTAGAGAGGAAGCATCGTGCCTTCCTCTTACACTTGTCCTTGGCTCCTCCTTGCTCCAAAGATCACGCTGCTCTTCTAACCTAGGGTTTTGAGCAAAGAAGATGAAGAAGAAAAGGGAAAAGAGAGGAAGAGATGCAGGGATCTCCTTGTGCTCGACCCAAAGGTTCTTAACCTTTTATAGAGGAGGGTACGAAGCCCTAGGTGGGTTATCCACAAGTTACCAAGCCCTTTTCCCAAAAGAAACTCTTTTCCTTCAATGTGAAGCAAGTTTCTCTTTCTACTAATTATCTTTTTAAATATTCCTCCTTCTTTAGATATTAGGATTTCGAAAATCATCCCTCTTATTCTCTTTGTTTTTGCTTTTTAAGCCATTGGCACGAAATTTATGTTTACTTTTAATAGAATATGCCACCTTTTTAAAAAAACTACAAAATTCATTCATTATGCATCATATTATCCTCTTATTTTGCATTATTGGTATTTTCTCTTTCCTCTTTCTTAATTGGGGCTCCTTGGACTCCAAGAAACTCTAAGATTTCGAAATTCCTTTTTAAGGATACTTATTATCCTTCTAGATGCATCTATATCCATTACTTCTCATTATCTTGTTTATTCCTTATTAAAATATCTCTTTTTGAGGATTTCTCTTTATTTCTCTTTTATTTTCCTCATTAGTATTCCTTTTAACATTACGAAATTCCACCAAGGATAACTCAATTATACCTCTTTCCACTTATTTTCCACATTTTATCATTGTTTTCAATTTCTTTCTTAATAAAGAAATATTTAATTGATCTTTTCTTTTCTTATTGCTTTCTTTTTGCAACTTTGGACTCCTTGGAACCTAAGAAACCCAAGAGTCACGAAATCCACCTTTGGATTATATATTTCTGCCTTCTAGAGGTTTCTACATTTTTATTTTCTCCATTTCTTATTAATAATGGAGTTCCTTTTGTCTCTTCCTTGTTATTGGGCCCAATAGCCAATAAAGCCCATAAAACAATCATCAAGGCTATTGTAAACAAAATCCATTTATTCAAAAAAAATCATATCTTTATTTTTTCAAATATCTTTACTATGAGAAATCACATTTCCCACCAAAAGAACCCAAAATTGGGGTTGTAACATCCTTCCCTACTTATAGGAATTTTGTCCTCAAAATTCCATCAAGCAAACAAACAATTCCAGATAAGACTTTTACATGTCCATCATTGGCCCCTATGTGGCTTTGCCCTATCCATGGTACTTCCAAAGAACCTTTATCATCACATTTTCTTTTCTATGAGTTCTTTCACCTTGGCATCTATAAACCTCATAGGTGACTCAGGTCATTACAGCCTCCCTTGGGGCTCACTAGGTTCATTGCTCCGTACATGGTCCAGGTACATCACATAGTGCTCTAAATTGGACACATGAAACTCATCACACATCACATTATCCTGAGGGGTAAGGGCAAGCTTAACCTTCTCCACCAAACCATGTCAAAAGAACCCATGCATCAGGGACTCAGCTCTCTTAGCTATAACTTAGAGGGGTTAGATTTTCATGTCACATATTCCCCCACAGTGAACTACATGTCAGTCTACTTTGCATTAGCTTACAACTCATGTCATCTCTGGGCTCCTTTTAGCCATTGCACAATCAAAGCGACTTCATCTGCACACACTATGGTCCTTTCTTGACCTTCACGAGGTCCTTTCACAAACATCATCTTAATGAAGTGGTGACTGACACAACCTCCCTTGTAGAGCTTCTTTACATCCCGATATTGGCTATCGTGGTTATCATCACATCATACTGAAGACAAGAATTGTCTCCATGTATCACCCTGAATGAGCACACATGCTCTCATCAGACCCTCTAGTCTGGATCATACTAACCATTAGCTAGGGTGATAAACTGTAATAACATTTTGTTCTTCATGTATCTACTTCCTCCTCATGGAAGTGTACCTTTAGGTCATACTCAAGAACTTTTGAACTCACATGGTGTAGTTGAACCATCTCTCTCATATTTGGTTCAACCGGATTTGTCCCTTAATAGAACTCTTCCTTTCTCATGTTATACAGGTAAGGCGATCTACCATAACCCATATTGCATCTCAACCTTCCTTGGTCTAGGGGAGCCTTACAACATCCATAATGATGATCTCCCATTCCTTCTCAGGGATTCATTATCATCTATGTCAAAACATTGGGTTACTGGTGTTCGTCCTTCACCTCCTGGTTTGCATGGAAACACACCACATGCAACTTTATCTTAGGCATCCAAAGTACTATTGTCACTTATTATCTTGGTAGTACCACGGTATATGGTGATCTTAAATCATGATCTCCCGTATTGTCATGATTCCTTAAGATAGATTCCTCAGAAACCCTAAACCATTCAAAACGGGGTTTCCACACCTTCCTTTTCAGTAAAGTGCATCTGAGGTTCTACAACCATCCTTTCATTGTATCAAGGACTAGGTTGGCTAACCAAACAACCACTAACTTGTTCAACAGATCTTATTCCATCTGAGTGTTAGCCAAACTTATCTCTTTTCCAACTTAGGGTTAGCCTAACAACCCCTTCTAGCCTCTAGTTAAACTAGGCAGTTGCATCCCATCCATAGCATCCATTACCACTGCACATCCTTAGGTGTAAGGTAAAGTTGAAGACATACACCTCCATGTATTCCACTTATTATCTCATCTCATCTCTAAGTCTATCTTCATCAAGAAAACTCTGAGCTTATTCTCTTGGTTTTCGAACTCAACCTCATAGCTTATGATAAAAACATCCTCATGAGATGAATACTTTATAACTCTTAGTGTTTGTAAACCATCCATGTATCATTCACTCCATAAGGGCATGTTATCATCTTTGTTCTCTTATCTCATAGCAACATTCCAACTTACATCATCTTTTATCCTGGGTGTATGGAATGCGTATTGTCCTATCTCTCACTCCCATAACAAGAGGAAATAAGCATTTGGTTGCAGTCCATATACAGAGTTCTTCTTATTCCAAGAGTAGAGACGGTACATCCCACCTTGCCAGTACACCTTTAAATCTTAGTTGAAATGTGCATCTTATGTCTCAACATCCCAACCATCTTGATATCAGAGTTACCTTTATGGAAAACTAGTCTCAAACCTACTTGGGTCCACACACAATCCTTGGTCATCTCCTCTGGGTATATAGGGTGTTGGCACTTTTGGGGTCATCCCTCTTCCCTCATGCATCTAGAGAGTGCCCTACTCATCTGCCCTTTGGGCCCCATGAGTTCATGAAGGTGATCAATCTCCTAACCCATGGCCCTCATACAATGATAGTTGTTACATCCCGACCCTATGGTCATGTGCAACTAGGGAATTAGGCAACTCTTACTTCCATCGGTCTTATCCCTACATGACCCTAGGATAGACTTAGGATTCTAGCATAGTACATGTTCAACTTAGAACCTTACCCAAGCCTTCATCATCTCTCTCTCTACATTCATGGGCTGATTTTCATCCTTTCATAGGGGTCATGGCAACCTGCCTACCTTGGTCAGGCCCCATACCGGTTACCTTCATGGTAACACATCCACATGTACTTAGAGATGGTTATCTATGGGTCTACAGGTTCATTCTCATATCATGTACTTTTCACTTAGCTTCTCAAGATCCTATGAGACCTCTTTAGATTTCCTCAAAAACCACAAAATTGGTATACACCCTATGAAAGGGCCCCCTCTCCCAGGATGGGAGGAAACTACACCTGATAACAAAGGTCACAAATTCCCTTACGTCTAGGGTTTACACCCTCATGAGCATGCTTAACCCTAGAAACCTACTAAGGCACAAGCAGACCACCTACTAAACCATGCTGGGTCACACTTGGTCTCATCCTCAACACTGGATCACGATCATACCTTCCCATGTCATTAACTTAGCTATGAGGGTTTCCTCAAACATACATTTAACTTAAGGAGTTTCCCTTTCCTCCAATCATGAGGAGTACCACGCTCGAATCTATAGAACTCAAACCTTGTCATGAGCATCAGGTACACCACTTCCCCTTTTAGGCCTAGGAACCCTAGGGTCACTTCTCTGATGTCCACTGTCTACTCGACTTCTACGATCCAAACATGTACCAGGTATGACATGCACTTCCTGTCATCCTTCTACTCGAGAAACACTTCAGAGTGGAGTCCTCCTCAAGGACAACCAATAAGGTACAAGGCCTCACAACCTGTTACTAAACCTCTCCAAGTCTAAGGAACTCTTCTTCTCATCTATACCATGGGTATAGAGGTACCAGTAGACGTATCCTCTCTCTAGGGTTTGGTTCCTCTCATGGCAACCAAGGCATCATCAGCCTCCAAGGATCAAGTATGAGGCAACCATAAACATCCACTTAGGTTGCATCATCCTCAACTTCCCACTTTTCCTCATATCTCGGAGTCTAGGCTTTTGAGCTTCTTGCATGGTTCCTTCTCTCTCTCTAGAGCTAACCCTACAAACAACCTTACTATTTGAGGTCCTTTCTCCATGAATGTGGATCAAGATGTCATACAACGCTTATTCTATTAATTGTATGTCCATGACATCTTATTTACATGCTTTTTATTAATTTGGTGGAGGATTCATTAAACCTTATCAACCTTACCCATACCTCAAGAGGGTGAGGAAAAGAGAGAAAACCCTAATCCTTATAATCCTTAATAGAATTTGAGTTGAGAAGGGATGAACAAGATGAGAGAGTGCTACAGGTATCTTATTTTGAGTCAAATCCTGAGACATTGGCCAGGCAGTCACACTACTCCGGGAGTCCTCATATTCTGACTAGAGGTGTAGAGGAAAATCTTTCCAGCCCCCATACGTGATCCTTTTCGAGACACCTCAGTCTTTCGAAAAGTCCTCTAATAACTCCCTTGGGTTCTACAGAGTTTGTAAAATTTAATAATTATTAAAGATTAAATGAGGAACCTATGCTCTGATACCAAATGTAACGACCCCGCCTCCCAGTAACCCCCAATTAAGGGAGACCAGATGGTCAGAGTTGTTGTCCCAATTTCCGGATCAAAGGTTCGACAAATAATCAATAATAATTATCAAATTTTACCAGACTATATTGTAAAGATGTGATAAAATAAAAACTTTGCATACCTTTTGAAATCTTGAATCTCTAGACTTATATCCACTTATGAATTCTACTCTAACTCATCCTCCTTGTAGTTTAATACATGTATTTCACAATATGAAGATTTACTGTTTGTCCTTTTGGCATTGTACCTAAAATGCCAACAAACAAAACATCGATCAGCATAAAGCTGGTATGTGGGGGAAACATTAATCATGCAATTATTCATAACAACATATTGCAGCCAATTACAGTTTAACAAACAACTTTATATTTTAAATATAAATGTGTGATCCATGCATACCCTATCCTCTGCGATGTCCCTGCAGTGGACTTGGATGCTACCTTCCTTATGGTAGATCCCCATTATACCCCTCATGATCCCACATAATAGGTGAATCCGTTTCTAGGGATGAGTCACATGGCACTACCCGTAGGTAGCCCACTCCTTAACTCATGGTATGCTAAGAGTCTCATGGCACTACACGTGGGTAGCCCAATTTCTAACTCATGATAGCCTAGACCTTACTCTAGGTTACCCCTTTTTAGCATTTGCAAAGCCACAGAGGAGGATCCAGATCTAAGCCAGTTATATATATATATATATATATATATATATATATATATATATATATATATATATATATATGGTGATAACCATAGTCACTTTATAGTTGCATGAAATAAAAGGCATCCAAGCAGTTTATTTCAAACAACTGATTAAATCTCCGAGAATCATCGTGAAACTAATGTGGTTATTCATAAACGTAACCACATACCTGTCAGGCTGATTTTGAGACAAAATAATCCATGCAAGTAAGAAATCCAAGCAAGCAAGCACACATATCAAGATCCTGAAATAATTATACAATTTCCTTTTATTACACATGTCATCAAGATCTATTAAATCTAGCTCGCTTCCTAGGGTTTCTAGTCCACCTTTATGGTTTCCATTGCAATTAGGGTTTCCCTTCATATTTTACTATTTTAAACCCTAATTTAATGCAATTCATCACAAACCCTAATTATCTCAACATCTAATCCTTAGTTTTGGATTAAAGGCATAATTAACCATTAAATAAGTCCATTAAGCCTCTTTTTCATTAAAGATACCATTTTTATCCTTTTTGTCCATGACAAGATCATTATGCCCATTTATCATCAATTCACAGTTCATTATGATCTAATTCACATATAAACTCTACTTGTCATTAATTCTACCTTTTTCCATTAGAAAACCCTAATTATTACATTAAGGGTATTTATCCACAATTAGGAACCTTTATACTTGAAAAGGCTTAAAATTATCATATCTCAACTTTAATCGTGAAATTGATCAATTAAAGCCATTAACAGTCTCATTCACTAATATTATGGTTTCAAGGCCCATTAAAGCATATTTACGCACATGAAACTCTCAAATAAACTAATTACGTGTAAAGCTCATCCTTTTTGTTATTAATGTACCTTTCTACAATTAACAGGTTAATATCAACTTTATTCATCTATTAAACCCTACTAAACACATTAATTATCTCAAAATAGGGTTTCTTAATCATTTAAGTATTAAAGTTGATAACTTCCATTACTTTTCAAATTGCAAAAGGAATTAGCTTCTTAACATATTTTTAATGGATTCCTCTAGTTTTTCTGAGCAAAATACATATATTATTTGCTACTATCGGAGTTACCAATATGGAGATACGATTTTTGCAATATAAACACATATGGACCAATAGCGAAGTGCCACGTAGGCAACTTACTCCACGCACGTACCTTGCGGGTTGGATTTAAGTTATAATGAAATATCGCTTATACCCTCGGGCCACGGACTTCTCCTTCACACCCATGAGGGGCAGAACCGTCCAACATCATCTGTTCTTCTTCAAACTCCGCAGCCCTACGCTGCCGCCGACCAGGATGATTTACAGGGGTTTATCCCCTCTACTCTAGGGCCCATGGGTGGCCGAAGATGGCCGCCCTAACCTCATCTCCCTCCTCCGTACCTAGGGCGCCTCTTCTTGGAAGCCCAGGTGACATGTTTCCATCATGCCAAGACCCTAGACACTCGGCCGACCTGCTGACCTGCTGCAGGCGTCGCGCAGGGGTGGAGACGAGTTAGACTCCTTTCTGGTCAGAGAGGAAGCTTCATGCCTTCCTATTACACTTGTCCTTGGCTCCTCCTCACTCCAAAGATTACATTGCTCTCCTAACCTAGGGTTTTGAGTGAAGAAGATGAAGAAGAAGAGGGAGAAGAGAGGAAGAGATGCAGGGATCTCCTTGGGCTCGACCCAGAGGTTATGAACCTTTTATAGAGGAGGGTATGAAGCCCTAAGTGTGTTATCCACGAGTTACCAAGCCCTTTTCCCAAAAGAAACTCTTTTCCTTCAATGTGAAGCAAGTTTCTCTTTCTCCTAATTATCCTTTTAAATATTCCTCCTTCTTTAGATATTAGGATTTCAAAAATCATCCCTCTCATTCTCTTTGTTTTTTCTTTTTAAACCATTGGCACGAAATTTATGTTTACTTTTAATAGAAAATACCACCTTTTTAACAAAACTACAAAATTCATTCATTATGCATCATATTATCCTCTTATTTTGTATTATTGGTATTTTCTCTTTCCACTTTCTTCATTGGGGCTCCTTAAGCCCCAAGAAACTCTAAGATTTTGAAATTCCTTTTTAAGAATACGTATTATTACTAAGCAATTGGAGTATTTAATAATCAATTGAATAGATTGAACAATTCAAGTATACTAAACAGATTAAGCAAATCATCTTAGCAACAGGTATGATCATCAATGCATATATAGATAAAAAATAAATCCATTTTTTTATAGATATCAACTCAAATATCACCAAATTGCATCTAATACCAATCATTATCAGTATTCTGATTATTATCATATTCCTTGCTAACATACAACCAATCTAGTAGCATAAGCATCCCTAACATCATGAATATGTCTAGTAACATAACATGGCTATCAAGATTGGCATCTCAAATAAAGGGAATAGATCTATATCATAAGTAGAACTAATATCATAACACAATGAACTACATAGGCACGATTAGCAGTTTAAGCATTTCTAATTACATAGGCATGGCTAGAAATATTAAACATAGCTAGAAGCTACATCTTAACCATCAGTGTTAGTATATTTGACAACATAAGTATGTTTACAACATGAGCATAAATACATCATAAGCATATATATTATCTCTTATTGTATTATACATGATCTCAGTGGAAAGAAATAAAACAAGGGTTTTCATCCAATATGAAGTGTTGTGTATAACCCTAAATAGATATCCTACACAACTGTCTTACATCTTTTATTATGCCCTAAGGAATTTGAGGATACAACTCAAAATCCAACTGACCACTGCTAAGTCAAAATTAGTGCCATACAAGAAATTGGAAGATCCAGACTCCTAAGATGTTCTCTATCCCCGGTCAGTATGGGTCTGCCATAGCGACACATAAGGTCAAGCTACTATAGCCTAGTCCATCCTTGGTACAGGTCACAGCACTAGTGAAAAGAGGTGGGTACACGTACTCTACCATCTGAGGTACAACTGTAGTTGTCCTCCAATCTCATCACATATATAATCACCAAGACACGACCATAGTCGTTCTCAAACTAAGGGCTAGGTATGATCATAGTCATCCTCCCTAAACACTTGAATTCAGGATGACAAGCACCCTACATACTCATCAGCATGCGCTCTGAGTTTCTCTTATGAATACTCATTTCACCATCTGCCAAGTTCTAACACTCATATGGATCTATGGCACATGGCACTACATGATTAGAGTTTCACTTGATTAGTTATGCCAATTGGATGAATTAAGGCTACATCAAACAAGTGGACATACAAACCCTAATTCACTTCTAGCAAGCATATAAATTATACAACTTTAAAAGATATAAAATGTGTGAAACATAATTTCTCATCTCGTCATCACATGGTACTATTCACTTACCATTCTTGAGGCTACACTAGTCATCATACTATCACAAGATATAAATCCTTTTTATAATATCACAGGATATCAACCCTTATCAACACAAGAGGATTACACCTCATTTAGGGCTCAACTGTGCCCAAAGGTCATTAAGACCATCATACTATAACAGGATATAAAATCCTTTTCACAATATCACATGGTATCAACCTTTATGAACACAAGAGAACTACACCTCATTCAGGGCTCAACCATGCCCAAAGGTCATTAAGACCATCATATTATTCCCTGCAAGATCATCGTTATCTTTGCATGCTTTACAACAAGGCTCAACAACATCACTTACATATAATACATCGGATCAACACAATATTGCATTAATGAGCTAGGATATATTCATAAACAATCATAGTCAGGTTATATTAACATTAAGAACATCCCTTTATTACATCAACATGCAAGGAATCCAGATATGATTAACCCTCATCATATTCATAGTGCACATGTTTAGCATAAGAAAGTATCAACCATGTGGCTATGATAACCTCCAATTAACATATCAAGGTTATGATCATATTAAGTAGGTTATTCCACCATCATTCCATCATATAAGAATGTTAAACATGAATACTCATCTTTATCTATTTGCATTAGAGTTAGGTTCGCAAGATAAATTATATTAATGCTACTAATCATCATTCATACCCAAACCCTAACTCACGGCATCCCCATTGGATCATAGATGCATAAGGTGAAGCATCACCATCACATTCCATACCATTCTCAAGTATGAATGTACACATAAATCAAGGTGTAACCATCGAGTTATAGCAAACTAGGGTTTCAACAATAGTAACAGAGTACTCCATGATTGTATTAGTCATTCAAGGACTATTCATACCCAATTACCATCATTTAGTTATATTAAAGCTAGGTATAACAAGTTATACCTCATTAGGGTTACATATCAACACAATATGATTATCATCCCCTCTATTGATATGAGTGAATAGGTAAGACTACCTTATTAAAGGTAACCCTCTATTTGTTCCATCATCATTCAACCCATATCACCATACCACAATGCCACCCAGAATCATTGGATGTTTAAAAGGTAAGACCATTGGTTGTTTACATAAGTAAACACCTTGGATAAACCACCTATGAAGTCCTTGGTTTGTTATCTAGTAAGAGTCACCATCTAACCCTATACATACTTTTACTAACAACACAAAAAGTTCCATTGAGAGTAGGGTAAAACCCACAATCGATTGTTCATTTAAAATAAGACATCAATTGTCACAAGTAAGCTCCTTAAGTTGATCATATATAGGAAACCATATAAATCACATTATTAGGACCAACATATTACATTATACATCATTCCACTTTATTGGAGGAATAAACATTAGATCTTGACCACTGGTTCAAGTTCATATGTTAAAACCATCAATTATAGTATAGGTCTGACCATTGCATCAAGTGACCCAAGAAACCATTGTTCTAAGGCTTAATTGATGCTAAAAATACAATGCTTAACTCAACATAGGTTGTAGAGACCTGATCCACCATCATTAGTGACCATTAAATCACCATAGGTTGTTAGATCAACATTGTATTCATTAATCAGCATCAAATATTAAGCTAATGTCATCATTGATTGATAACATCAGTAGGGTACTTAATGGTTGATCATTATACTTCTAATTGATCCAAAACCTGACCTAAGGGGGTTACCATAGGTTGTCACCATCATCTGACACCTTTGATCCCGACCATCAGTTGTCATGAAGACAACACCATAGGGTTGTTGCAATGGTACCATCATCAGGTCATGGGTTTATAGAAGAAATCAGCTTTAAACCCTAAAATTGACCATTGGTTGATAGGTGCTTAGCACCATAGGTTGTCAAACCAACCTGATACAAGTCATATTATACCTTAGGAATAATGTACACATGATTAAAGGTTCATCTAGAACTGAAATCAGAATAGGAAACATTATAAAAATCAAAATCCAAGTCAAGCATAGCTTTTTAGTGCATGAATCATCATCTTCAAGCAAGAACATGAACTAGAAGCTTATGGTAAGCAATAAACATGGAGAAAGTTATAAAACTTTCCTATAATGAGAATATAAACTCCCACACATAAGAAAACACGAGCAGGTAGGGTAGAAAATCCAATCATAAGCTGTGAACTCGTCCATCTAGCACCTCTCTTCATCAAATGAGCAAACCCTAAGCATAAGGAGAAAGAAAGGTAGGGTTTTAGAGCTTTAGAGCCATTTCTACCATGAATAAGCAAGGTTCTGACCTGTATAAAGGTAGGAGAAAGGATATAAAAGAAATAAATTAAGGAAAGAAGGGGATTCATACTCTTTTAGACAAGATCATTAGAAGGAAGCTTTTTGAACCCAAAAAGGAAGTCAATTGCAACCCATTATTCTTTTTCCAAGAAGCTCCCCTCTTTCTTCTTCCTTGGACAGGAAATTCACAGAAGCAAAGAGGTAGGATGAGGTTTGTAGAAGGATGGGAGTGGTGGAGATAAAATGGCTCGTTTTGGTGCTTAGGGATAAGTATATGAAACTTTAAGATAAAGAAAAAGAAAAAGAAAAAGTTGAAGTTCTAGTATCTTTCCAAGTGTCCATGGCCATAAACCATTAAGAATATACAATCACACACACAATCAGATCTCCCACCATACATAGAGACATTATTATCCCTCATTTCTTTAATTTCCAAGCAAAACAAATAACTCACTAGTCGATAGCTACTAAAGGTAGCTCATCCATGAAGGGGTAAACCCTAAAATACCCTTGGAGAAAACACCTTCAAACCAAGGTTTAAATGGGATCCCCATGGCTCAAAAATATCAATAATAATTATAGAATATCCAAGGAACATAATGCAAGTGATAAATTGTAAAGAAAACCTCTCAATTGGGTAAATTGCATAAAAGTCCAAAATGTGCATAAAATTGCATAACTTGCTCAAACAGTGTCCAAATTGGACCAAATTTGAAAATTAAGATTGTATTATGATTTAAAAGCATATCACAAGGTTATATTAGAGTTTTAAGAATTAAATTATGATAATTAAGATTATTCAACTCATTAAGAAAGTTTAGGGGCCTTACAACTATAAACCCCTAATAGGGATTTCGCCCCCGAAATCCAAGGTAAATAAAGATGGGTACTTCCTTTGCACCTCATCCTATTACCTACACATGGTTACTTGCATATCATGATGATGTTACATCATTCATACATATCTCATCTTGGGTCAGCCCAAAAAAACCCCACATAAGAAGGCATTTGCAAATATGGAACATAGAAACTTGTTGTGCCACATGTACAAATCTAATAGTAACTTTCAACTTTGGGACTCGATTGTCGTATTGAACTATTCTATATATTGTATCATGCATCACTCATAGGCCACACTCACTAGATCTTACCAAACATAGAACGTCAGGTGTCTATTATCATATGCAACTTTACAAGGTTTCATCTCTATGCTCCTTTAATGGTTGTTGTAATCAACAACTCAATCAACCATGAAGGAACCCCCTAGTTTTCAAGAACTTATGAGGAATATGTTTCTAGAGGATTCTCCAATCATCTCAATGGTGTACTGACCATCTGTTTGGTTGAAGAATCATACACTTGTATATAACTGTTAACAAATATAACTTCTTGATTGACCTTGTTAGGGATGGAGCAACGACATTGTCTTCATCTTAACAGGATTCACATAACATACTTAATAGAGGTATCACAACTCCAAGAGGATACTCTAGTCAACCCCCAACTCACTCTTGCTAGAATTTTCACACATAAGTACAGTTGTTTCAACATTCTTAAGGTTTAGCAAAGATGTTAACCATGCTATTAACCATCTCTGAAATACTTTGATATGTCATCATTCAAAGATTGCTACAACTTGTAAGACATTACTTGAACACTTTGTTCCTCCTATTCATAAATTCTAATGGTACATTGGTTAGTCTAAAGGGAAAAACCCTAAACTCACCATGGTCATGTAACTTATGTCATTCATTCTAACTCTTATGTCTAAAGGATATTTTATCTTCAAGGAACGTGGTAGCACATGTTTACTAATCAGAAAACTATCTATCCTTAATAGTGGTATAGCCCAACTATCACTGAACTATACACAACATTATAGAATCACTTTATTTTCCAAACAACATTTAGAGGGTCATCATCAACTCTCTCTCTCTCTCTCTAAGGGAGAGAAATTCTTGGAATGTTCATTTAATAAACATATCCAACCTTCACATACTTCCCATACTGTTGATACATCTTGGATACTAGGATTCATTACCTTGGTATCCACCTCATGTGCTATAAAGAACTCATGTCCTTATCTCATCTACTTTTACCAACATAATTGATTTCAAAACATATAAGAGGAGTCTCCCAAATTATTGGAAGGCTCAAAAGCAAACACATCACAAACTTTATGATCTTGGAACCATAGTCCAAGCAACCTTATGTTATAATAATCTATCCACCCGCATGTTTGTAGGGAATCCACACATACCAAGTGGAAATGATCCACTTGAAAGTTGTGCCCTGGAAAGATAAGACACAAAGGGAAACACACTTATCATACCATAGTAGTGTTTTTCAATGGTCACTAGCAAAATGTAGCCAATTCTATTTCATTATGCAGGTTACAACTTCTTATGTATCATTTTACCTTTTTCATTTTAGGTTTCTTTCCATTAGCATCAGAATCGTCATGATTAACATATCTCATTACTCCTTCCTTGATGACTACTTATCCACTAGTGTATGTTCTCTTATTTTATTATGTTTTTCAACCACTTATCAATAGGTAAATCATCATTGTGATGACCCTAATTTTTGGAGTTCCATATATATTACAATATTTGAGGGCGTACATGTGACAAAATGTCGAATGATTATTTTGAGGTGTCATGTGGTCAAATGATGCATAGAAATCTTGTTGTTAATCTTTAGTTCATTTTGCTTAGGTCTGTGACAATGCATGTCATGCTACCCAGTTGTAAGTGGGCACCAAGGATCAAAATGTATCTCTATCTTGGTCGTCTATTGTTCCGATCTGATGACTGAGGAGTCTGCACCTACCTCCGAAAATGGAGGAACAAAACTTGGGTGAGGTGTCTGTTAGATCCGATGTACATGGGACAATCACATGATATTTGTTGGAAAAATCGCAATCTCGGCAAAAACCGGAGCATACCGACCTGTCATATTTGGGATATTGGTTCCCTGGAGAGGGAGAACGAGCCAACTACTTCTTGGCTTTCTCCATTGCATCTATCCATAGCGGGAAGTCAGATGAGGTCTAGGTTTTGAGAGGAAGACTGAGAGTGCATAGAAAGGAAGGGCACCCTTGCAACCTTGTAAGGGCAAAGGAGGACTGAGAAGGAGTTGACGATGGGTGAAGCTTGCTGGTGAGCCCTATTTCTGTGTGGAGGGGGAGTCAGCACTGGAAGCCACGACTACTAGACTCGCCACCACCTGCCAACATAGGATTTGTTTTGAGGAAGTCTTACAGATCACCCCATAGTCTCAGGCGCGATCATCGGTAAAGGGAACACCTCTAGTCATCAATGCCCCCTTCCTGATTCATTGCTCCTTCGTGACCCCCAACCCAGGGTGGGGAATTGACCGATTAGCACTTTTGCGCCATGGAACCTTACCGAGGATGATGTGGAGGCCACCACGAAGCTATTAGGTACTTCTAGTCTGATGGGAGTTGATATTGGTGCATCCCTTTGCTCATCGGAGGTCGGGCCCTGCATTGCGGTGGCAGTCGTAGGAGTGCAGAGACAAGCTCTGTGCATCCATTCAGGGCCGTCCATGTGATCGATGATGCCAAGAGAAGGAAGAGGGAGACCAAGAGGATGAGGAGGACTTGTACTCATCCAGACCTCTTACCGAAGACAATCCCCTGTGTGTGGCGACGTCTTGGTGTGTCACACAGAACCTGACCCTCACGGAGGCGAGAGCAAGAGCGAGAGAGAAAGAGCGGACCGATCGGTCCAACTCCCAGCCGGTCGGCTCATCCAAGCCAGGAAGGTGGCAGCGCGTAATTGACCACAATAAGGTAAATTCCCAAAAATTTCCCCTGATCTTGCATAATTCATAATAAATAGCCCGATTATCAGAAAAATACAAATAAGGTACCAAAATTCTCAAGAAAATGAGTAGAATGCAGTAGAACTATAATACCAGGCTTTTGATACACTAATTTCAGTGATATCATGTAAGATGTGTAATGCTTGTTTAATGGATAATAAATAGCAAATGATGACATAAAATCATGGAAAAATATCAGTAAGTCCACAATTATGTATAGAATGCATATGATGTCAGATATGGTCATGATGATGCATGGAAGTATATAATTTGATTAATATGGATAATTAGGGATAATAACACTAAAGATAATGTATTAAATGCATGCATGCTCAATAAATGATGAGATTTACAGAAAACCCTCATATCTGTAACTGGAATATAGTATAAATCTGAGATCAGTTATATGCATAGAATTCATGTTATATGAAGATGACCCTTAATACATGGGTTGTAACCCTAAATTGAATAATGTATATAAACTAGGGTTAATATGTGCACCAAAAAGGATATGGGACCTAATATTTAGATAATGAATCATAATCTGGAAAATGACATCAGTAAGATAAATATAAGACAATAATGCAAGTAAACATTGGAATATCCTAATGAGATAATATGAACCCTAATGAACACGACTAGGGTTAAGATGATGAGAATCTGATGATAGTATGTGGTCTTGTCTTAATCAGGTGATGACCAGACTTCTAGATGATCAAGGATAAGTTAGAAATCTCTGAACTTAGGTATGTGGGTTTATTTAATTATATGACTATGGTTTTCTTGCTTGCAATCATGATATGTATGTATACTCTCTTCTATTTGCAAATATTGGATGTAGTATTGCTATGTAGTACTCGTTGTTTTGTCACTTGAAAACATAAATTATGAGTAGATGTTTTGTAGTTTTTTAAGGTGTTCATTATACCCCTTACGAGGGAATGGATTAATGTTGGCTAGTACACCTCCCTAGAGCACACGGTGTACGGGGAGTTTCCCTAGAGTACTTGGTACACGGGGATGGGCCCAATATTTATGTTTTGGTACTAGTCCACCTTGATAATACAATTCATCTAGGAAAATGACTTAAATTGGCGTATTTCTCTTAATAAAGAAGTGTTTTCTATGATTTTATTTCCTTCTACAAATCTTTTTCAAAATTATGAAAGCCATAAATATATGTATCTTTCTGCCCATGTACACAACACCTTGTGTGTTGATTTGTTGTTTCATGTATGTTTTAGGTTCAGAGATAGCATGGAATAAAATACGAGAAGTGAGCATTTGTCCAGGTTGTACCTATTGTGTTAAGATCATGTTAGCATACATGTTCATAGACTTGTAAAATTCTCTTTCAATATACAAATGTAATTCATGTTGTAATAATGTACATGTTGAATGTTGAGATGTGTTATGGTGTATGCATAGTTGTTGTTCATGTATGCGTATTATGCTTCTGCATCGCTCTCTGGTATGATTGGATGATGTTTTAGGATTTTGACATATCATTCCCAATAGGGTTTGGAGAAATCAAAATCCGGGGACGTCACAGTTGGTATCAGAGCATGAACAACAGCTACACCTAACAAGTGCTCACCATGAAACATAAAACATAATTTCACCTCTCACTTTAAACCCTAGAAACTTGGTAAGTTGTTATATAGAAATAAGTTATGACTTAGCCTTTAGATTAGAACCTAGATGTTCGAGAACAAGGTTTAGACAAGTGTGAGAAACCCTTTCCACAATCAGAGAGGAAAAAAATTTTGAGGAACTGATCCTCCGTTTTTTTTGTTGTACTTTGGGAAGCCCCTAGTACCCCTCTATTTATAGGTGGGGTTAGGGTTAGGGTTCCCAAACTGTACAAAATTGTGTGAGAGTGGAAGGGACCCAAAGATCTTAAATTTTCACAACCTGCAACACTCCAAATGGTCATCTGGAACACCCAGACAGTCGTCTAGTGTCCAAGGAGATCATCTCACACTATAAGATGGTCGTCTCGAAGTTTCTCAATCGCACCAAATTTGGCAATTTTCATTCCAATTAATATCACATATTAATTCCTTGCACTCCAAGTAATTTGCAATTAAAACAAGTTTAGGAAAGTTCCAGAATGTTTGTTCGGACCAACTGAGTCATCTCACCTAGGCAAGATTCCCGTCTCACTCACCCAGACACCCGTCTGGTGATTCGAGTCGATCTGTATGGTTCAACCGAATGGTTCATAGGGAAGAACTAACCCAATTCAAACTTTGATCAGCCTGACAACCCAAACAACCATATCAACACTTGAGACACTCGTATGGCTGCCCAAATGGCCATCTCACCCAATGAGATGGTCGTTTGGCAGTGCAGTCATCCAATCCATTGATCTGTTGCGTGAATTGAATACCTAAACACTTTAATAATCAATCCAATCATCATTCGAGACTAAACTCCTCTTATAGATGAGTTCTTATGTGTGTGGCCCTATAGGTCCCATATCATGTTGGTAGTAAATGTCCATAACTAGCTTATGACATCACAAACAGAGAGTGGTTCCTAGTCGCACATCAGTGCTACCCAAGTGATTGGAAATTTGGAGAACAGCTTCAACCTACAATATGTGTAAGGTGTTGTAGTGATTGTATAATTCCTTTGTCTTTGATATCCAGGATGAACTCAAGGCATGGAATCGTCATCCTCTCAATGTTCAATCGATGTTCCTTGAACCAAGAGCATACTATCTGAGATAAAGTGACCTCAATATCATATATAGATTCACATGTGCATGTGCATGCATTTCTCAGTCTTGCTTATCAAGTGGCCATGATATCATACTCCAGTAGGAGGGGAAAATCCCATATCTATCACTCACAGTCTATCTTCACCAAATCACCACCTTTATGACAACCCATGTTTCAGGACTGTGTTTGATGATGTCCAAGCATAGCCAACGACATGTGACAATTTCAGTGATTCCAAGTCTAAGAATCGCAATCACCACCTTCACTGTGAGAGATGACTATGACCACCAATGATGGTTTCTATGTGTCACTCTCAAGGTGGGTATGTCCAAAACAATGCTCCTTAACATGTATCTATGTGCTTGGTTTGATATTTCCATATCATGGCTAATGAGATTCTGTCATCAACCAACCCACACTCTGATCTTATGTGTTATTGTTGTTTATCAACCTTCCACAATAATAATCGATCAAGGACATAATGATAATATGTATATATAATCTAATCATACATATCATATTATTTCCCCAAGGCTAATACTTGAACACATACGTCATTGAGTAATATTATTCTCTAGACATTCATAATATTTCCTCATTTCATAACTGAGTGAGATAGAATGAATTGGAAGCTTGCCTTTATGAGTATTAATAAAATCATTTATGGTATATGCCATGTCAATCATCACATGATTGTCTCTCTGGGCATACCTTACCAATAGACTCCCACTTGCACTTAGAGACAATCACTTATGAATCTCATTCTTAATGATCCAAACATGTCCACCATGTTTCTACTACGCAAGTGCTTTATCCAACGGAGTAGCAACACTTTGCTATTTAGTCGGTATATTGCATGTTTCTTATCTCTTCTCTATAAGATGTTAGTCAGTATATTGCATGTTTCTTATCTCTTCTCTCTAAGATGAAACACTGTAATATGACATCTAATACTCCTTGTCTAACAAGTAGCTCCATTGTTGTCACAGTATCACTACTGAGTCATCAATGGTTGGAATATTTATAAGTTCATCATATGAACTTTTAGATCCATATAGTATCACTCTATGTCCACAAAACAAGTATACTCATCTTCTATTGTAGAATAGAATTAATGGCTATTAGTTTTGAACCCTTCCAACTAACTACATTTCACTTTTAAATCAAATATAATTTATTGTGATCACTTTGTCATTATGGAAGCTTTCATCAATGTAACCCTTTACATACAACTCTTCTTGTTATGTCTATCCTTATTGACTAGCAATCTATCCTTAAGTACTTCATAATTATTAATGGATGCCTTTAATGACATTCCAATAACCCTTATTGAAATTTAGTTATTATCTTATCATGTCCAATACATACAAGATTATATGGGACAAGTACACTTATAGCATTCATGATAGATCCATCATATGGCATCTGATTCATGATATTTCTATTCTTCATAATAATTGGAACATATGGTTCATGAGAGACTAATATGGATTCTCCCTCATTGAATCATTCTGTGTTGAACTCTTTCAACACATTGCTATTTGTATGTGCTTAAACTTCCATTGTGAAACATTCAAGAACTATCTCATAGGTCTTGATCCTTATCTCATAAGATGTTTCATTTGATTCTTCTTTACTGAAGGGTTTTCCATGCCAAATCTCAATATTCACAATACTTGAGATGTTATTCCTCATCATATATGGAATATTCATATACACTCCCACTAAATCTTTTTTAATCACATATTATGTTATGCCATGTTGTTAACAACATGGAAAAAGAAAGGTGGATCTAAATCTATCAATCGGTATCTTTGTATTTAGGTAGACTAAAGCTCTACCCTAGTCTTCTTAAATCAGTGTCTAAGTGGATAAGTTCCTACTTACAGTTTCTATTGTGAATTTTTATTTAACAAACACCCTAATGGAAAGTTTTAGTGCATTTTCTCTAGCTCAAGATTAGTTGAAGTTGTTAAGAAAAATGAGATCTATTTGACATCTAATACACTAATATGAGTGATTTGGTCAACAAAATGCATTTCTATTCTTATATTTGAAGAATTCACCTAGCCTAAATGAATATTTGGGAGAATCATGGTTAATTGGTACAATGTGTTAGGACTACTCAAGTTTGATATTTTATGAAGATTGGAAACTTAGAATATCCATCACTTAGAATTATTGAAATGGATAAAATCATTAAGTTGATCTAGTTATGTAGTTATTTCCATATATTTATCACATTTAAATGAATTCAAGTAGTCTTTGTCAATTAATGAGTTTATTGTCTACTTTATTCAAAGTGCCTTAGCTATGGAAGTTTTTTGTAGCCCTTTTTTTATTAAATGCTTACATTGATAAATGATTTTCCTTACTTCATTCTTAAGTGAAAATGTCATTACTTAGCAATGTTTATTAACTTATTTCAGACTCCCTATTGTTCATCAGCCATAATTACAAGTATTATTATGGAATTTTTGGGTATATGTTGGTCGTCAAACAATATGCAAGGATAAGTGATGAGTTATAGAGTTTGATGGTTTTTACGTTCATATGAAGCATGTTATTAATATTATAAAGGCCCTTAGCTAAAATCTCAATATGCTTATTTTTTTTTAGATATCAACATATTAAATTTATTGTATTGATTTGCTAAATGTTGCCTCAGTCTACATTGTACATGAGTCAAATAAATTACAATTGAAGTAAAACTAACATTTGATGTATAATATAAATTGAATTGTGATTCTTAAGTCTCAAGCTACAAGGAGTGAAAGTGGTTGCCATGTAGTGGATTATGGCATGGACCTTGATATGGAAACAAGATCATTATCCATACCCAAAAAAATTCCACTTGACAATGATATGTTGAAGGGACCTCAATCGAGTGTTCTTGAATCCATGCCACTATTATTTTAGATACCACGATTTCTTAGAGCCATCATTATACATATCTTCTTACATGTGTTGTTTTTTAGTATGAACACATAGAAGTAATAGTATAAGTCTCCCATCACATGTCCAAGTTTCTCTTATAGTAGGACACCATCCCAAGTGCCTAGGAATGGGGTCGAATAGTATTTCAAAATATATTGTTTCCCAACTATCTAGAGTGGAGAGTCTCTAGCACTATAAGGTCAATTTGAGTATCGGTAAATCCCTCAAAGTATGAAATTTCAGCACATTTGGGGATATTACTCAAAAGACAAAGGACCTCAAAGATATGATGCACACTTTGTAGATCAAATAGGATTAGAATCCACACACATTGAGTGAGGTTTTATAGAATGAATCCAAATAGAGTTGTAAGTAATTTTCATGTAGGAGGAGTCTCTTTGGAGAAACAAGTCTAGAGTTACATGGCTTGATGATGGAAAATAAAAAAATATATTTTTAAAGGCAAAAGAAAAATAAGACATGCTCTTTCATAGGTAGATGTCATCATAATTTCTTATCCTAATATCATAGCTTAGAAAGAAGAACCTTTTTTGAGACATTCTACTCTCATCCTGAGGATCTCGTTGATGCATAGCTTGAGTCATATTTGCAAAACATTCCTCAAATCTTACCTATCTATGACAATCTTTGCTTGATCATATCCCCATCTGAACAATAGATTGTTGCTACTATGAAATTGATGGACAAAAATTCCATGTCAATCCTGAGGTATTTTCTAAGATTTTAGTTAGCTACTTGGGATACGATTAGGGAGGATTTTATGGGTATAGATGGGCATTTTTTAGAGATGGTTTCTACTAGAAGAGCATTCTTTGCAATACAATAGCACGTATTCCTAAAGTGGAGCTTCATCATGACCTCAACAAGGATTTTAGGCCTATTTCAATAAAGAATTGATCCCTTCATAATCAAGGCAAGAATCCTTAGTAAAAGGTAGGTTGATTTCATTCCTTTGACAGTGTCCAAGGAACAAGGAGCCGATGTGAGTGGTAGAGATATCATACATCATATTCAGCTAACTAAGAATCTAGTCTATGACATTAATAAAGGAGGTGGTGTGCATAATGTGGTGGTTAAATATGATAAGTCAAGATCTTATCATATGGTGAACTGGTCATTTCTTAAGGTAGTCCTGGCTTGCTTTGGCATGATACAATCTTTAATTGATCTTTGTTTAAGCTTTTTCATAGGTACATGGATGAGTGTCACACGGAATAATGTCACTTCAAGATTCTATCAGGTGTACAGGGGCTTGAAACAAGGAAATCTTATGCCTCCCTTCCTCTTTATCCTCTTTGAAGAGTCCCCATGTTGACATATAAATATAGAGTTGGACACCAACGTTATTGAGAGGCACTATCCTTGTGGTAAAGGTGAATCCCATGCTATCATGATATATGTTAACGACATCATATTTTTTACTAGATTTTCGCCTACATCATTAGAGCAATTGATTCCATTTTGTGGACTAGGAATCAATGTCAGGTCAGGAAATTAACATAATCAAATGTGGTTTTATTTGTGGTTTAGATGATATTGTTATCAAAAGTAGAATTTTGGGCACTCTTTGTATTCAATTGATGGAGGACTCCTTTGGTTATCTTGGTATTCCTTTTGTGAGAAGGCAAGTAAAGATTCAACACTTTGATTTTCTTCTTGACAAGATTGAAGGAAAGGTGGCATCTTGGAAGGGGAACTATATGTATTTCATTGGTCACAAGATACTTATTGCCCACACTATCTCATCTATTTATTTGTATTCCTTAGTTGCTACTAATGTTTCTTCCAACATTACTAAATTATTCAAATCCATGTTTTCATTCTTTCTTTGGAGATCCAGAGAGAACAAGAGTTTTAGACTATGGGTCATGGGACAGAATCACCCGACCTCTCTCAAATAGTGGTGTCTTGGTCTGCCTTCTATAGATCTATCTACCAAAGAATCCAGATATAAAGCACGTTTGGAGATCCTTTCTATCAACTCTCAATGGTCGACTTTTTTATAGATCAAAATGGGCAAGTACATACAACTATAGTCAGAGCATCTTTCTCGCCTACAGGAAACAAGGAGTGTTTGCATCCCCATCTTGGAATAAAAGTTGGAACACATGGTGTGAGCAACCTTGATGGTCTTTTTCTAGAAGTTTAAGGAATGTCAACATTGATTTCAAAGTTAGAGACTTTTGGGTTGATGATGAGGGTTGGGATTGGCTTTCTTTGTCCCATATTCTTAATGCTAATGGCATTTAGCTGATTGTTTCATGTTATTACTAGTATAGAAGATAAATTGATCTGGCATCATACACTCCTACTATTGATGGATTGTTTACACTAAAGTCATCCAAAGTTGTCATCACTAATGCTAAAACTTTTGATCTTATCATTTTTTGGATGTGATGCAAAGGTCCCCTATCTTGGGACAATGCAATTTTATGGAAGGTAGCTAAATCTTCTATCTCTATTGATGATAATATCTCCAATTTCCACATTCCCATGGTGTCCATTTGTAACTATTATGAGCACCCTCACACAAAAACAATTTTGTACCTCTTCCTATTTAGTGAGGTTGCTACTTTTTTCTGGAGGAAATTCCATATGTTGATGATGATGGTGAATAACACATGTATAACTAATTTTAATTATTTGTTTTCTCCAGTGCAAAAAGAATGGTATAAAGGGATGGTTATTTACATGACATCCTCTTCTCATTTTTTGGTCAATTTGTAGGTATAGGTGTGCGGTGAAAATTGACAACAAAAAGCTTCAGTTAAATGTATTATGGGATGAGGTGATCTATATTACAAATCAAAGACTTACCAAACAACCTTTTAATTTTATCATTGGCATGGATTTCTACAACAAACTACTGAAGTCTGGCATTGTGAAGATAAGGTTGAGACTCAGAAATGTCAGACTACATAGATGGTTATCGTCTGATGTTGTGTATCTGAAATTCAATTTGATTGTTGGCTTTGATGTTGTTGGTGACAGCTCTAAAAGGTGATGGGTGGCCAGAATTGTTGGAAGCTATCATGGTTACACAAGGATGGCATCCAAATACTGACTAAATGGTGATGCACATTTAGAGGCTCTCATTCATGGTGTATAGTAGCTTTGAAACTAGCTCATGATAAAAATCTGACTAGAATAGTTATTGAGGTTGATGATTAATATTTGCATCATATTATTTGGGGTTATTCACCCATCTAGTGGTGTCTTATTTCATATATCATGGATATTAAATTCATTGTGAACAAATTCTCCATTAACGACCATTATGTACCTAAAGGTATTAATATTGTGCCTAAAGAGCTAGGCATATGGGGCAACTATTTGGATGATGAGATTGTTTTTCTTGAGCCATCTCTACTGGTAGTGAGGATAAGAGGTCTTCTAAACATGGAGAGTAGAGGTATACCATATATTGATACATCTTGGACAAACACATGGATGTTTTCTTGTGTAGTAGATAGAGTTTTTGTGTGGGGTACTTTCTTTTTTGTTGATTCTTTTCTATGTATTGGCTTCATGATGTGGTTAAGACGCGCATACTATGAGCGGTGTTGTAATGTCATGATTGGTTTTTTCTACACAAGGAAGGTCAGATGAATACATTTACCTCATGGTTTAATTAAAAAAGGTCAATTTGAGTCATAGGATAGCCAGATCACCCTAAGAATGGGAAAGTGGGTCATTTGTATGCACTATGGTCTCATGGTTATTACTTGGAAGGTACTTGCCAAGTCAATGATAGGAAGACACATAAATTCATGTGGATATAAATAATGTAGTAAGATTTCAATAATGTTTCCTTTCTATGTGGTTGGTAATCATAATTTGAGCTTACAAGTTATGAATATCATAAGTATAGTAGAGAAGTACGTGTGTTCATAGTGTGCAATACTTAAATTATAGATTTTGTGCTATTATTAGAAGTTTAAGTTGTGTAATGATGATGTTTGTATCAATAAAGATAGTATATTTTAAATGTGAAAAAATATATAATTTCACAAAAAATGTTCATTATATTTTATCCTTATATACCTCTATGGTAAAATCTACCAATCATTGAGGTAGTATACTCATAAAATCTACTAAATTTTTTTAGGTTTTGAGAATGGTGCACATGAGGACTCCATTTATAGTAGTCTTCACCCATTATCATTTCCTTTACCTACTAAGATCATATGTGCTTGTTGTTATTGCTAATAAATATTAATAGTCCCTAAACACTTTGTCTCCTTGGAGAATATTTTTAAAAGAATTATTTTTGGTGACATAGTTGAGATGTCTAAGGCCTTATCTATTCTTCAAACTTTGGGCCCTGATTTTACCTCCATCTCAATATAGCAAACATAGAAATTTTCTAGCCTTATAATGATCCAAGAAGGTCCCCATGTAGTGGATTTTTTCCCTCTTGACATTTGTCATCCTACGTAGGGGGTGAAGATCCTTAGTGGTCTAGTTTCCTTTGACCCAAAATTTTCTAGGATTTATTGAGGAAGCGTGCGGACAAATCTCTATCTATTATGAACCTCCTAGCTTCACTAAATTATTCACAATATGAACTTCTTATTCTCAAGTCATGTGTTGGGATGCCAAAGCTTTTATTCTCCCTTCCAACAACACCACAATATTCTATTGATTCATCCTTGGATGACTTCGATTGCGGACTCTGATGTTGCCTGACACACAAAATAGTTAGTGATGCCAATTGATTTGGTGATCCATAGTGGTGTGTGGCCATAATGTTGGTATGTATGCCTAGAGAGCCAATCATATGATGATTGGTATATGGCATTAGATACCTGATTTGATAATTATAAAGGCAAGCTTCCAATTTATTTTTGTACATTCAGTGATGAGATAATGAATTGCATAATAAATGTCTAGAGAATGATATTACTCAATGACGTATGTTTTCAAGTACGTGACTTAGAAGAATGAGATCATACAGATGTTAAGAGTATATACATTCTCATTATGTCCCTGATCAGTTGTTATTGTGGAAGGGAGATGGACAACAATAACACATAAGATCAGAGTGTGAGTTGGTTGATGACTAAATCTCATTAGTCATGATATGGCAATATCACACCAAGCACACAGATACATGTTAGGTAATAGTGTATAGGACAGACCCACCATGAGACTGGCACATGGAATACATCATCATGGAAGTCATAGTCAGGTCTCATAGTGATGGTGGTGGTTGTGGTTCTTAGACCTGATATCACCAACTCATCACATGTCGTTGGGTACACTTTGACATCATCAAACACAGTCCTGAAACATGGGTTGTTATAACGGTGATGATTGGGTGACTATGACACATGGAGATTGACTGTGAGTGATAGTATGGAATTTATCCCTCTGATAAGAGTATGATATCCAAGGCCTCTTGATTAGAGAGACTAAGAAAAATATGACCATACGCATGTGAGTCAATATGTGATATTGAGCTTACATATATCTCATTTAGTTTGCTCTGGTTCAAGGAATAAGATTGAATAATAATGAGGATGACTACTCCATTCCTCTAGTTCAATCTGGATATCAGTGACAAAGGAACTATACAAACATTGTAACACCATACACATATTGTAGGTTGAAGTTGCTCCCCAAATTTTCATTCACTTGGGTAGCAATGACGTGTGACTAGGCACCACTCTTTGCTTGTGATGTCATAAGCTAGTTATGTACATTCACTCCCAATGTGATACCTGACCTATAGGGTCACACACATAGGAACATTTAGAAGAGTAGTTTGATCTTGAATGATAATTGAATTGATTACTAAAGTATTTAGGTATTTTTAATTCATGAAACGGATCAGCTGACTAGATTGCCAAATGATTAGTTCAAGTGTTGAGATTGTTGTTTAGAGTGTTAGGTTGATTATATTGTACAACGGTTGGAATTCTGCCTAACCTGGGCTGCGAGACACCCGTCTCGCTTGTGTGAAACGGTCGTCTGGCTTGGTGTGAGACGCCCGTCTCAGTTGCACCAAACAATCATTTGGTTTGGTGCGAGACACCCATCTCAGTTGCACCAAACGCCCGTTTTGGGGGTACGTCAAGTTGAGTACTAAATGGAATTGAATTGTCAACATATGTGTAGAACTGGAAGGTGTGAAACAACTATCTTGTGTGCAAGATGACCGTCTCACTGGGAGAGATGATTGTTTTATCGCACGCAGGTTGTGAAACTTCTAGAAAAGTTGTGAAAATTCAAGATCTACTTGTCCTTTCCACTCCTGCTTCACATTGGTTGAGGACTGGGAACCCTGACCCTAACCCCTCCTATATATAGGGGTACTGGGGGTTTCCCAGAGAACAACTATTACACAGATGATGCGATGATTTTGAGTCACATTTATAGACCTGTTTGATATGTGTTTTATGCTTTTATTAGTCATTTTTATGGTTAATGTTGCATAATTCATCCATTTTGGTCTTTGCTACTATTTCATGTCAAATCCCCTTTATTTCATTGTTTTGAGCATTAATTGTCAAAATATTATTATTTGTGTGAATTTATGTGATCTTGTGTTTGAATTTCAGGACAAACGAGTATTTGCTTCCGTCGATACCATCGACGGTAGTCGATACCATCGACTTGGTCACAGGTTGCCAGCCGAAAGGAGCAGCAAAGCGTCGATACTATCGACTGGGATGTCGATGGTATCGAGTCACCTTCAGGTTGCTTGCAAAGAAGCAGTCGATAGTATCGACACCAAGTCGATACCATCGACGCACGGAGGCTACAGCGACACAAAATGACAAAATTGTCGCTACAGGGTAGTCGATACCATCGACCCAAGTCGATGGTATCGACACCACATCAGGCACTCGGACGAAAGGAAAGAAGGGCTGCCGCTACCACACTGGGTCGATACCATCGACCCGCGTCGATGGTATCGACACCGTCAGATATGCGTTTGATTCAGATTGATCCCAATCGGACGGCCGTGGTTAATTAGCAACCTAATGAGGGAGTTATACCTAATGACGGCCGCCCAGACGTGGGGATCATCCCATTAGCCATTGCACGAGTACCGAGGAGCAGGAGAGAGGAGAACAGAGGCCATAAGCTCATACCAATTGATTCGGACACCGCAGAAGACGGATTTCACCACCGAAAGGCGGGAGAGCACGTGTTCTACGCAAAGGATCAACCGGTTCTTCTCCGTTCAGGGGTTTCACCTCTCAATTCACATTTTTCTCATGATTTTCCTAATCTCTACCTTGTACTTATTTGAGATGAACATGCGGGGCTAATCCCCTTCGTCTTTAGGACCGGGAGTAGCCCAATAATTCATTGTATGACAGTTTTATAATAGTAATTCATATTTTATCTCTTAAATCCATGGTATAGCTTCGTTTTCTCAATATATTGTTATGCTTGATCACCATAATAATAACCTAATGCCCTTAATCACTTTAAAAGAAGGATTAACAGCTGAAAAGAGATGAAATCTACATTAATCGATAAATCCCTTGACCAAGGCGGTGTAAAATTAATGGTGGATACTGAGAGATCGTTCATAATGCATCTAGTTTAGGGTATAGGTTACTACGACAGTGGAACCGACCTAAACCTAGATAGTGAATTATACCACGACAGTGGGTAATTCTGTTTTCAGGCCACTACCCGGATAGAGAGATAAAATTGAGGCATTATATAAAATCTAATACAATGAAAACCCGCGGTGAAACCGCAATCCTAAAGATACCCTTTTGAATTGATTAAATTAACATTTAATCGATCGTTTGTTTTATTTTGTTTTTGTTTTCTTTTATTTTTAACAACAACCCTAAATTTGTTATTCGGCTTAGCTGATCGCAAATAGTTAGTACGAGTCTCCAACAATTTCGAGTATCCCTGTGTTCGACTCGGGCCTCACAAAGGCGTGTACTACTCGACGTGTTCACTTGCATTCTAGCGCATAGTAAAATTGCGTCAAGTTTTTGGCGTCGTTGCCGGGGATACGGCGAATTGTTGGCACTTTGAGTGCTATGAGCGGCCACTCTAGGCCACAATTTTTTTTTTTACTTTGAAACAACTTCAAATATTTTCTTTTTATTGTTCGTTAATTTTGATACTCGTCAAAGCACTGTACTGAACTAAAACTTTCCTATTTCAGGTACGTTGCATGGTGCAGACGCGTAGTACAGACTACGCGAATCACGCACCCGAGGTTTCGTTTCTGGGACCTGAGGACGAGGAGTATCACGAGCAAGAGCAACAAGAAGAGGTAGATTCCGAACTTGAACAGGAAGAGATGGCCGAGCCACAGACTATATGGGAGAAGATCAAGGCTTCTTCCTCATCAGCTTCCAAAGGGCCTATAAAGAAGCAGGCAATCAACATACCTACATATAAGATTGATCCGGCGTTGATAAATCTGGTGAAGTCGAATGCTTTTCATGGGCTTAAGAATGAGGATCCCGTCGTTCACATCATCCAGTTTGTTGAGAACTGTGACATGGTAAAAATTGATAGGTTTCCACAGGATGCACTGTATCTCAAGCTTTTCCCGAGTTCATTGGCGGGAGCGGCACGAGAGTGGTTACACAACTTAGATGATGAGTTTTTGGAATCCTGGGACCATATGGTGGAGGTCTTCTTTGAGAGGTTCTTCCCTCCTGAGAAGACTAACGACATGATCCGGAAGATTCATAATTTTACCCAACAGGCCGGGGAAACATATTCTGAGACCTGGGAGAGATTTCAGGTCATGCTGAGGAGGTGCCCACATCACGGGCTGGATAAGGAGACGCAGGTGAAGATCTTCTATTTTGCTCTCTCTGAGCACGGTAGGAGTAATTTGGATTCAGCTGGGTTAGGATTCTTTCTGAACAATACAGACACCATATGCTGGGAAATACTAAAGAATATGGCTAGAAAGCAGTCATGGGGTGAGAGAGACAGAGGCCCGGTAGAGCAAGTTCGAGTAGCAGGTGAGTCCAAGGCAATGAAAGAGTTGAATGAGAAGATGGATCTTCTCGCAAAGAAGCTACTGGAAAAGGAGGATAATGAGTCCGGGGATGAGGCTCAAGTCAAATACATGAGACAACAGCAAGGTTATAGGAACAATGATTATTCATGGAGAAAAGACAAAAAGTTCTCGTGGAAGGATCTGAACAATTTTCTGTAGGATCCGGATGCCAAGCCCTCGCCAGTCGCAGAAGACAAGAGCACGGAGTTGCTCAATCATGTTATAAAGCAAAATCAAGAGCTAATGAATACATTTGGCCAGCAAATCAAACAGCAAGGAGAGTACATGAATCAATTCGGGCAAACATTGCAGAGCCATGGGGCTCAAATGAGGACCATTGAGACATCCATGCAACAGATGGCAGCCGAGATCGCCAGTTTGAAGAAACCGGCACATCCAGGTTTTCCGGGGAATACCAATGTTCCTGGGGGAAACCAGCAAGCAAAGGCTATTCTGCTTAGAAGTGGCAAGAAAGTGTTGAATCCAAGAGCTGAGGAAACAAGCACACCACAAGCTGAAGTAGAAGGCGAAACCAATGAGGAGCAGCCCGCACAAGTCACAGGGTAGGTTGAGGACACAGCTATGGATGATATTGAAGAACAGGTTGCAGAGGAGGAACCTCAGAAAAAGACACCCTATGTGCCACCTCATCAAAGGGCACAAGCTGTTCTGGTCCCGTATCCAAATAGTGCCAAGGCAAGGAAGGTAGATGCTCAGTTCAAGAAGTTCTTAGACAGTTTTCGGAAGCTTTCAGTCAATATCCCTTTACTGGAAGCCATTGAGAAAATTCCATCATACGGGAAGTTTCTAAAGGACGTTATTACCAAAAAGAGGAAAATTCCATATACAGAGGTCGTCGTGCTAAAGGAGCAAGTGAGTGCCTTCATCATGGGCACTTTTCCGCCAAAGAGGCAAGATCCAGGGTGCTTTAACATTTCTTGCTATATTGGGAAGGTTAAATTTGGCAAAGCGCTATGTGACTCAGGGGCAAGCATCAACTTGATGCCCCTTTCGACATTCAAAAAGCTGGGATTGAAGGAGTCACGGCCAAGCAATATGACGATTCAATTGGCGGATAACTCTGTGGTGAAGCCTTATGGAATCTGTGAAGATGTGTTAGTAAAAGTGGATAGGTTTGTCTTTCCGACAGATTTTTTGGTCATGGAGATGTAGGATGAACATGGCAACGAGCTGTTACTTGGACGTCCTTTCCAAGCTATAGCCGACATGATCTTAGAGATGGGGAGAGGTCGCTTGACCTTGGGCATAGCCGATGACCGCTTTGAGATGGTCATGCCTTCTAGTACTGTGTCATCTAAAGCAAAGGAACAATGCAATATGGTAAAACATATGGATTGTAATATTTCACTCTGCCTTGGGAAGCCATTTCTGGACATGGATCATGTGATGAGCAAGGTGGACAATGGAACTTTGGCTGTGGATATCATGGCGCAGACCAAAGTAGTTTCTTTGTGCAAAGCTGTGGGATTTCCTAATGATGAGAATGAGGACATTCCGCTTTCTCTGGAGGATGATGTGATTACTATATCTGTTTCTGATGCATACCCAGAATTACCATTGGAGGCTTGCTTGCTAAATATTACATATGATTGGATGAGGAGCAAATCACTCAAGGAGTGCGCTAAAATGCTTCAGATGCTTCCATGCTTCTATGTGAGGCATTATGAAGATTTAGGCGAACTTCCCCCGCCGCTTCAATCATCTCTTATCAGCCCGCCAGATCTAGAATTAAAGTCGTTGCCCCCGCATCTCAAATATGTCTTTCTAGCTGAGGAAGACAAGTTACCGGTGATCATTTCTGCTTATTTGAGTGCGGATGAGGAGGAACAATTGTTGATAGTGTTGAAGAACCACCGGGGAGCTTTTGGGTGGTCCGTTGTAGATATTAAGGGGATTTCCCCTACTCTATGTCAGCACAAGATTCGGCTCGAGGAGGGAGCCAAGCCCATGATTCAACCTCAACTTGGGATGACCCAATTCTTCTTAAGCAATGCAGGGATGGTATCTTGTGCAGGTGTGTGCCTGAAGTGGAGTATGAGAGCGTTCTCCGTCATTGCAACGCATCACCTACGGGAGGACACCACGCCAGCTCGCGCACGGCAGCTAAGGTTTTGGAAAGCGGCCTTTATTGGCCAACTTTGTTTTGAGATGCCTACGAGTTTGTGAGGCAATGTGATTCCTGCCAAAGAGCAGGTAATATCTCAAAGCGATAGGAGATGCCCTTGAATGTGTTTCAGGAAGTGGAGGTATTTGATTTGTGGGGCATAGATTTCATGGGACCCTTTGTGTCCTCAAACTCCAATTTATATATTTTATTAGCAGTTGATTATGTGTCGAAGTGGGTAGAAGCAATACCCACAAGGCCTAATGATTCTACTGTAGTGTGCAGATTCGTGAAAGAAAATATTTTCTGCAGGTTTGGGGTACCCCGAATGATAATCAGTGATGGGGGTACGCATTTTAGGAATCAGAAGTTCTCAACTTTATTGAAGAAATATGGGGTCAAGCACAACATAGGTACCCCATATCATCTGCAGACCCAAGGGCAGGTGGAGGTCTCCAATCGCGAAATTAAAACGATTTTGGAGCGTACGGTGGTGTCCACGAGGAAGAACTGGAGTGCCCTATTACCGGATGCATTGTGGCTTACAGGACGGCTTACAAAACACCTATAGGCACCACGCCTTTTAGGTTGGCGTATGGTCGGGCTTGTCACCTACCGGTAGAGTTGGAGCACAAGGCCCATTGGGCGCTTAGAAGGCTCAATTTAAGTTACAATGAAGCGGGGAGGAAGAGAATGCTTATATTGAATGAGCTGGACGAATTACGGATGACAGCATATGAGAACGCACGGATATACAAGGAGCGCACAAAGCTGATCCACGACCGCCACATCCAGTTGCGCACGTTCAAAAAGGGAGATAGTGTTTTGTTGTTCAATTCACGACTCAAGTTGCATCCCGGGAAGCTCAAATCCCGGTGGAGTGGGCCATTCGTGGTAGAAGAGGTCAAGCCACACGGCGCGATTTTGGTGTGTGATGGTGATACCACGTTTTTGGTGAATGGACAAAGATTGAAGCTCTATTTTGGTGAAAATTACAAGAGGAAGGTGAATGAGGTCAAACTCATCTCACTTTCGGATGAATGAGGTGCCTGAAAGCCGTCTAGCCTAAGACGTTAAATAAGGGTGCTTGTTGGGAGGCAACCCAACCATCGGTACATTAGGATAGTTCATGTACATTCGTAGGTTGATTTATTTTGGCTTGATTTTTAGTGTAAAAAAAGATATCGTGATCGGTTTGTTTGATGTGCAGGCTGAAGCAGAGTCGATACCATCGACACACTGGTCGATGGTATCGACTGGGTTACAGGTTGACGGCTACAGATTTCAATCTGGGTCAATACCATCGACGGCCTCGTTGATGGTATCGACATACCTACAGGTGGTCGTGAAAGTGAAGTCAATGGTATCGAGACACTAGTCAATACCATCGAGATCTCTGAAGATTTACAGACAAAATCGACTCAGGAAAGTCGATACCATCGACGGCCTCGTCGATGGTATCGACATGGATACAGGTTGAAATGCAAAGTGGCGGTGTTGCAACGAAGAAAAGTCGATACCATCGACCCCCGTCGATGGTATCGACCATCCACGTCACCGATCCGCGCAAACAAATCAACGGCGATCGTGGCTTCCACGTCATCAATCCGGGTGAAGCGTCGATACCATCGACCCGTGTCGATGGTATCGACACGTCAGCGATCTGGGATTCAAGATTCAGCCATCGTCAGCCGTCGATACTCGCGATGGGGGTGGATAGCATCGAGACGTGTCCATACCATCGACTCACGTCGATGGTATCGACGGGTCAACAATGGCGCCGGCCAAGTCTATTTAAAGAGATTCATTACGTCATTTGACGTCACACCTTCAGAGTGATCTCCCTCCCTTGTGCCAAGCGACCCCCCGAGCCATCCAAGCCGACGAAGAGCAGCACCGAGTGAAGATCTTCACCGAGTGGAGATTCAACTCTCCAATCTGCACCGAGCTCTCTTTCTCTAATCCCTTTTCTCTCGCAACCATGGTGCACGTCGCTGGAGCATCATCCTCTCGTGCGAATCTAATGGATATCACGGAGTTCGTGCCACCTCCTCCCGCGTCGGTATCACGCCCGTGCATGATCCACCCATCTCCAGAGGTGAAGAAGATCTATGAAGAGATTTTGAAGAGGAAGATTGAGCCTACCCGGTATGTGGACCGGGATATGATCCAAGAGCTCGGATTTGAGGCCAACTTGGCCTACGTTCTTCAAGGCCAGGCGAAACGCACAAGCCTGAGGCCCGATGAGTTGCAGTACCATGCGGATGGCCAGCCATTTTTCGGCGAGTGGCCAACTTACAAAGAGTTGGTGGCGGAGTTCATGGCGTCATTTGACGTCTGCGTCGTGCCCAACGACGTCGTCGCCACCGATCGTGAGTGGATCAAGGGTCGGGTGTCTTTTCGGCTTTTCAACATCGACTACAACATCACTCTCCGACAGTTCAATGTGATATTCAACTGGAATCATTCCCAGTACGACCACCGGCGACCGGACAACCGCACCGAGTATGTCTTCGCCGAGCTGGTGACGGTGCCGGTGGGCAAGACAGTGAGCTACCACAATGTTGCGGTAGCGGATTTCGAGCACCCATTCGTCCGGGTACTACGTCGGATGTTGAGTTTCACATTTTTTGCTCGTGGCGATCTGGCGCTGAGCAAATTTCAGGAGACCAACCTTTTCTTTCTCTACAAGCTCCTAAAGAGACAAGAATGCAACTGGGGTGCGTTCTTCCTGCAGCGAGTTCTGGCGGTGAAGAGGAGTACGAGGAAGGCCCCGATTCATTTCGGTGGGCTCATCACCAAGTTGGCACACTACCTCAGGCTCAACTTCTCCACTATGACCCCGCTTTCCACGAAGAGCAAGGTGAACGTGCAACATCTGCACCGTTCTAACCTTATTCTTCTGCGGGATGGTTTGGCGTACGCACACTACCACGTCAACCATGCCTACCAGGAGTGCACGTTGCCCGATCCCGTCTTCAACATCGAGGGGGTACAACACTTCCGATGGCCAATCATAGCCATCGCCAACTCCGATGAAGAAGGTGGGGACGGCGGCGGCGACGACGGACAGGACGACGAGGCTGAGGAGGAAGAGGAGGCCTTTACACCTCTTCGAGCACGAGTGGCACCCTGGAAACGTCCTCGGATGCATCTAGGTGCATCATCATCATCACAGCCTACGCTGCCTTCACCACAGCCCTCGCAGCCGAGCGAGGATGCCTATTCCATGCAAGGCATGTACAGCATGCTGCAGGACGTCCACCAGACACAGCAGCAGCATATGGAGATATATGCCGGCATTCAAGACACTACGAACCAGATACTGGACAACCAAAGGGCGATGTTCGAGAATGAACATCTTCTCCTCGACAACCAACAACAGATACATAATCAGTTGCAGCGTATGGAGATGCAGTAGGAGCCCTTCTATGACCACTATTGGAGCCAGAGTTACTTTGGAGGCTATCCGCAACCTCCACCTAGGGCCCAGTTTGATCCAAGCTTCCAGGGGGAGTATCCTTCTTGGGACCCTACGGCTCCGTACTACCCGCCTCCACCACCACAAGATTGATCTGGTATCACTGTTCCAATCTTTAAGTTTGTTTTTGACTATGAGGCCATAGTCGAATTCAAGCTTAGGGGGGTAGTTGGAACAGCTTTATCTTTTAGTGTTTTTAGTTTTCAGCTTTATTATTTGTTCTTGTTATTTGTTTCTTGCAATGTTAGTTTTTGTAGGATCCGCATGCTATCTAGTGTAATCGTGGATGTCATAAAGTTGTGTCATCTCATTAATAGTGCATGGGAAAATCAAGGGAAATTTAAACAATTTTGTGTGTTTGAAAAGCTTGTCTTGTTTAACCTTGGGCACATATCCTATGAAAATGATTGGTTTTGTCAACTTTAAAACAATATTTCACAACTAGACTCCTAATGATTCATGAAAGTGGACAGAAATGGTTGTTTGAGCCTAAACTGACCAAATGGTAATGAGACTCTAATTGGAAGTAAGAGAGAGAAACCTTTAAACTACTACACAGGTCAGTAAGGAGGGACGCATAATATCTTTCTAAGGTTCAGTCATCTAGTCTTGTGATCGCTCCACCTCATTGTTTCCATAATCCACCCAAGAATTGGAAGTAAAGTGCAGTTTTAACTCTCTTTGCTTGCATAGCATTTAGATAGGACTTGCATTGAGTTTATTTCCATACGTTTTGAAAAAAAAAAAGAAAAAAAATTAGAATAGTGATACATGCACAGTACCCTTAGGTGCATGCCATGTAGTTTCATTCATAATTTCCATGCATAAAGTATATCATGTATCTCAATTTTTCTCCAATGGTGAATTAAATTGTTCCATACCTTCTAAATAGTGTAAATTTCTGAGTATGTGGAAAAATAGCCCAATAAAATTATCTTTAAGCAATTATGGATATAAGGGTTGAAAAGGAAGAAAAAAAATCTGAAAATTTTGCATAATGAAAAGGGAAAATGTTATTTAGAAGCAATTAGAATAAGAAGGAGAAAGGAACATAATATCACCTGCATTTCAAGATGATTGAGTACATGGTGTAACTTAATTAGATGTCTATCTCGTTTTGAGATGGATGGTTAGTGCATGCATCATTCCACCCAATTTTAGGCATTAGGGCATTTCTCATGTGCACTTGCATCATGTAGGACATTTTTGTATTATGCATGTTGAAACAGTACAATACTTTCACTTTCTTCCATGAGCCACCCATCTTCATCCACCCGTTGCTCGGATTGGTAGGCCACCATGAATTTCTCCTCACGAATGAATATCATGAGAACTGCTTCCATGTAGATGGTAGTTAGGGCGAGCAACGTAGTATAAGCGATCACAAGATGCACCAAGTCTGAACCGGCGATTTTTATTATGTTAACTGTCTTATGTGATAGTGTGCATCAGTTTAGAGGTCAATTTCTTTTATGGATGATTACTGTCGCCTTCAGGGTAATTACTGTTATGTGGTTAGAGAGGGCCGATATGTGAATGTCCGGTGGGAGTCATATGGGGTGTTGGTTGTGGTGTGTTGTTTTTCAGTTGACATTGGCAATTCTATTCTAAGGATTAGTTGCTCGAGGGCGAGCAACGTTCAAGCTTAGGGGAGTTTGATGCGATGATTTTGAGTCGCATTTATAGACCTGTTTGATATGTGTTTTATGCTTTTATTAGTCATTTTTATGGTTAGTGTTGCATAATTCATCCATTTTGGTCTTTGCTACTATTTCATGTCAAATCCCCTTTATTTCATTGTTTTGAGCATTAATTGTCAAAATATTATTATTTGTGTGAATTTATGTGATCTTGTGTTTGAATTTCAGGACAAACGAGTATTTGCTTCCGTCGATACCATCGACGGAAGTCGATACCATCGACTTGGTCATAGGTTGCCAGCCGAAAGGAGCAGCAAAGTGTCGATACTATCGACTGGGATGTCGATGGTATCAAGTCACCTTCAGGTTTCTTGCGAAGAAGCAGTCGATAGTATCGACACCAAGTCGATACCATCGACGCACGGAGGCTACAGCGACACAAAACAACAAAACCGTCGCTACAGGGTAGTCGATACCATCGACCCAAGTCGATGGTATTGACACCACATCAAGCACTCGGACAAAAGGAAAGAAGGGCTGCCGCTACCACAATGGGTCGATACCATCGACCCGCGTCGATGGTATCGACACCGTCAGATATGCGTTTGATTCAGATTGATCCCAATCGGACGGCCGTGATTAATTAGCAACCTAATGAGGGAGTTATACCTAATGACGGCCGCCCAGACGTGGGGATCATCTCATTAGCCATTGCACGAGTACCGAGGAGTAGGAGAGAGGAAAACAGAGGCCAGAAGCTCATACCAGTTGATTCGGACGCCGCAGAAGACGGATTTCACCACCGAAAGGCGGGAGAGCACGTGTTCTACGTAAAGGATCAACCGGTTCTTCTCCGTTCAAGGGTTTCACCTCTCAATTCACGTTTTTCTCATGATTTCCCTAATCTCTACCTTGTACTTATTTGAGATGAACATGCGGGGCTAATCCCCTTCGTCTTTAGGACCGGGAGTAGCCCGGGAATTCATTGTATGACAGTTTTATAATAGTAATTCATATTTTATCTCTTAAATCTGTGGTATAGCTTCGTTTTCTCAATATATTGTTATGCTTGATCACCATAATAATAACCTAATGCCCTTAATCACTTTGAAAGAAGGATTAACGGCTGAAAAGAGACGAAATCTACATTAATCGATAAATCCCTTGACCAAGGCGGTGTAAAATTAATGGTGGATACTGAGAGATCGTTCATAATGCATCTATTTTAGGGTATAGGTTACTACGACGGTGGAACCGACCTAAACCTAGATAGTGAATTATACCATGACAGTGGGTAATTCTGTTTTCAGGCCACTACCCAGATAGAGAGATAAAATTGAGGCATTATATAAAATCTAATACAATGAAAACCCGCGGTGAAATCGCAATCCTAAAGATACCCTTTTGAATTGATTAAATTAACATTTAATCGATCGTTTGTTTTATTTTGTTTTTGTTTTCTTTTATTTTTAACAACAACCCTAAATTTGTTATTCATCTTAGCTGATTGCAAAATAGTTATTAGGAGTCTCCAACAATTCCGAGTATCCATGTGTTCGACTCGGGCCTCACAAAGGCATGTACTACTCGACGCGTTCACTTGCGTTCTAGCGCATAGTAAAATTGCATCAACAGACAATTGAGAATCAGTTGCTCTGATAAGTGTTATCCTCTCTGGTTGTGGTAACCATGAGAGCCCAGGCAAGTCCTACCCGACTAGGGAGGGATATCCATGGGAGAGCAACAATGGAGGGTCATTATTGTGGGAGATCATGTTGGTAACTAGTACACCAACGGGAGGGACAACTCCTTCCTATCCATTCCTACAGGACAACATGATTTCTAGTTGGTACATGTGGACTACTCTAGAGACAGGAGTATGTTGGTTGCTGCTAGGAGGACAACGTCAACTCGCAGTTAGTGGCAAGATCTGAGGAGTCATTGCAGTAGTTGTTCGAGTTTGTTGTCCATCAAGGAGCAGTCAGACAAGTCTGAGTGCGACTAGGAGATGCACAGATATCGTACAAGATAGAGTGTGCATCTATATCAACGAGGATTGTCGTTGGACTTGCTCCAAGACCAGGTATATCTTCCTGAAACCATCCTTCTCATTGCATAGTTATTGACGTGATCTTCTGGTTAATGGAAAATATGTCAGTAAAAAATTTGTTACCGTTGCCTACCTAATGTCATATTTCCCTACATATACTTCTAATGTATTATGGAGGGTTAGGCATTTTGACTGCCTGTGATGTTGGTATATATTCATATGTTGTGTCTCGACTCCACAAGAGAAAACTTCAAGATCATATTCTACTAGAGTTGGTTCTATTTCTATCGATGTGCCTATTTGACAATGTTTTTGCTACGTTACATGATCTACTACCATCTTTCTACTGGTCCAAGTTGTCATGTACTCTTTCTACCATCTGAAAGACACCATCTCTTTTGGAAAACACCTACAACAACATGGTCTTCCAGTGCTTCAAAACTTCTGACTGGTCACATCGACAACGAGCTATCCTTGCTTCTCTACAAGTAGATCATGCACAAGATTTTATTCTTGTTGTTCTTATTGATGGTCTTAGATTATTCATGGAACCTATTAAATATCGAGACTCCCTCTTTGGTATTATTTCTCATGCCCAGATAAAACCAACTAAAGAAACTTCAGTTGCCTTTCTTGGCACCCGAAAAGATGGTTTACACTGTCAGCAGCCTATAGACATCATTTTATTTTATTGGGTTGGTGGAAAACACACATGTGTTGATCTTATAGGGGTCTATCCTCTGACTGGTATCATTTCTAAAATCTTCATGTTAGGTCAACCTATCTCCGACGCAACCACAAAAAAAACCATAAGCTCAGGGTAGTGTGTGAGGCAAGCCATCATCATTTCCTTTCCTTTGCATTTGATGTCTTTGGGGTGCTAAATGATGATTCCATATCCTCTTACGACTCGTTCAACATATCATCAATAGGAACATGATGTTGACATCATCATCATCTTCTTCTAATTTTGTTCTTAGATATGTTGTTTTGCCATACAAAAATATTTTGTAGCCCAACTTGTAGCTCGTGCCTCTACGAAGGCATTAATGTAGGTGTTGGCTTGCAATCAAAACTAAATATATTTATCAATATTTATTATGTGATTTTAAATGTGCTTAGAATTGATATTTTGTACACATATTTGGCGTACAAACGTGTTCGTCTTCATGCTAACTAGTTCGTTTTTGTTAATTACGTCTTCATGTAAGTTTGTACATATGAGAATCATATTCTTCTATAATTTTATGTTATGTAGTATTAATGGAAAATCGGATATTAATTTCGATTCATGGTTATTTCCAATTTTCTTCTACATGAATTTTTTATGTTAATGAGTTGGATTAGGTCCAAACCAACCACCATAGCACCATGTTCTTGATTAGTGTTAGTGGTAATCTAACATATGATGTCCACAGTAGGCATTTTTTTCATGCTCATCCCCGTCCCAAGGGTGGGTCTTGGTCTATCACAAAACTAGATATTCATTTCTCATTTTTCATGTAAATGTATACAATCTTGCAAGTGGAATCATCAAGAATATATATTTGATATATTACAATTATTTTTTTGATATATGATTTACTAAGTTTTTAATGAAATGAACAAGGTACATAAAACTCAAATCTGACTAAATTGTATTACATATTATGAGGTAATCTTATTCGCAATGTATTATTAAAATTATATTATGACCAGACTATATATAAAAGACATGACGTGATAAAATCATCCAAAAGATTTTATCCAAACAAAGCATTTAAACATTGGTATTAGGATTATAAAAAATATGGGTTGTCTTTACAATTTGTGTTTTGGATAATGTTGTATGATTTGTTGATATATCATCTTCGGGGACAAATTAAAGATATAATGTTTATAGTGATTTAGGAATCCCAATTATGTAAAAAGTGAAGGTGAACCATGTGACATGACTCGATAGAATGAAGTTTCCTATGTAGACATTGGGTTGAGGTTAGAGTGTAATTCAAAATTAGGTAGCTTCATGTTATGGGATTTAAGTTAACCTTGAAGGGAGTAGTAGCAGTAAGAATAAAGATGCCATTCAATTATTGATATAGTCCATCAAAAAAATTATCACACCTCTCTAAGACTTCACTCTAGTATATCCTACCTAGTAGAGTGATGATTTCCAATAGTTTCAATGCTACTTTATTCATTAAATATGTTAGATACTCAATTGTGGTCAATACTCATCTAGTGGAACTAGATATGATAATATTGTAGGTAGGTTTCTCTCGTGGTGGTTTGTTTATGATGTATGGTTTAGTTTTTAGTTTTTTTTAGTTGTATTAGGTTTTTAAATGTACATTATCCTTGAAGATTGAACAAACATCGAAATTTAAAGGAGACAATGGCTTGTTGAATGTGAAAGGTGTTGTATCAAGATTGTTACTTTTATTTCCTAAAATTGGGTTAGAGGAGAGCAAACGAAAACATGCATGAGTGTTTTAGGGTTTGAGAACTAAGGTTACATTGGAAATAAGGGAAAATAAGAGGTAGGGTCTTAGGTGAAGGTGTTCCAGATGGATGTCATCCTTCTAGGATTAAGAGGGGTTCAATGGACATCTAGTCATGTTTTGGTGTCTTCAAAATAGGCTATTGAATAGGAAAATGAGGACAATAAGGTAGAGTGTAGGGAGGTATGTAGTGTTTGAGGGGGGTAGCCTCAATGGTTTAGGATTAGGTATGAGGGTCTAAGGATGGTTTTATATTTTATTTGGGGTATCACAAAGGTGATGGCACCCCTTGCGAAGGTTGGATAGGACTATGGCACTGGATAGTGTCTAGAAGAATGTTTTAGTTAAAACTAGGGACTTTATCAATTGTGTGGAAGGTTCTATTAGTTTACATGAAATTTCATGGTGTGCATGGGAAATGGGTGTCTCATGGTTTCGTAACCTAGGATCCCTTATAGTTTGTTGCTACCCCGGCATGGAGCATTATTTATAGCACAATTAGAGCATCCATTTTCTACTTTGTCCGCGCTCCTCGCTCAAAATTTCTCACAATGCTTGGAGATGGGATTCTGACTCATCATTGGTCAATTTCCCTCATGCCATCGCCAACACAAGCGTCTATGACTTCCCCACCCCTGAGTTAGGAAAAGGGGGAGCGCAATTATGTGAACCCTAGGGTACCCTAGTGTTTATGTTGTGAACGATATGGTGGCTTTATATAAAACTTCCCTACACAACAAGGGCGGCTTAGGAAAATAGCCCAAAAAATATTAACTGTAAACGTAGTGGGTAGTGTATTTATGCGTGAGTTGTGATCCAGACCATGATCCTATCCTAGATTCGCCACTTTGGCTTGTTCAATATAGAGACACGCACTGCTACAACTGATCAACTTGGGGAGTTCACCTCTTTTATTGAACAAAGCTATATGACAGTGGTATCGTGCAGTAGTACCAACTTCGCTAAAAAAGTTGGGAGTTGAGTTTCTTCTGGGACATACGAGGCATGGGATTCTCGCTTTGCTTGTACCAGGCGGGAACGTAAAGACAGGAAGATATTCTCAGATATTTTCTTCGATCACGGCGGGTTTTTGGCAACCCATGTTCTTTGAACCCAGTGGCGGGGCGCCGCTGCTGTTGCCAGCCGGTAGACGGTAGCACTGATGGGGCTCACGTGACTTGGCGTTCATGGTCCGCATCTGTCCAACTCTGCCGTGTTGCTTGCTTCTGTACCTCGGGCATGTTTTCTTTTACCTTTTTCGTTTTCATGTAGCTGGTTAGGCTGGTTTTCTACTTAGGCATCTGTTTGCGGTGCGGGTAACAAATTGCAAGGGACCGAGATACTGCTTCTAAGGCTGCGTTTGACATACAACTATGATAGGTTTATTTGCCATGGATAAATTAATCGGTAATATCTTAACTTTGTGTAAGATGCCCGTCATTTAGAGTAACGGCAAATAAATTTGTGGGCAAATTATCCGCCATTTGGTACACTTGTTTGTAGGCTGCGCTTATTTGTATCAAGTTTATCATTGCCTACACATAAATAATTTTGTATGTGTTGAACAGTCGGTTAAAAGATTGTGGAAAATTGACATCCACGACAAATATACATATTTCCTACCGCAAGGATTTGTTGCAGCAGGTTATCAGCGGATTTCTCGGTCAACTTATTTGTACAGTAACTTATTTATATTTTAATCTGCATAACAAATACCAGTTAAAATACCAGGTCAGGTTTGGTTGCTGTGCCGCCACTAAGACGGCACAACAAACGCAGCCTAAGTAGATCACTCTAGACAGTTTGTGATACCTATTACTTTGCAGTCTCGTTTATTTAACTTCAGCATGTCTTTTACTATTCATCTAGTGATTAATTTACAGAAACTGCTCCTTATTTACGTTGACGCCAGGACAAACGGACAAGGCCTGAAAAGGCGGCTTGTTATGTGGATCGCTTAACAAGAGATTTCGAAGAAAATTCTTCACCGGATTTTAAGAGACGGCAAAAACTTGCAATAACATTAAACAAACCGGCTTCATTTCATGAATAAGACGATACATCTGGTCCGGATGCCTTGTGACAACGAATTCTTCCGATAGAGCAGGGGTTAGGAACAGCAGGAATTTCAGAGACAATTTGGAACATGTCAATTTTCCCACGTACGTCTTCCCATTAACCTAATGTTATATACATCTTGTAACTTTCGGATTGATCTACAATAATTTTCAATGGCAGATCGAGAACAGAACTTCCCAAGTCTCTTCGTATACAAACTTGAGGAAGTTACATAATGCCCATAAGGATACATACAGTTAACCAAGCCTCTAATATCTAAGCCTCTTCGATGGACCTTGATCTATAATGGGATCAGGCTGCTGCTGCTGCTGGTCATCATTGTCATTGGGATTCTTGTCTTCAGATGTGGTAGGAACATATCCTTCTGGAAATGCCGGTGGAGGAGGAGCTGGTGGGAGCTGCATAGAGAAAATTCACTACTAGTAAATGATTTTACTTATTTTATACACAAGTTAAAGAAGAGTACAGCCTTACAAGCAAACAACGTAAGATCAAAAATGAAAGCCTGCTCAACCAGCTTCATTCTCCGATAATTTAGCACCAAAATGGATATAGTGGACTACATTTTATGAGAAAACATGGCCAAATGGAATAAAACTAGAACTTTTAACTTTTTGTTTCAAAACGCACGTCGTGTTTAGCTTAGCTAGATACCAGTCTTCATCATAAACATTGGTACACGCTGTTTTGGGATTGCACACGAGTTTGAAATCTTATTTGGACTGGATGGACCGAGTCTCTCAGATTCAAACCATTCATACTGGACAGAGAATGCAGCAACTTAAAAGTTATGTGAAGGTTTCAGGGTTAGTGAACATTACGGCATGCTATGTTGAATGGAGTTGAGGTGAAACATAATTCCAATTGCACATTTATCCTAGTAGTTTGTTTGCTATGAATTGATAGAAGATCAAAATCCAAGAGGTCATAGTTCGAAATACATAGAACTAAAAGCCCCAACCTATTCCACTAGGACTTTCTCACTCACATCGAGTAAACTCAATCCACCCTTGTCAGACTTACCAACCCACCCAGCCCCCAGAGTTCAGTCATCACCAACACCACAATCATAGTGGCCAGCACGATGACACCACTGTCCATCATTTCTTACTGTCATCAGAATTGCTGCAGCCATATCACAGTTATCACTTCTGCTACATTATCACTACCATCGTTGCCACCATTACTACCAATGTTGTATAGCTGCCGCAACAGCCACTATCGTTAGTTGTGAATGACATTTTAATATTTTATTTATATTTTAGTATAGATAAAAAAAAATATACGAACTCAATGCAAAAAGATTGAGCCAATCGAGTTCAAATGAACACAATGTGGGCACTGTTGGTTACACGTATACAAACTAATTTTTTCAAATAAGGAACACAGATTGCAGGCAGGGAATGAGGTATCCGATTTCAATGCCGTTTCGACAGCGTGGAAATGAAAATTTATCGAAATTTAATTTCAATAAATGCAACCGTGTCTGTTTCGACGCCAAAATGAACTAATTAAGTGATAAAATTTCACAGGCGTGATTTCTATACCTAAATGCATCATTTTATGCAATAAAAATTGGTACGGGTATAGGTGAGTGTCCTCCATGTGGGAGGAAAGGAAACTTTCCTGTTCCCTAGGGAAATTTTGAAATTTGGACAAAAAAATTGTTGATTTCGACATAGAGGCACAGTGGCAAGGTTTCGTAGCAGATGCTGCTGAAATCGAAAATTTTGAGGAAATTTTGACGATTTTGACAACTTCAATCCTTGATTGCAGGGCCATTATCGTTGGTCGCGTCCATTACCACCATCGCTACCTCTACCGCCATCACAGCCACCGCTGGTGTCATCACAGCTGCTACACAGCCACGGCCACTACCACTGTCTCTATCACCATTACCGCAATCTTTGTCGGTTTAACCGTCACAGGTGTTGCACCATAGCCACCATTATCATCACTACTACCACCAACCATCACAACTGTCGACATATAACTGTAGCCATTGTTAGTGTCGTCACCATTGTTGTCACCACAGCACCAAAGTCTCAGGGATTATTGATTCATGCCAAATACCAAGTGAGGCATTATCTCTGTAACATTCAATCAGATGTTATTCTTGGAAGCATTGCTGCCTTGGTGCCATTAAAGCAAATTGAAGACTCATTAGCTTTATTCCTAAAAGTGACACGAAATTAAGCTTTGGATGAGCCCAAGGGAGGTAGAATCAAAGCTAGTCCTTGAGAGAATGTTGTTAAAAGTTAATAGTACTTACCCCAAGTTGTCCTAAGTGAGAAGGCTAAGAAGGATTTTGGGGATAATATAGATGAGTTGATGCAGAAAATGCCAATAGAGGAGAAAATCATTCTCAAGAGCGGATTAAATGGCCCCATGTGGGAAGCAACAATGTTGGCTAGTGATTGTAATAAGGCTCATGGTAGTTTTGGATATGGCAGTAGAAATAGAGAGATGATTTTGCATATGCCTTTGAAATGATTTTGAATACAACCATTTCAAGAAAAGAGATGTATATCAGATCACGTGTAAAAGTAGGCACAGCTATAGTCAAATTGATTAATTTCTTACTAAGTGGATAGAAAGATATGCATGAGTTGTAAAGTGATCCATGGAGAACTCACTACTCAACATAGGTTGATAGTTATAGATATTAACATGAAGATCAATAGAAGGTAAGTAGAAAGTCATCCCAAACAGAAAATCAAATGGTGGAACTTTAGATGAGAGAAGAAAATAATTATATTATTGCAAACTTACCACGGGAGGCACTTAGAACTTGGATTCTGAAGTTAACAACGTGGCATAACATAAGTACTAAATTACAAGAATAGCCAAGGATTTTAAGAGAAAATCAAAAGGTTGTGGGCCTCAACAGAAAGACACGGTGATGGAATAGCAGGATACAAAAAGCTATTAAACTTATAAATCTAGAGATAAAAAGTTTCAGAGATATGAAATCCACAAAGAAGGAAGCTAAGAAAGCAATACAAGAGGCCAAATCTAGACATTTTGAAGAGATATATAAGAAGTTAGTTACAAGATCAGGGGAAAAGGATGTTTATAAAATGACTCATACAAGAGAAATGACAAGAAAGGATCTAGACCAAGTGAAAAAAAAGGTATCAACAATGAAGGTGGCAGGATATTGCTTGAGGACGATGTCCAAAATCAAAGGGAGAAAATACTTCAATAAGCTTTTTCAATGATGGTACTTCAAATAATGTCAAAGATTTGCATTGTTAACAAGATATCTATCACCTACATTCATCGAGTTAGACAATTAGTGGTCAAAAAGATTTTGAAAAAGACAAAATATGGAAGGCAAGTGTCCTTGTTGATTTTTGCAAGTGTATGGGTGGAAAAGGGGTTTGGTGATTAATGACTCTCTTCAATAAGAATATGCTTACAAAGGAAATACCAATTGAGGAGGAATGGTATTTTTAGTCCACATCTACAAGAACTAGGGAGATATTCAAAGTTTGCAAAAGCAATAGAGGTATCAAGTTGTGTGTCTCCTCTGAAGCTTTGGGAGAGCTTCATGGAGCAAAGATTAAGATCTATAACACAGATATCAAACAACCAATATGGATCATCCCTGGAAGATCCATGGCCTCGATATTTTTCTGATAAGGAGATATGCATATGCTTCTGTTGATTTCAAAAAGGCTTACGATTGAAAATTGAGATAAGTGCTTTGGTGGGTTTTAGACAAAAAGGGTGATCCAATCTAAATACATTGATTTGATTAGAAACATGTATGATAATTATCAGTGTTGGGACTCTAGGAGGGAGACTTCAAGATTTTTTTATTACGGTGTTGAGGTAGACCAAGGATTCACTCTGAGTCTTATGTATACGTTCTTGTAATGGATGATTTGACAAAACATGGCAAATAGTAAGGAAAGGGAAAATTGATATATATGATAAGAGGAATCCCCCTCCTTTATATAGGAGAAGGGAGAAGCATACAGACTTTAGACTAAACCCTAATGGGCCAAGACACACTTGGGCGCATATACAATTAGACTCAAATAACTTAATTAACTAAATTAATCAGACTCTCTTATACATGTTAAGAATAATATCTATTGGTGTATCTTATTTACAATTGATATTGTGTTCCTTGAGAAAATTAAGGACAAATTGAATTACAAAGTCGACATTTGAAGAAATGTATTGGAATCCAATTAATTTACGATCCACAAAACTGAATATGTGCATTGTAATTTAAGCCAATATACTATAACGAGTGGTAATTCTATGTTGGCTAGAGTGAATGTACATAATATGAAGGTTCTTTATTTGGGTTCTATTATTCATATAGACGGTGATGTTCAAGAAGATGTATTTCACAGGACTGATGATATGAAGAACTGCAATTTGAATAGTATGTGACTAGAAGATCCGTCTCAAATTGAAGGGAAAGTTTTTAATAGAACGATTATAAAGCCAACCATGTTGCATGGGAGCGAATGACGGTTTGTGAAGAAACAAGGGGTTAACAAAATAAATGTAACATTAATCCAAATGTCAAGATGGATGTGTGGAAAGAAAAGGAATACCACATGAGAACTATATAAGGAGTAATGTGGTAGTAGTGAGTATTAAGGACACACTATGTGAGGGTCACCTAGAATGGTATGGACATGTAAAGCGCCAATGACAAATGTACCAATCTGCAGTAATGTTGTAGAGTCGAAAATAGTTGATAGAGGTAGGGGCAAGCCTAAGTTAACTTGAGAACTCACAAGGAAAGATTTGAATTTGATACACCTTATGAGAATATGACCTATAACGGAGCTGGATGGAAAAGATCCATGTAACCAGCCCCCATCATGGTTAGGAATAATGATGATGATGACGATGAGCCCTAGAGTGCACTGTATCACTCAAAAAAATAACTTCAAAAGATGTGGCTATTAATCTTGAGAAGGAAGGGATGCTATGCAACTAGGCAACACAAATCGGCACATGGTCAATACCTACTTCTAGATTCTTGGTGGATTTTTTAAAGAAGAAAAAGAATCCCCTTATCGAATACTACATATTAAGGAAAAGTGGTTTTCAAAAGAGCATTTGGCATACTTATCCAATAGAAGAAGAAAAAAAGTGTTCAACTGGGAAAACAGATTATAGAGTTGGAATTCACTCAGAAGGCTTGTGATTACCACCTAGAAGTGTAACCAAGGCAGATTTTTGACCCATGATAGTATGCAATAATGTGTGATTTCCGTGATATTCTTTTTGTAAGTCTAAGTCAGTAACAGACGTACATATCCCATCTTGAACGTGTGCTTTCCTGTTCATTCTGGTCTCTAGCCTGGAATAAAATGGCAATGAAAGATGCACCACAATATGCTCAACAACTTATCAGGTTCATAAAGAAGGGAAGAACCATCTTACCTCGTGCTTTCATCCAATTGAGAAAGAAATTGTTCGAGTTTGATGTATAAGCTAATAAAGTGGAAGATGTTTGGTGGTCTCTCAATAAATTATTAGCCACATTTGTTACTATTCTCTTGTGAAGCTTATAATTTTAAAATTTGAACAGTTGGGTATATTAATTCTAAACTCCTTTTGAAGTTCAATTATACCTTACGAATGGGAACATATAGTTTTCATGATGTACCTACTTTTAGTCCCAAGAAATAACTATTGTGTACCGCGAGCAATGGAGAGTGGCACGTAGGGTAGAGAAAAGGTGTAGGATACCCCTACCGCCGACTTCTAGATCTATGGTTATTCCTCGACGTCCAAGCAAAGAGTTGGAGAGAAACTTCTCCTATGTTTAGTTAGGTTCTATTGGAGGGAACTCTTTCCTAAAGAAGTCGTCAATGCGTATCTTGAGTCTTTTTCATGTCACCTCCACTTGCAAGCATAATTGGATTGCTTCCAAGTTGTGAGTAATTGGGTATTAAACTGATCTTGTTAACTATTGTGTACTTTAAAGTATGTGTCAATCATCAAGTTGATGATGCATTTGGATAATTGCTCAGCCATTCTAATCACCAACTGGAAGACCAACTCAAAAAATCAAGGATCGCAATGATGATAAAGACTTTGTTACCATTACTCTTGATGAGTTGTAGTGGAGCAATGAGTGGATGATGAGGATTCTTGATAATGTTTTAGTGGCTCATTGTAATGATCTCACTTGGAAACTTCTAGAGGAGGTCATCGGGACGTCTAAAGAGGCGCTTAAACCTAAGAGAGAAGAAGTTGCAACTACAACCAAGGCTAAAGAAAAGCAGAGAGGACGCCATACATTGCAATAAGAGAAAAACTCCAAAAAAACCTACAACAAAACCACCACAAGCAAATACATCAAAAGCAACAAACGGTGCTGATTTGAAAGGGGAAAAGTACACATTGTTGTTAATCCTATTGGTGATGCTCTTGGATGACTAATGAGTTTGATGAGTACATTGATGACAAAACCAATGATGAATAAAATGAGATAAAGGATGACAACCATGATGTTGTAGATTTCAGTGATGATAAATAACGAGTTCGATAAGTATATGTAATATGTGCCAATTTTTTTCCTTATATTAATGAGGATGTTGTAGTTTTTTAATTGAAAAATGTGTTCAGTACCCCATTACTTTCTATTTAATCATTGTAACACTTGTACTACTCTTATTTATGCTATGGAAACTTACTTTATAGATTTGTTACATGTTAATTGCCTTTTTATATACTTAAATTGTTAATTGCTCTTTGCTGCATAACAGTTTCACACTCTTGCATTCCTATAAGTTGTAGATATTCCTTTTATGTATTTTCAGTAGCTATTGAAAACAAATGGTATTGCATTTAGGTTCAATGAAAACATCATAAATATAGAGGTGTATACATATTTATGTGTATGTATGAATAAATAGATATTATCCACATGTTTTTTTTTGTGTATATATATGTTTTGTGCGTACACACATGCATATAGATATACATATGTACATCATATATATTCATGCTAGCAAGGGATAGCGCGGTTGGCGCACGATTAAGAAACCCAGATTGGAGCCACTGAACATGCATTTCTCAATTTAATACACAATGGGCGCCTGGCCTCCATCCATTGCAGGTCGGGGGGGGGGGGGGGGGGGGGGGGGGATGCCTAGAAATGCGTCGGCTTCCGGTTCTGTGCCCTCACTAAGTGCCAAGCTGCCTCGACAACCTTGAATGTTCTAGATTGTGCTTATCACAGTTACCATATTCATAACTAAATTTACAACTTTCAGCTAATAATAGACATAAAAATATTTTCCCTGTTCAGAAGCAATCTTATTAACTCCACCTATGTTTTCATACATTTTGTGCAAATGTAGTTGGTCCCAAGCCCGAGTAAAGGAGGGTTGGTGGTAGGTTGGCAGCCAGCTGATAACATCCAATTTTGTGGATAATTCATGCCTTAACTTACCTCTTACTTTTCACCTTTCTATGCATAGACGCCCCCACTTTCACTGCTTTTCCACTCGAAACATATTTTACCTTGTCTCTATGATAACCATGGCATTTTTTTGCAGATAATCAAGGTACCTAATGCACGAACAGGATGCCCATCGGTCCCCACAACCGATGGGCACTTTCGTTCAGACATCTGGACGACCATCGACCCATCACTCGATGGATCTAAGGCATCAGGAGCTAGTCTGTACAACCTTTGGGCCTATGACCGAAGGACCGATAGAACGGCCATCGGATCTGACTACCCAGTCAGTCGATGGTCACTCTAGCCATCACCCGATGGCTCCTCAGCCTTGTCAGCCGATGGTCACTCTAGCCATCACCCAATGGCTATCCCGGCCTTACCAACTGAAGGCTACGCGGACCCGTCCCCCGATGGCTTTCAAACAAATGCCAGACCCAACCAGCCGAAGGTCACCCACCCATTAACCGATGTATGTCCTAGCCATCACCCGATGGCTAGCTAGCCTCGCTAACCGAAGGACCTACTGCCAGCCAACATCACCCGATGGCCGCTCTAAGTGAACGATCATTTAGAACCGTTACTCACGTGCCCCCAGGGGTTACTTTAGATACATGGGGCGCAAGGAAAGTGCTCTCCCTGGGACACTGCACCGAGCCCTGTAAATAAAGGACCCTTGCGAACGCTGCAGGCATATTTTTTTCGGGGAAGACCACGAAGTGTTGCCGGAGAAGAAGACCACCATCAACTCCCGCCTCTACTATCGGTTGGTGGACAACGAGGACGAAAGTCTAAGGAGTCTACTGCACCTTTCATCTCCGCTTGCTTGCTCGACGTACTCCGAAAAAGGAAGGAGGATAGAGAGCAAGTCTTCACTGTCATCGCTCAGGACTCAGCGAGGAGCTTCAGACCATCGGTTGTGGCCATCCCGCGGCTATAGTCGGTGTATCTCCTCGTTTCTCCTGTTCGCACCCGTCCTCTTCAATATAATCTCCTCCCTCTTTTCTTCGAAGGCATTCCATGTCTTCTGTGTCTTATAAAGTCGTAATGTTGTCCATGAACATGGACGGCTAAACTCATAGCTCGGGTTGGGGGTAGCCACTAAGGTCCTCCCAACATGTATATACTTACATCCTTTGGAATATATATGCTCTTGGAAATGATTATCTCTATACGCTTGTTCTTATTTCTGCACCTGCATGATTGGCAACCATCTTGTGATGTTTGATTGTTGGTGCCTCGAAAGAGTAGTACTAACTCTATCTAAGTGTTATGGAGTTGCATGAATGCATGAGAATGTTGGAATGCTAAAGCTAATGATCATATGGTTATCTTTCTGATTGTTTGTTTGCCATCTCGGGAGAGAGACAACCTTATAATCTAGATCTATCCTAAGCTCGAGAGAGAAGGGAATAAACATATATGATAATTGCTTGTAACCATGCTAAGGGCATACAAGGGGTGTGGGTATTGCAATCATGGCTCCCATCCATTTTTGTTACAACACGCTTGTTGTCTTGCTTTTGTTTTCTTGTTTTACCTTCTTAACTATTATTTTACTTGTTTTGCTTGGTTGATGTGACATCGTTCCTTAGGGAACACCATCTTAATATACCTTCTTGGTTGGTGTAATTGAACCAATATTCTACGTTCTTAGCACTCACCACCTTTGTCCCTGTGGATCGACCATGATTACTACATCGGACCTCGTAAAACAGTTGTGGGGGGCTGAGTATCGGTTATAAATTTAAGAGTCTGATTACTCTAGATCGCTCCATTTTGGACGTGTGATTTAGGCCAGTCACCAGCCATAAAAACTGTCACTCTTTCTATGACATGGAACCTTATAAAAATTTCATTGGAGTGTCCCTACCTAGTGATGCGCTGCATCGACGGGTGTGGGTAAAAAAGGTAGTCCCGCTACATTATTGCCCGGATGTAGTGAAAAATGTTCAACGGTTTCCACATCTTGGACGGATGTGAGTAAAGAAGCTAGTCCCGCTATATCATTATCCGGATGTAGTGAAAAATGTACAAGGGCAACATTTTCGACGTAGGCAAGTAAAGAAGCAAGTTCAACATATAAGGATTAGAGTTGGATCTTGGTATATTGGCTCTTTGATAGAGAAATCTTTGGATAGTGGATACCATGATGAGAAGAAAAGTCAATATAGCTTGCTTGCAGGAAACCAAGTGGACAGGGGAACGTTGTAGAGAGATTGGAGACACGAGACACAAAATCTGGTATACATGTATTGATAAACATAGAAATGGTGTAGGTATTATTGTTGATAAGATGTTGAAGGATGATGTTGTCAATATCACAAGGATGGGTGATAGAATCATAGCTATCAAGGTTGTTCTTGGGGGAATATTTTTAACATTATTAGTGCTTATGCCCCCCAAGTTGGTCTTGGTGAGGATGCCAAGAAGGCTTTTTGGGATAACATGGATGAATTGATGCAGGGAATACCGAGAGAGGAGATCATTATTGGGAAAGATTTAAATGGCCATGTGGGGAGTAGCAATGATGGATATGAAAGAGTTCATGGTGGTTTTGGATATGGCAGCAGAAACGGAGAGAGGATATTAGATTTTGTAGTAGCATATGATATGATTTTGGCAAATATCCATTTTAAGAAAAGAGAATCTCATAAGATTATTTTCAAGAGTGGGCACAATTGTAGCCAAATTGATTACCTCCTTACAAGGCAGGTGGATAGTAATATATGCAAGGATTGTAAACTGATTCATGGCGAAAAACTCACGACCCAGCACAAGTTAATGGTTTTGGATATTAGCATGAAGATCAATAAAGGAAAGCATAACAAAAACCAAGATAGCAGGATCAAGTGGTGGAATCTTAAAGGATAAAACAAATTGACTTTTCGTGATAAACTCATCAAGGAGGGAACTTGGAGTCTGATGTTAACACTATGTGGCATAACATGAGCTTGTGCATAGTAAAAATTTCCAAAGAGGTTTTGGAGGAATCCAAAGATTGTAGGCCTCCACAAAAAGAGACTTGGTGGTGAAATGATGAAGTACAAAATGTTAATAAAATTGAAAAGGAAGATCTATAGGAGCTTGCCCAAATCTCGAGACGATGGGACGTTCCAGAGATACAAGCAAACAAAGAAAGAAGCTAAAAAGGTTGTTCAGGAGGCAAGGTCTAGATACTTTGACGATATTTATAAGAAGCTGGACACAAGAGAAGGGGAAAAAGATATATATAAAATGGCTCGTATTAGAGAAAGGAAAGGAAGAGACTTGAGTCAAGTAAAATGCATCAAGAATGAAGATGGTAGAGTGTTGGTGAAGGATAATCATATCAAGAACCAATGCAAAAATTATTCCATAAGCTTTTCAATGGAGATACTGCAAATATTGTCAGACTCGTGTGACATGAATACAAGAGATAACATTTACACACGACAAGTTTCACTATCTGAGGTCAAGAATGCTTTGAAAAAGATGAAAATGAGAAAGGCATGCAAACCAGACGATATTCCCATTGATGTATGGATGAGTATGGGGGATGAAGGAGCTATGTGGTTAACAAAGTTCTTTAACAAGGACATGAAAATCAAGAAGATGTTAGATGAGTGGAGAAATAGTACTATAGTCCCCATCTACAAGAACAAAGGTGATGTTTCAGAGATGCACAAACTACAGAGGAATCAAGCTTATGAGTCATACAATGAAGCTTTGGGAGAGGATTATTGAGCAGAGGCTAAGATCCATAACGCAGATATCAAACAACCAATTTGGTTTCATGCCTGGAAGATCAACAACAGATGTTATTTTTCTAATTAGGCCCATGGGGAAGTATAGAGAAAGCAAAAGAGATCTTCATATGGGGTTTTATTGATTTGGAAAAGGCTTATGATCGAGTACCCAGAGAAGTTTTGTGGATGGTTTTGAAGAAAAAGGGTGTGTCGATCTAATACATTGACTTGATCAAAGACATGTATGATAGCCAATGTTTGAAAAAACGTTAAGCGGTAACCGTGCGGACAGCACCTTGTAACTGGTTAAGCGGTAAGCGTCCGATTAAGCGGCCGATTTTTTAAAAAAAAATGGATTTTAATTTCCTATATAATTTTATACAAAATTACATATATATGTATATAAATACTAATACTCTTTGGAACTTTTATATATATCTAAAGATTCTAAACACTCTACCCAACAATACAAAACACCCAAATAGTTTATAAGATAGCTATAAGAAAATAATTATAGCCATAAATATAATAAACCATAGATTTGACATAGATAAAATACCCTACATACATGATTCAGAAATATTTTTGTATCACGTGTTTACATAGTTAAGCAGTAAACAATAGACTAATTATTGGATGCCTTTCTAACTTATTGTTATATGTGCATATCATCAATTAGTCATACATTACAGCAATACAATTAACTAAAGTATGCATTTTAAAATTAGATAATAGTTACATATATTTTACTTGTATAAATTACACTTTACAACAGTACCCTATTATCCCAACTTGCATACAAGTATGCATTCTATTAGAACTAGGTTTATCATAGGATATTTAATGTATATAAGTTTAATATATTATAGTCAGTAATACTTGGGACCATATCGTTTATATAAAGTTACAGGTGTGCAGCAAAATTTAAAAAAAGGACAAAAAACGGCCAAAAAGCGGGAAAAAAATGGCAAAAAAAGGAAAAAAGGGTGAAAAGTGGGGAAAAACGGCCGATTAATTACAAAAACGTTAACCGGTGATTTTGGCAAAAATCGAACGGCCTGGGCATTGGGCCGATTAAGCAGTCGTTTAATCGGGCGCAAAGCCCGTTTTTCATTTCACTGATGATAGCTCTACTGCAAGTGTGAAGACTCCTGGAGGAGAAACACCAACTTTTCTTATCACAGTTGGGGTACACCAAGGATCCACACTCAACCCATATATGTTCGTTCTTGTTATGGATGAGTTGACAAAGAATGTTCATGAAGATATTCCTTGGTGCATGTTATTTGCTAATGATATTGTTTTGATTGACGAAACTAAAAATGGATTAAATGATAAAGTTGAACGTTGGAGAAAGGCATTGGAATCAAATGGATTGATGATTAGGAGCAAAACGAGAATATGCATTGCAATTTCAGTCAATCTCGCAGTGTGAATGATGGAGCCAAGTTGGACAGAGTAGATATACCAAAATGTGATAAATTTTGTTACTTTCTATTATTCAAATAGATTGGGAATGTCCAGAATGACGTTTGTCACAAGATCACTACAGGATGGTTGAAATGGAGGAGTGCAACTGGAGTATTATGTGACCGAAAGATCTCTCTCAGGTTAAAAAGTAAGTTTTATAGAACATCTATACGGCCAACCATGCTCTATGGGAGTGAATGTTGACCGGTGAAGAAACAAAGTCTCCACAAGATGAACGTAGTTGAAAAGCGTATGCTGAGATGGATGTGTGGGAAGACAAAAAAAGATCACTTGAGAAATGACTATATCAGGAATAAAGTGGGGGTGGCGAGCATTGAAGACAAGTTGCGCGAGGGCCGACTCAGATGGTACGGACATGTGCAATGCAAACCGACTAATGTGCATATATGAAGCAATGCAATTGAGTCAAGTACAATAAATAAAAGAAGAGAAATGCCTAAATTAACATGGCATGAGCTTATAAAGAGAGATTTTGAATCTCTACATCTCAACTAGAATATGACCCATGATAGAGCTAAATGGAAACGAAGGATCCATGTAGCTGACCACAACTTAGTTGGGACTGAGGCTTAGATGATGATGATGATGATGATGAGAAGCAATCTTATTGCTGTCAAGCTGAGGGTTGTCATTCCATTGGTGCCCTTGCTTAAATTTTTTGCCAACTCATGCATACCCTCAACAGTGAGCTGCTTTTACCTCCCTTGAAAATCTATCAACTGGCCTGCTCAAGCGGGACAGTTGTATTTTTTAAGACAACTGACCTTCCTGAAAACCACCATGAGACAGCTAGAATTTCTTTCACTTAAGCGGTATTTGATCAGAGCCTTTTACAGTCTTATGATGCACCATAAAACAACACTGAGTAGTATCTTTTGCAAATTCAAAATAAATACAATACTAACAAAAATAACATCTTTATATTACAAGGAATAAGCATATGACAAAAATATAGCTAATGTGTTTGATTAACAGCCTTTTACTGTTCATGGTGCACGTAAAACAACAGAGGGAAATAGGATATATCTTTTGCAAATGCAACACAACAATAACACTCAGAAGAAGAAAGAAACACAAAACATATAAACATTTGCAGTACCGTCCGCTGCAATGATGCAAGAATATGATCAATTCTTTTGAGTTCCTTAAAATCGATTGTCTCTTTTGGAGCCTTTGGTTCTGAATTGGATGCTTCATTTTCAGCATCAACTGTATAGCATAACATACAGATATAGGAATTAGCTTGATAGGCCCGCTCTATAATAGATTTTTACGTATGCAGAATTAGAACATTATGCAAGTGCAAGTGACGCCACCAAAGAAGATAAATCATAGTGATAACTTCCCACCCATGGAAATCCACGATCACGGAAAAAGTCTTGATCAAATTACATACAAATAGCAGATGATCAGTATGGCTTTCACAAAACTTGCTCAAAGATAGAACCAATTCCGGTTTAACATATATTAAAGAATCAAGTTGGTTTATGCAAGGGAAATAGATTAGGAGGCCATTTTTTAGGGAGGCTTGTGAAAAAGTCAAGAAAACACAGGGGATCTTCATACACAGACACACACATATATAAACTGAAAAGGCTTACAATTAAGTACAGTAGGCAGCTCTTAGGTATGTTTTGAAGAAAAAAAGGTGCTTTCAACCATCATGTTGACTTAATAAAACACATGGATGGAAGTACATAGATATTGTGCTTGCAGATCCCATAGCTGAGTTGGCTTCTCCTACTTTTAACTAGGATCTTCGTATCGCTCTAAGGAATCCTCCACACTCATGTACTTCTCACCCTATTGCACATTTTTGCACCGTTAGCAAGCTTTCTTCTTTGTCCTGCTTTAATGATGCCTTATCTATGATTTACATTCCCAAAAATGTGGTCAAAGCTCCAGTTCATCCAGCACAGTTTCAAGCAATGCAGGAAGAGATATTGCTCTTTTGATAGACATGCTTGGTGTATAATCGATCCTCTGACTAACTATAAATTTGTGGGATGTCATTGGGCATTTTCTGCGAAGTATCAATTTGATGTTGTGGAATAAGAATTTAGAGGTCTATCCAGTTGCCAAGGGCTATATTGTGAAGTATGGTGTTGACTAGGCTTTTTCTTATGTAGCTTAGTTGAATTTTGTGCAAATTCTGATATTTGTAGTTGTGAACTTAGATTGGCCTCTCTTCCAAGATGTGAAGAATAATTTCCTATATGGTGATTTGTAGGACGAGGAATATATAAAAGCAACTTGTAAACAACCTTAAAATTTCAACCTAAACAAAGCATGAAGAGAATTTCTTATTATATGAAAATCAGGGTTACAAAGAGTCATATACGTAGCCTTGTCTCAAGATATGACGTACCAGAGACACAACATTAACTAAATCAATGCTAATGGGCCTCAGTCGAGAAAGCCTAATTAGCTAATACAATAGAAAATAAATAGCATAAAATATCACCATCACTCCCCCTCAAGCTGGAAAGTACACATCGTGTATTCTCAGCTTGCTACACATATAAGAGAAGGATGAAGGTGGAAGAGGCTTGGTGAAGATATCAGTTATCAATTCTTTACATAAGACGTAATGATCTTCTTGTCACGAACTAGATCTCTCATGAACTGGCAATCAACCTCAATGTGCTTACATTGCTTATAAGAAACCGGATTATTAGCTATATCACAGTTGAGAGTTGTTGGAGAGGAGAGAGGAAACTTGATTCATAAAGAATAGCCCATTGTATTTCACAATAGGCATGTGTCATGGCATGATAATCTGATCAAGTGTTGGAACAAGCCAGAAACATACTGCTCATACTCCACCAACTAACGGGATGACCACCCAATAGAACACAGGAGCCAAAAATAGATCTCCTATCATTCACATTTCTGGCCCAATCGACATATGCATAGCAAGTGAAAGAGATATCTGGACACCATGGTTTCTTGTAGAGGAGACCTCTGCCAAGTGCATTTTTCAAATAGCTTAGGATATGTTGTACCTGACACCAGTGGCACGCAAGAGGTTTAGTCATGTGTTGACTAACAACACTAACAGCAAAGGCAAAACATGGTCGAGTAATTGTAAGATAGATGAGTTTTCCAACCTTCCGTCAATATTGTTTAGGATTGAGAAAAGACTTCCCCTCAACCAGAACTTTATTGTGATAGTCCAAAGGTGAAGAAACAGGCTCAGAATTCAGCATACCATAGTCCTTCAAGAGGTCGAGGACATTCTTCTGCTAAGATAAGTATGTGCTCTGACGCGAATGTAGCACCTCTATGCCTAAGTAGCAAAGTTGTCCCAAATCCTTTATATAAAAATGTTGTTGGCTTGGTTATCAAAACTGAACCGGCCGATTCAACCGGGAATCGGTGCCTATACCAGTTCGGTTTCGCGCCGAACCCGGAAATCCCTTTGAACCGGTTCAGTTTTTTTCAACCAGCCGAGTCTGACTAATCAGTGATTTGTTGCAGTTTTTCTGATTTCTATTATTGTAGTAGGTTCATGCCACCCTACTCCCTTTTCCCCTAGTCTCTCTTCCTTATCTTCCTCCTTATCCTCCTTTCCGTGTCATTGCAATAATTTGCTGCTAGCATTTGCTTCTGTTGTTGCTGCTACTTGTTGCTGCCTTTTTTGTTGAGTTGATCTTCTTGCAATTGCTCTAGTGCCTCTTTTCTTCTTCATTTATTCTCCTAGTAATGTTTCCATGTAGTTAAAATATTCTACCTACCTTTTCTCATTCTTAAGCATACTCCTAACCTGCCAGGTCAGCGACTATACAAAAGCCTAGTGCTATTGTCTATATTTATTTTCCTATAAGGTTTCAATATCCTTATCCCAATTCTGCTATGGTATTAACTTGTTAGAGTGTTTATTTAAGTGTTTTAGTCTCTTACTTAAGTTGCCTTTAGTCTAATTATAACATGGGCCCAATTGTGTATTGGCCCATTAGGGTTTGTCTATGTGCCAATATGCTTCCCCCTTCTCCTATTTATAGGAAAGGGTGGCTGCCTCCTATAATCAAGCAATAACAGAAAACCTACACGTAAGGGGATATTCCACATCATATCTGGTTTTCCACATAACTCTTGTTAATGAAAGTTTATTTGATTACTTGATAATTTGATAGAGGAAATGCACTTATCAATTGACTAATATATATATATATATATATATATATATATATATATATATATATATATATGCGTGCGAGTAGCTACCAGCTCCAAAAATAGTTACTTTTTGCTGGATTTTTTACTTTACAAATGTACAGGGTTACATTGCCTTCCAAGTAGTTACATTACATGCATAACAGTTGCATTTGTAACAGACATATAATTACATATTTGTCGGTTCCATGCTAGTTTTTGATATTCTCCTAGATTTACTTACTTTTTCCTTCTTTTTATATATTATAAAGTTATAGAAGTAATTTATGTTGTCATGCTGGCGTCACCGGTTGAACCAGTGAACCGAGAACCGGAAGCCTCACCGGTTCACTCACCGTTTCGGTTCTCACAACCTTACTTGCTGGAGTGCGTGTTTTAATGTTGAAATCAGAGGGGCATCACTACTGTGATAATGATATCATCAACAAAGACGAAATAATTGTTCCAGCTTGAGAAGAACTAAAGAAGAGATTGTGATCACTGGACGATCTAGAAAAACCCAGGCTACAAGAACACCACTAAGTTCCGTAAACCAGGCACGAGGTGATTGTTTGAGGCCATACAAAGAGCGTTGAGGTGAAAAACTCTTTGTCAAGACTCCCCTTGAGTACAAAAATTTGGAGGTTGTTTCATTTAGACTTCTTCCTCCAAATCACCATGAAGGAAAACATTTTTAATGTCTAAGCTGGAACAGAGGCCAGTCCATGTGAGTGGCAAGTGAAATTACAATCCTGACAAAAGCAAAGCGAGTGGCCAGTGAGGAAGTTTCAAAAAAAAACCCACACCATATGTTAGGGTGAATCCTTTAGCAACAAGTCGAGTTTAACCAATCCATCTGAATTAAATTTGGTAGAGAAGACCCATCTACAGTCGACAATATTTATGTATGGAGGGACAAAATCCCATGTCCCATTTGGTCGCACAACGTTCTCATTTCCTCGAGCATCATAGCTTTCCAACCAGGGTGCTAAAGTGCCTCGTGATAATTTTTTAGAATCTAGATAGAGTCAAGTTGTTGGGCAATGAATTTAGTAGTACGGGAAAGCTTGGATAGGCAACAGGTATGTGATATAGGGTAGCAAAGAGTGCAGGAGTGCATACCTTTCCGAGGAGCAACAGGGTGTGATAGATCCTCAGGCATAAACGTTGGTGTAGGGTCCTATGTTGGTGGAGGAATGACAGGTGGATGGGTGATGGGTTCATGATTCACTGGGTCCGAAAGATCAAGCTCAACAAACTCAGGTGGAGGCTGAGGTTGGGCGGAGAGGGTGGCGATGTAGAATCCAAAAACATATATGATTCATGAAAAGTAACGTTTGCAAAGATATACATATGATGGTTGCTTGGATTGTAACAACGATAAGCTTTTTGAAAGGCTAAATAGCCAAGGAAAGCCATTTTGATACAGTAAGGATCAAATTGATCTACTTTTGCATTAAAGTTATACACAAAGGCAATACACCTGAAAACGTGAAAAGGAAGATGAAAAGTCATTTGTGCGGGAAAAACAACCAAAAAGGGGGTCTTGTTCCAAAGAATCGATGATGGTTGTCGATTGATAAGGCAGCAGGTTGTGAGAACAGTTTCAGACCAATAAGTTTTAGGCAATTTACCCTGAAACATAACGGCACAAAAAATGTCAAGCAAATGATAATTTTTACATTTTGCCACCCCATTTTGTTGTGGAGTGTGAGTGCAGAAAGGTAGATGAATGGTTCCAGTTCTAGAGTAAAACAAAACACCTGACCCAAACATATTCTAAAGTGTTGTCCGTATGGAATATATTGATTGATTTATTAAATTGTGTTGAAATCATTTTATGAAAAATCTGAAAAACATCAATCATCTCGTCACGGGATTTTAACAGATATAACCACGTCATGCAAGAGAAATCATCAAAAAAGGTAATGAAATAACGGAATCTATTAAAACTAGTGGTTTAAAAGGACCATTAATGTCACTATGAATAATATCAAAGATTGCTTCAGAACATAGACAATGTTTTCTAGGAAAGGAACTCCTACAATGCCTCCCAAACTCACATGAGTCACATGGGAGACTTATAAACTAGATAAAGAGGGCTTCAAGTGCTTCAACTTCTCAAGAGAGGGATGACCGTAACGTTGGTGAAGTTGAAAAGGTGTGCTCACAAGAGGGTAAAAGAGGAAACAGCACCACCGTAGTAATAAAGGCCAGCGGCTCTAGAACCCAGTCCAATCGTCCTGAATGAGAATCCTACATCACAAAATCGTGGCAATCAAAGGTGACGTTGCAGGTAAATGCATCAATTAACTTAGCAACAAACATTAAATTAAACAAGAAATGAAGAATACAGTGAACGGATTTAAGATTGAGGCTAGGTGAGATATTAACACTCGCACATTTCTGAACAGTTTTAATGAACCCATCTGCTAGAGTGACAAATGAGGTAGGAATATAAGGTTGGATGAAAGGAGTTTTTCATACCAGTCGAATGTTGGGTGACCTTAGAGTCAACTATCCAGGAAGGGTTGGATGTCAGCATGGAGGCCCCGACATTACTTTGATTTGAGGCCAGATGCACGAAAGATGTCGCAGCAATTTGTATGGCCACGAAATCCCCTGATCTTATGGATTTTGGAGGAACCTATTAAGAGACCTACAAAAGTTGCTCATACTCAGCTGAAGAGACTGTAACAGACCGATTGTCTAATCCTTGAGCAACCTTAGTGCCACGACTGCTCCCATAGGGATGATCGTGCTTCTAATAGAACTTCTCCTCCAGGTGGCCTAACTTGTTGTAGAAGCTTCAATGTGGCCTCCAAGGACATCCACGTCCACATCCACGAGCAACTGCAGCAATCATTAGTTGTGCTTCTGGTAGAGTGGAAGACGAGTGTCAGACATGAAACTACTGGAGACGAGAGAACACATCTTCAAAAAGGGGAACTTGTCGCCTACTAAGATAATGATGCGGACTAGAGCGTAGGTTGGATGAAGGTCATTGAGATATTTGGTTGTGTCAAGATTGGTCGCATTCTTTGGTTTAATTCTCAGAAGAGACGGGCTGAAAATAGTTAATCTATTGAGACAGGCTGACAATAGAATCAAAGTATTCATTAGGGGTCCTATCACCCTATTTTCACCAAACAATTTATCCCAAATTCTATAAAGCCTCAAAGCATCTTTTCTTGAGTGTAATGACGTCGGGCAGCGTCTCACGGTTCCTTCGCAGTTTTGTAAAAGATGTACTTGGCAAAAGAAGGTTCTATGTTGTTTTATAACCAACTTTTAACTTAGTTGTTTTCTCATTTCCATCCAGGGTATCCTCGGTAGGTTTCTATGTGAACTTCACCTTCTTTCTAGACTCTAGGATGGTTTGGATAGAATTCATCCAGAGTAGGTAATTATCTCCATTCAACTTTATAATAGAGATAGGAGCATTGTCCCCCTCCCCTCTCAATCCCGTGCTAAGTCTATGTATAACCCATCTTCAACATTCATACAATCCTCAAAACCTAAATGCATCAACAAATTCTTCCTTTGCTACCCTACAACATTACACTGCCTCTGCCTATTGCTGCAACTGCGATGAGGTAGGCACACCGACTAAAACCCTCATGAGCCATCCCAAGTCTGTGAATCCTCTGCTCGAAGCTCATCAAATCTACAAGTGTTATCTTTTTGCCTTGATTTGCAGAAATTTCATTCATTTTGAGCTTTACAATCATTGTTCCGTCGACCTTCAATTTTGTTTCTGTGCTTTAAACCTTGTCTAACTTTGCTTCTACCACTGGTGACTTATCCCAGTCACCCCAAAGTGTGTTTTGGGGTCTATGGGAGTGCATCTGAGCCCCACATACTTTTTGTGCTTCACAAAGGATCTGTTATGACCGAGTAGATTTTTTCCTCTTCTGATCATCACAGGGCCCAACCCAAGGATCTATGCAACAACAAGACCTTGACGAAGACGAAGTAGTTGTCTTCAGGCCAAATCAACAATGGACTTTGTTTTTCGATCGTGAGATTTTATCTGGTGTTCAAACTCCTCAGAGCTTTAATTTATCACAAGGTTTGTCGAACATTACATATCGTGGATTTATGATCTTACCCCACAATTTTTTTGTTGTTATGTCATCCAATAGATGGGAATTATGGCAATATCGGACCCTTGTTATAACCATTTGCGCCAGCAGTATTTCTAGCAGATAAAATAATCACATGGATAATTATGAGTTTTTAATTGGTTAGTATTTGTCAAAATTCATGGTCAATGCATACAATATCAAAAAATTATCTAAATACGTTTTGAACATGTCTTTTAATGGGGAACTTGATTTATGGTTTTCAAACCCTAACTCCATCATATCAATCCATGATTTGTTAAAGACTTAGGATTAGGGTGTAAGGTTTTGGTTAAGGCAGATTTTAACTTCAGGTGGTATAGGACTGGACCATAATTAAAAAGGCCTAATCTAAGGATGTGCTTTGCTCCAAGTAAGTGGGTCATGCCATTGCCAGTATACTTCAGTACTTTGGTTGAATTGCATGTTATGTATCATTTATAAATTATGCTTTGAAATTTTAAGTTCATGACATGCAATTGAGATAAAGATGTTGATGCCTTTGATTATAGTATTGCTTGAAGATTGTTATATTCATCAGGTCCTATAATTATCGTTAATACTCAGTAAATTGATGTTATAAACATGTAATCATGTTCAAGTAATTGAAGTAAGCTTCTTTTTAATCATGTAATGTTAATTTCAAGAATAAGAGGTATAAATCCCACCGCGACGAATTTATTGCATGAAAGATGTAAATTGGTCCTCTGTATGTTATTTGCCTTTATAGCTTGATGTTGCACTTTGGTGCAATTAAGATGAGTCTTAACCGACCTGATGAGGACTTTGATGCAATAATTGGAACAAGGACAATATATGTTGATGGTAAGATGATAATAATGATGTTGATTTTAATCAAAAAAAGTTAATTTATTCATTATATGCTTCTCACAATGAGGGACCTTTATTGTCATTGTGGGCTTCCTAGCAATGATGGCTTTCCGATCATTATGTGTCTCATGTAAGCAGATATATATGGAAGGCATATATAATAATGTTTTTAATTCATTGAGGTAATGCAGAACAACATGTCAAGAGAATTCTTAATGTCAAGGTATGTCAAATTTATTTCAATTCAAGTATATATGATCTCTATTATTATAGTGTATAGTACCACTTACTGACTAATTTTATATATTTTTGTGGGAAGAGATGTCCCTGGAACAAGGATCAAAGGAAGTTTTAGGTGAGCGCTTCAACAATAGAATTTTCCGAGACTTAGCTTGGCAGGGTGCCATCTACAACTTAGAAGATCCATTATCTATATTCTAGAGATGCTTTATGCATTCATTTTTTTAGCATTCATGTATAAGGTTTTGGTTCTATTAGAGAGTCTGGTTAATTTATCTAATTAAGTTAATTGAGTCTATTTGTACACGGGCTCAAGTGTGTCTCTGCCCATTAGTGTTTACTCTAAAGTTTGTATGCTTCCCCCTTCTCCTATATAAGGAGGGGAATTCCTCTTATCAAAGATATTGCATAGCCTTCTTTTAGTTTATAACATGTTCAAAGTTGAAACAATTTATGCTTAAGTTTCCCCTTTCAAGAACAATTATATGAATCCATTTGTTATCAAGGCATTTTGTTTCATTTATCTGCTTGTTATGTATATCATGTTTAGTGACGTTCCTACATGCCAAGTAACCCATGTTATGGACAACATGGGGTTGCTTCCACTGACATATGAACACTTGAAGGAGTGTTAGATAACCACTTAGGTTTGTAACTCAAAGGGAGGCTATCAAGGTGTGTTGTCTTAAGAAAGCTATCAACGGCCTAAAGCAGCGACCTTGGTTTGACAAACTCAATCATAGTTTGACTCAGTTTGATTTCTTCATATCACATGCTAACCATTATGTTTTTTTCAAGAAGACTACAATCGGAGTGGTTGTTGTCATAGTCGGTGTTAATGACATTAATTTTTCTAACACTGTCCTTGATCGTATTCTAGCTTCTAAGGATTACCTTTGCAAACACTCATCACCAATGATATTGGCAAGTTGTAATATTTCCTCGGGATTGAAGTGGCTCGCTCATCATTAGTGTCTTTCTCACATAGGAAGTATGTTATCAATCTGTTGCAAAGGCAAGAATGCTCAGAGCGAAGCATGTTGATACTTGACACACTTCTTGATCCTAAAGTAAAATGGTCATCATCCTTCCCGGAGTCATAGATATCGAAGACTTCTAAGCAGATTAATTTTATCTAAATATGATTAGGGGTGATATCGATTCGAATGTGGGACTTGTGAGTTGTACCTTGATAAACCTAGGCAATATCACTGGGATGTTTTCAGTCATATCCAACACTATCTCAAGTGTTCACCAAAGAAAGGATTATAGTATCAAAACTATGGTCATTGTGATGTCGTCGATAAATCTGATTATGTTGCCAATATACTTGAAAGGAAGTCTACATCCGGGTTATGTACCTTTATGATGGTGATTGCAAGATCTAGTGATGAGACTGAGTATAGGTCTAGTGATGAGGCTAAGTATAGGGCTCTGGCGCGTGACGTTTGAGATGATGTCGGTGCACTTTCTCCTACAAAAGTTTATTATTCCATCTACTATTCCTATGCCCATCATTGTCACAATAGAGCATTCATGTTTATTGCAACTAATCCAGTGTTTGATACATGCACCAATATGTTGAAGTTGATTGTCACTTCATGAGGGAGGTTGCTCTAAATAAGTAGATCATTAAATTGTTTACCATATCAAAGGATCAGTTAGTTGATATCTTCACCAAGCCACTTCTTAAAAATGCTTCTATGGTCTTGCATGATAATGGTATTTATGTCTAGCTTGAGAGGGAGTGTTGGAGCTTTGTATGTTTACAAGCAGAATTTTAATCACTTGTTGACCATAGTTGTCCCTAGCAGGCCATATTACGGTCCAACCTTTATGACGACGGTATATGGTCATTGGCGACTGTAATCGGCATTGTCGGTTATTAACATAATCTCATTTTTTGTAATTTTTGTTATAAATAAATAGTGAGTTATACCTATTAGGGAATCCCAATGTTCTCCAAATTCTAACCAAATTTTAACACCCAAGCGTGAAAGCCATAAGCATACAGCGACAACATTTAGGTGTTATATCTAAAGGGTACATGTGTTATTTCTATGTACTTATGAGGCATATGAGAACCAAATCGAGCCAGGAATTGGTGACCGGCATGGTTGGGTCAGGTCTTAAACCTAGAAAATTAGATATAGCAACAAATCGGTCAAAAACTTGTGGACCTACCTATTGAATCAATGAATGTTTCACCAGTCATCGGGTCGATTAGCCAATCAAAAGGCCTATAGGAACATGGGAAGTGTGATCCCTCTCCCTCTGACTCTCAATTTTCTAAAGCCCCACAACTGATGTTGTTCTTCTTCTTCCTCCCACTTCCCCTCCTTGTCGTACCCCTCTTGTTCCATTTTCACCTCCTCCTCTCCCTCCTTTTCTTCATCCTCTTCTATTCATGGGACATGATTCATCTCCCTGTGACTCTCAATTTCATGCCCCTACCAATGTTGTTGTTCTCCTTTCTCCCATTTCCCCTCCTTGTCCTCCCCCTCTTGTTACATATGACCTCCTCCCCCTCTACATTCTTTTCAAGGGCTCCTCCTCTTCTACTCCTCTTCTCCATCCTTTTCCTCTACTTGCAATATTCCTCCTCCACCTCTTCCTAACTTATGCATTTAAGTGTCTTCATCCTCTTACATTTTTGTATAAGTGGGATCAATCGTATTCATCCCGCTCACAAAGCAGGCCAACAAACTGAGATACAACGTGATATCCTTCCACAACAACACAAAGGCTAAGACAGCCAAACACGCCCCAACACCCCAGACCCAGAAGAACACACGACCGGCCACAACCACCATCACTCAACCACACAAAAGAGCCCAACTAAAACCGTCCTCATCAACTCCAACCCCCAACAACCCAAACTCCAAGCTACCAGAGAGTAACACAGTTGCCTCTCAAACCCACCCACTCCAAACGCACAACAAAAAAACCCATCACAAGGCACAACAAACTTAACACAACCAAGACAACCCGGCAACAAGAAAAACCAACATCAACCAAAGGGCAAAGACCCCAACAAATCATCCTACTTATTCTTCCAGATCCTCCTAATCCCCCTCTTTATCATCATTGTCTACATCCCATCTGACATGTTGAACCAATCAACGACTAGTTGAACCAAAAGGCAAGAAATCACTAACCTCACTGGCTTCGAGATCCAATTCGGTTATAAAAGCCTCGATACTCACAATCACAACGTACTTATCAAATTAGAGACTTAAGCGGCACCAAAAAGGGGGCAAAACTAGGAGCACGCATTTGATTTGGCTAAATTAACTCTGATTTGGTTAAATTGGGCCTGAATTAGGGCAAATTAGGGAATGTGTCTGATTGGGTCATGGTAGGAAATTCATTATGCTATAAATCAAATTACAGCAGTTAGATTTAATTCTCAGTTATCAAGGTGTGCCTAGGCACCCTATACATTGGGCAGGGTGTCTCAAACTAGGTTCCAAGCTCCCTAGGTTAGTTAAGTTGGTGCCTAAGGCCTTTTAGGCCCAAATTAAGGCACTTAAAGGCTAAATTAGCATAAATTGGTCTGAATTTAGTCAAACTATATCAACTTGAGTCATCTAATAATAGTAATAGGTCTGGTTTAGGCCAAATCAGGTCACATTTAGGCAAATTGCATCTAATTTCGGGAAAACATGTCTGATTAGAGGGGATTCAATCTTATTTGGCCAAATTAGGTTTCAATTAGGTCAATATAGAGCAAATTAGAAGTTGGGTCTAAATAGGTCATGTTATGCAAAATAAGGTCTAATTTAAGCCAAATTAGCACAAACTAGGTTCGATTAGGTCTAATTCATAGCAATTTAGGCCACATCAAGACCAATCAAGTCTGGTTTAGGCCATGTTAGGTGTGATTTAGGTCAAGTTATAATTCTCACAACTCAGATATAAACATTATAAACAAACATTGTAATGTATACATTTGAATATAGAAAACTATACATGTAAATTCCACTGTATGTGTGTGTGAGTGTATATATATAGGACATTCATTCAATGCCCATGCGGGTGTGTGTGTGTGTGTGTGTGTGTGTGTATAGGACGTTCATTCAATGCCCGCGCGGGTGTGTGTGTGTATAGGATGTTCATTCAATGCCCGCGCGGGTAGCTACCCGCTCCTAATTTGGTTACTTTTTTGGGGGTTTCTTACTTTACACATGTAGAGGGTTACTTTACCTTGCAAATTGTTACTTTTCATTCATAGATAGTTACATATGTAACGGTTATAACAAATATACAATTACATATTTATTCCAGAATTTTTGTTGTGTATTTTACACGGTTTTAATTTTTGAGTCGAATAGTTGCGTTTTGGTCAGTGTAGTTACTTTTTTGTCTAGTGGGTTACTTTTCTGACCGAATAGTTACTTTTTTAGAGGCATGGGTAGCGAATTCCAAGCTATCCGGGCGGGTAATATATATATATATATATATATATATATATATATATATATATATATATATATATATATATATATATATATATATATATATATATATATATATAATGCCTAGGCTCCCGCTTGGGTGCCCTTTGCAGGAAAAGGATTGTCTAGCTGTACTTATTATCTAAGTGGGGTCAAATTAGGTCAAATCCAAGTCAAAGTATGGTTGGTTAGGTTTAGTTAAAGTCATGTTAGGTGTAGTTAGGCTTACATAGGATTGATTAAGCTTAGTGGAAACCAATATATATAAAATTACTAATATAAACATGCCTATGAAGCACAAATACTCCAAAATAGGTCCAATACTCGTGTTGGACACATATTGAACATCAATATTTCATGGATACGTATTGCACATATCTCGAGTTGTATAAGCCTCTTTTTATGGCCAAATACACTTGAAACACAGCTTGGATGCCAACTGGACACAGCATGGACCATTTCCAGCCATTTCTCTATAGTTCATGTAGCACATGTCAAGAGTCAAGGGTCACAAACCATGTAGACTTCCCTTTCACCCTCGACTCTCATCTCCTTGCAGCTGCTATCTTTAACAACATATGGTAGGGCTGCTGAGTGAGAATCACATAGCCGTCATCTCTAGTATCATCGTTGCGCAGTAGGCTCTCCCTGCCTACTAGTGGGGCCGAAAGGCTGTTTCTGCCACACTCTCCAGTCTCCATCCCAATAGCAGTGAGCAGAGGGCCTCTTCCCACCGTCCATCTCTTTCTTCATATTCCACCGCAGTACCAAGGACGATACTTCATTACTATCGGCTTGAGGAACTGTTGCAGCAGGACTCCTCTGTTGTATGTCTTCTATAAGTCACATCCAACAGCTTCTGTACTTAGGGGTTCGGCTTCTACAGGTACGTCTGTCATCCCTCTTCATATTTTAAATCACTTTTCGAATGTTCTTTTTTTATTAAACTCTTCTCACATGTCTCTCTTCGCCTCTACTGTTGCTACCATACCCAAGTTGTAGCCAACAATTACTCCAAAACACAGCAATAATTCAACATAGGCTTCCTTCTCTTGGTTAAGATTTAAGGTGGCAATTACAGCACTGTTCTGAATTACTAATCTGGTTCTCCTACTGCTGGTTTCTTCTTTTGGATTACTATTTTGATTCTTCTAGGTTTCCATTGTTCATCTCCTCTTAAAGCAAGACAACTCCCTTGGCCTTCTCGGATTATATCTCTTATTTCTCTATTTTTAACATTTTTGTGTTGCTTCTTAATTTCTAATTATCCTGGTATACAAACCCTCCTCAACTATATGTACCCTTCTAATGTCATGATATGCCTATTGTTTCCTATGGTTGTAAAAAAAAAAATTAAATCCTTAGGCTCTGATACCAAAGATAGAGATATAGAAATATCAGTTCGGATGATAATTAAGATGCAATATTCATGCCACACGCCGATGCCATTCTATTTCTTGCAGATTTGTACTCGCTAGTTGCTAGAATCTGTTGAGACATACTCATGTTAGATTCCAGATCTTTTTGTCACTTAGTTCTTACGATCAAGACAAGTCTAAACCCTCCAGATCTCCTCCTTTACGTGAAAATCACTGATCAATGATGCCTTTTGTCTTGGTTCTTAGAAATATTGGTATAAGAATCCTCAAACAATTTGTATTGTTCTTATTTTCTTAATATGCCTATTGAAACTGCCTTACTTTTAGTTCTACAAAATTTCAAACTTTTCGGCTCTCAAAATAGACTTAGAAAAAACCAGTTTGAATGTTAATTGTAGATGCACTTTTTTATATGAAAAACCAGCTGACATTATTTTCCTGCATTTGTAGTATATTGCTAGGAGTATCTAAGTATGGAATATAACTGCGGCGAATTTTGACGAAATTTTGCCTAAACTTCAAACTTCGGCCATAGGCGAAGTCGAATCCCAAATACTTCAGCCTCTTCCAAACTTCGAGGCAAAGTTTCACTAATGTCGGTGAAGTTGACTTTTTTGTGTGTTTTCGTCTCAGCTTCTCCGAAGTTTCCTCGAAGTTGGCGAAGTTGCACGAAGTCAATACGGCCCAGAACATTAATCCTAACTAGTGCCCTAAAGGTCATATAAGGCATAAGTGTCGCCTCCAACCCTCTTCACGATTTCTAACATCAACTCCTATGTTTTTTGTTGCCAATGCTTCCTAGAGAGTGTTGTAACTATTGTTTCTTTTTTTATTCAAATCCTCAAACTTCATATATTTAAAAGCCATGCGGCATCTACAGAGACAAGAGATCCATACAAACTTAGTAACCAGAAAGTAAGGAGTACAAGGACATACAAGCTTGATCAGAAAAAGATAAGATGCTTTTGCCTTAATTCCTCCCCAACACGCTAGCCAAAGCAGCTTTTAAACGGAATTCCACCACGATCATGGCCAGCGCTTGCAGACATCAAACCCCCATCACAGAGACCAAGGCTGACAGAGCAAAAGTCCTAATATACACCGCCAACTTTCCTCCAACGAAGAAGAAGAACAAGATTGTAAACTAAGTGAAGGCATCAAGATAAGTCTCGGTCAAGACCAAATGTACAACTAAAAGCAAAGGACAACTCACACAACAAGAACATAACAAAGACAAAAGGACAAACAGATAATAGGTTGTAATGGCACAGGCAGTAGAAACATGAGAGGCTATAACATTGTTGATCGACAGGGGCAAAACAGAGCAGTTGATGAATAGAAGAGGGGGATTGTGCGGGGAAAACCCGCCATCTCGATCTCCTCACTATGCCTTTCCCCCTTCTCAAACCTAAGCTCAAGAAATAAAAGAGACAAACAACATAGAAAGAGGCCTCCATCACCCAACTCTGGAACCCCCGAAGGTCCGTCGCACCTGTGGAAACAACGAAATCGACCAAACCTGCAACAGCATGGCCGAAACCAACTAAAACAAAAGGATAACACTACAAAACAGAACAGCAGGAGACAAACCGAGACCCAACGACATCTAACCTACAGCAGAAAAAGAAACAACACCAAAGCAGGAAGATAGAAGAACAGGAAAGACTACAAACGATGTTGTGATGGTTGTCAGCTTAGAAGGGATCTGGACCCATAACCCCAAAGCTTGCAACCACACCCAAAAATGTCGAGCGCCGAGACTGGACACTGGCTTTGAAAGCCTCTAGAGAAGACAGGAAGCCCGCTCCGCAGCAGGCGCCGAAAGCACAGGGCGAGGGTCGCAGGCGCCAACGAGAAGGGTGTTTGACGAGCCGTAACACCAAGGACGACGCTGATCGGGGACGGGATGGGAAGAAAATGCCTAGGGGGAGATGGGTTGGGCGCTAGCCACCGCCCCCTGGAGCGGAGCCCTATATCGCTCACCTAATCGCCAGCCGAGAGCGGACCGGAGTGCGATTCGCAGGGAAACGAGTTTCTATCAAGAGATTAATTGTGAGAATTTTTGTAACTACTGCTTGATCGTATACTGTATAGAATACATATGGTGAACTGTAATTGTGTGTGTGTATTGCACATTTGACCCTTGCATGAAACACATTGTATTGTCCACCTACTTAGGGTTAGAGGGTCGTAAATCGTGTTTTGTGTTAAATTAACATATATAAGATAATAGTATAACATAATTAGAAGTTTTCAATCAAAGTTTCCTTCAAAATCACATCATTTTCTTCAAAAAGATGGCATCAAAGTTTTGAGGAAGTTTGCGTCTAAACTTCCTCAAAACTTCCTCTAAGTTTCCACAAACTTCCACTTCCACACTTGGCAAAGTCGACATGAAGTCGAAATCCTACACCATGATCATAAGTCTTAATCTCGTCGAACTTCCCAAATCTTTTAACATTTAGTTCGTAGGATTTCATTTCAGATGAGTCGTGTAATCCAACTGCTTGATTTATATCTTAGTTTCCACAATGGCCTTACCCAATCGAAACTAGTCTTTTTATCTCTTTTGCTCAAATCTTTACCCCTCTAATATAAGAGAAATGAGTATCTATGAATGTGATGATCATACACCACTATGGACATATGTAACAATATTATTGAAAGTGGCAAAGGTTGGGAATAATGGTTATGTTATAACTATTGTTACAATGAGTATAAAGGATCATATACTAGGGAAAAACCTGTTTTCTTTAGGATTCCAAGCGATGGGATCAAAGTTTGCCCAAAAATCACTAGTGAACGCCTAAACTTAATGAAAAAAGTTGTTCATGAGGCCAACTAAAGATCGAAAAAATTTCATGCCTAAGCATCTCAGAATTATTTCAAACTTCCACAATCTGTCTTAGCAAAGAAAAGGAGAATTTGAGGCGATTCTTCTTTCGAGAAGACATTTTATATCGAAAACAAAGAGCGTTTACAATGTTAGATTGCTATGATGTTTAATTCGAACAGGTTGCCTATTCATCTTCTTAGAAATTCATATTATGCAAGTGTTTTCTTATGTGCTGCTAATATTTCCAGTGATGTCTATATTTCTCCTAGATACAATATGTTTACAATCACCCTGTTGCAAAAGCAGGCTAATACGAAGAGGCAATTGGACCCACCAAAGCCAACTGGAAGGAGAAAGAGTTGAGTCTTATGAGCAATGAGTGGAACAGATGCTCAAATTAGGCCAGTAATCAACTTCATGGATATCTCTGAAAGTGGTCTTGTGTTTCTAAAAGTTGTATATAATGAGGGAAGTACAAAGACAAATTCTTCCTTGAAAAATTAATCATACAATATATTCAAGAGGCCAAGGAGAATAGTGTAGTTCCAAGTGATTGTTGATAATGCACCAATTTCCAGAGCAAGCTATCGCATTGCATGTCGAAAGGGTACATCTTGGTATCTTTTGGACAACTTGTGTAGTTCACATGCTCAACCTTGCTTTCGAATGCATAGGCTGCAAAGGATTCTAATTCAAATGGGCTAAATGGATGACAGAAATGCTTCATATGCTTATTCTATACGCAATTTCATAAGAATTATTCTAGGAGACTTGTCATCTTTTAATGAAATTGTAACTTATAGTGTTGGCGGTTGTGGAGAGACACTTTGGTTCGATTCTTGTCATGCTTAAGAAAATGAGAAAGTTGGCCTAGCAAATATTATGGTAAGTTAAAATTTGGATTTGTTATGAGGATGATTTACAAAAAAACAATCTGTAAAAGCAAAAGATATTTGAATGATTTATGGTGGGACAAGATTGATTATAATCTTGAATTGACTTATTACATCTATGAGATGTCAAGGATTGCTGACCACGACGAATCCACCTTGTTATGGGGGATCTAATGATTGAAAAGGTAAAGGCAACAACATATAAGTAGGAGAGGAAAATTGATTACGAAAGATCCGCATAGGAAAATTGAAATTTTAAATGAAAAGAACAAGTGTCTTAATAGATACTTCACTAATGATGAACACTGATGTTTGATAAATATTGAATTTGCAGTTTTTTAAACTCTTATAGATGATGTGTACCCTGATGTCTTTATTTATTGTCCTGTTATTTTACCTTTCTATAAGGACCTACATGTAATTGTTCCACTAATATATATATCAGGGTACACACATTATGTAACCCTACGCTTTCTCCATTTACTGTTTCTCATGGCATCAGAGCAGGGCTAGATCCGGGGCGCCGCCTCTCTCCCTCCCTCTCCTCTCTCTCTCTCTCCCAACACCCCCCCCCGCGCTGCCTGCACCAGCCGCCCGCGTAGGGCCTACTTCCGTTGCTGCTTCGTGCAGTCGGTTGCTGCCGTCGCCGTCGGGAGGGCTGCTCCTCTCGTCTGGCTTGATCCAGGAGCTACTGTCCTCCCGCTTCGTTCCATAGCTCTGGTATGAGTCTTTTGGCTTTGTTCTCCTGCCTGCCCGTGTAGGCCCTTGAGCCGCCGGGTATTTTGTTGCGCCTAGGCGTAGCCCGTATGTAACTGGTCCGTCCAGTTCTTCTATTGTGCCTACTGCCGCCTAACTGAGGAACTAGGCGGATGTCTTCTGCTTGTACCTACCTATTTATACTCACCTTGGGTGTCGGTGCTCTACCTGTCATGGCGTCTTCACATGACGATCTGCGTCGTCAGGTTACTACTGTTAAACTTGATGGGCGCAACTACCAGCATTGGGTCTGTTCCATGGAGATTTATGCAAAATCCCAGGAGAAACATTCTCATCTGACGCGTGTTCCACCTGTGCCTGCTGCCAATGCCGACTCCAAGGATGTCAAAGCTTATGATGACTGGGTCAAAGATGATTCCACCATGATGACCTGGATTCTCAACAGCAGTGAGACGAAAATCAGTGTCACCTTACTATACATGCCTCCAGCAAAGCAGATGTGGGATCATCTTGCTAGTACTTACTCTCACAGACAGAATCCCAAGAAGGTGTTTGATATCAACAAGCAGCTGACCTGTCTACACTTCTCGGGATCTGACATTGTTGATTACTTCTCTGCCTTTAAGGGACTCTGGGGAGAATTGGAGGCCTACCATCCCTTGTCTACTGACTTGGCTACCATGTGACGTCAACGCCAGGAGTTGCAGGCGGTTCAATTCTTGTGTGGTTTACATGAATCCTATGTTGGGGTTGTGGATCAGATTCTTGCCAGTGATCCACTGCCTACATTACAGAGTGTGTTTTAGCGTCTTCAACGGTTGACAGCCTCCTCGTCTGAGTCACCTTCTGACATTGGAGATACTACTGCCCTTACAGCTATGTTCGGCCGAGGTCGTGGCCACGGCCGTGGTCGTTTTCAAGAGAACCGCCCTCCTCTTGGCGCTGGAAGGGGGCGGAGTTCTTCTGGACGTGGAACACCCTTTGGTCCTCCCAACGCTGCTCGTCCTCCGACTGGTCAATGTTTCTGCAGTTTTTGTGGTCGGTCTAATCATATTGAAGAAAAATGTTGGAGGAAATATGGGAAGTCGGCCTGGGCCAATGCAGCTTCCGATGCCCATGCCACTTCTGAGGTAGCGTCACAGCCTACAGCCACTGATGCATCCAGTTCCACTACTACTGACTTTATCCGTTCGAAGGTGGAGCATCTACTGCTCGAGCGAACTGGATCATCCTCTGGAGCTACCACTGCAGCTCATGTTGCTACCTATTCTGGTTGTGATACTGCTTTCATCAGTGCACCCTCGTCTAGTACTGGCATGGAAAAAAAAGCGCGCCCTGAGGCGCTAGAGGCGTACGCCTCGAGGCGAGGCGCACTCAGGGACGCCCCGAGGCTTAAGCCTCAGTCACTTTTGCAGAGGCGGACGCCTCATTTTTCAAGAGGCGTAAAAAGGCGCTGAGGCGCTGAGGCGTAACTGAGGCGTAAGCCTCTGTCTGCCACCTAAAACTGATGGTTTGTTGTACTATTTGGACTGCTATTGGGCCCAGCCCAAGTGGTATTTATTCAAATAGAAGATCTCCACCTCCAGGCAACCAGGAAACATCAATCTTTAGGCTGCTCCAGCCCTTGCTGGTGGCCGTGGTGGCTAATCCAGCTGCTGCTAGCCAAGTTGCTGCTGCTACACGTCAGTGTTATACTGTTTTGTGATTTGATTATTTAGTTATATACTTATATATATATAACTTGTATATATAGACATATTAGATATACATATATGATACATATATATATTTTATTTATTTATTCATACTCCTCGACCGCCTTGAGGCTTACGCCTCGCCTCGCCGAGGCAAAAACGCCTCGTTACGCCTCACGCTTTTTTCAACCTTGAGTATTGGTAATAAAAAATGGGTGATTGATTCGAGTGCCTTGTCTCATATCTCTGGAAATCGAACTCTTTTCAAAACCTTATCTAGACCGGTCTCTAATTCCTATGTTACGCTTGCTGATGGCTCCACGTCTGTTGTATCTGGGATTGGAGACATAGCTTCTCATTTTTTGTTAAAATCTGCTATATATGTGCCTTGCTTTCCACTGAACTTATTATCTGTTAGCAAAATTGTACGTAGCCTGAACTGCAGTCTCACATTCGTCCCTGGTACTTGTACTTTTCAGGACCTTCGCACGAGGATGAAGATTGGTGGGGGGGCATGAAGGACCTGACGGCCTATATTATCTGGATGATTTGAAAAGGACTGACAACTTGGCACTAGCTTCAGCTCTATCTTCATCAGTTTCAGCATTGCAGTGGCACAACAAACTTGGACACTCATCTTCTGAGAAGCTGAAACATGTCATTTCTGGTGTAGGAACGCACGGTTTTCAGTGCGATTCGTGTCAGTTAGGGATACAGTCTAGGATTGTTTATCCTAAACGATCCCAGATTAGTAGTAAAAACATTTTTGATCTTGTTCATGCTGATGTATGGGGTTCGTTTCATGTTCCAAGTCTGTCTGGCAATAAATACTTTATTCTGTTTATTGATGATTTTTCTCGTGCCACTTGGTTGTTTCTGTTGAAAAATCGGTCTCAAGTGGTATCTACAATAAAATTCTTTTTTGCTGAAATAAAAACTCTATTCTATGCCTGTTAAAATTCTGAGAACCGACAATGATTTGGAGTTTGTTCAGAAAAAAGTTGGACTGTTTTGTCGATCTGTTGGTACTATCCATCAGACATCGTGTGCCTATACGCCTCAACAAAATGGAGTTGCGGAGCGGAAAAATAGGCATTTACTTAAGGTTGCTAGAGCTATAATGTTACATTCTAATGTACCTAGACTTTTCTGGCCAGAAGCTATTCTGACTGCCTTTTTTCTGATTAATAGAATGTCGTCTTCTGTAATTGGCAACAAGATTCCTGTACGGGTTCTACAGCCTAATGTACCTCTGTTTTCTGTACTTCCATGAATATTTGGCTCTACTTGCTTTGTGCGGTTACTTGGACCGAACTATGACAAATTATCTCCTAGAGCAGAAAATTCTATTTTCTTGGGTTATTCTATTACTCAAAAAGGGTATCGGTGTTATAGTCCTACTACTAAAAAATGGTTCACGAGTAGTGATGTGGTCTTTTTTTATGATACACCGTTTTATTTTTCTAAAGGAGATATCCTGAATTCTGACATAATCATAGCACCATTGTCTGTCATGAGTGATTGCATATCTGATACTTCACCTGTTGAAACTACTTCTCCTCCACTTATTGTGTATAAACGCAGGAACAGGTCACAACCTGCTCAAGACCCCCCCATGCAGCACCAATCTTCTCCTCTAGAAGGTCCTACACCTGCTGAGGTAAACTCTGACTTAGATCTGCCTATTGTTCTCAGAAAAGGTACTTGTTCTTGTACTTCTCATAATATTGCTAATCATGTTTCTACTGCACATCTGAGTATTCATGCTAGTAACTTTGTGGCTGCCCTATCTGTTATTGTTGTTCCCAAGACTGTACATGATGCCTTACAAAGTTCAGCCTGGACGACTGCCATGAAAGAGGAGATGACTACTCTTGCTGATAGAGGAACTTGGGAGCTGGTAGATCCACCTCATGAGTGCAAACTTGTTGGTTGCAGATGGGTTTATGTTGTGAAGTATCAACATGATGGAACAGTGGAACGTCTGAAGGCACGCTTGGTAGCAAAAGGGTATATTCAAACTTATGGTATTGACTATTTTGAGACGTTCTCGCCTGTTGCCAGACTTAACTCTGTCAGAGTTCTACTTTTTGTTGCTATTAATGTAGATTGACCTCTTATTCAACTGGATGTTAAAAATGCCTTTCTATATGGTGATCTTCAAGAAGAGGTTTATATGGAGCAACCTCCTGGGTTTGTTGCTCAGGGGGAGTCACATAAAGTTTGCAGGTTAAAAAAATCTATCTATAGACTCAAACAGAGTCCTCAGGCATGGTTTGACAAGTTGAGTAAAATCCTGACTACCTTTGGTTTTCTGAGATCACAGGTTGATCACTCGGTCTTTACGAAAAAGACCTCTTCTGGTATTGTGATTCTGATTGTTTATGTTGATGATATCGTTCTATCTGGCAGTGATTCTTCTGAGATTCAGGCTACTAAAACACACTTGTGCAAACATTTTGCTACTAAAGACCTGGGGAGGCTAAGATATTTTCTGGGCATTGAGGTGTCTAGGACCTCTAGTGCTCTTGTATTATCTCAGAGGAAGTATGTTCTTGACCTGTTACAGGAGACTGGGATGCTTGGTGCACGTCCGGCTGATACTCCTCTGGATCCCAATGTTAATTGGGATGATGACTCTTCTCCTATGTTTCCAGACAATAAAAAATATAGGAGACTGATTGGTAAGATGATCTATCTGACTGTTACTAGAGCTGATATATCTATTGTTGTTGGTCTTCTTAGCAGGTACTTGGATAAGCCTAACAGTGTCATTGGGATGAACTTTGTAATATTCTGAGATATCTTAAGAAATCACCTGGCAAAGGCATCTACTATAGAAAGCATGGACATTGTTCTTTGGAAGGCTACTCTGACTCTGATTATGCTGGAAGTAAGATTGACAGAAAATCTACTTCAGGTTACTGTACTTATGTTGGAGGTAATCTTGTCACTTGGAGAAGTAAAAAAACAAAATGTTGTTGCTAGATCCAGTGCTGAAGCTGAATATTGGGTGATGGCCCACACTGCTTGTGAACTCCTATGGGTACAACCTCTATGTAAGACTTCGGGGTTGAGTCTTTTGCTGCTATTCCTATGCATTGTGACAATAAAGCTGCTATCTTCATTGCTAATAATCATGTATATCATGAGCGCACAAAACATATTGAAGTTGATTGTCACTTCATTCGAGAGACTATCTTATCTGGCAAGATCTGCACTCCTTTCACCCGCTCAGAAGATCAGGTTGCTGATATTTTCACAAAGTTGCTGGCCAAGAAACATTTCAGCTCGCTTGTGGACAAGTTGGGCATGATTGATATCTATGCTCCAACTTGAGGGGGAGTGTTAATATATGTCTTTATTTATTGTCCTGTTATTTTACCTTTCTATAAGGACCTACCTGTAATTGTTCCACTAATATATACATCAGGGTACACACATTGTGTAACCCTATGCTTTCTTCATTTACTGTTTCTCAGATGAATTAGGGGAACATGACTTAATTGTTGATATAGCTTTAATGGACCCTCACATTTGGTGGCTAGTCCATGGAAGTATTGCACCAAACCTTCAACATTGGGATATTAAGTTGCTACTTGCTAGAGTTTTTGCTTCACTATAACGCCGATGTTAACTCCGCTTATGTGTCGTACATCTTGTGCACATGTAGTTGGTCCCAAACCTTAGGGAAGGAGGGTTGGGGGTAGGTTGACAGCCAACCATATTGTCACTCTTTATATGACATGGATCCTTAGAAAATTTTCATTGGAGCATCCTACGTAGTGATGAGCTGCATCGGCACTAGGTGCAGTGATAATTATGCAAGGGGTTGCAACATAGCACCGCTTGGTTGTGTTGAAGGACATGCAAGGATTTTCACACCTTAGACGGATGTGGGTAAAGAAGCTAGTCCCGCTGCATCATTGCCCGAATGATATGAAAAACGTGCAAGGGCACCATTTTTCGACGGAGGCAAGTAACAAAGCAAGTTCAATAAAAAAAGGATTAAAGTAGGATCTTGAACTATTGACTCTTTGACAGGAAAGTCTTTGGAGATGGTGCATACCATAATTAGAAAAAAAGTCAATATAGCTTGCTTGCAAGAAACCAAGTGGAGAGGGGAACAATGCAAAGAAGTGATTGGAGACACATGGTATAAAATTTGGTATATATGTATGGACTAGCATAGAAACAACGTAGCATTATTGTTGATAAGATGTTGAAGGATGATGTTGTGAAGATCACAAGGATGGGCGACAGAATCATAACTATGAATGTTTTTCTTGGGGGAAAGTATATTAACATCATTAGCACTATCCCCCCCAAGTTGGCCTTAGCGAGGAGGCTAAGAAGGATTTTTGTGATAACATGGATGAATTGATGCAACGAATACTAATGGAGGAGAAGATCATAATTGTGAATGATTCAAATGGCCATGTGGAGAGTAGCAATGTTGGATATGAGAAGAGGCAAGGTTTAGATACTTTCAAGATATAAGCAGTTGGACACAAGAGAAAGGGAAAAAGATATATTAAATGGCTCGTATAAGAGAGAGGAAAGGAAGAGACTTGAGTCAAGTAAGATGCATCAAGAATAAAAATGGTATATTGTTGGTGAAGGATTGATATCAAGAACCAATTGAGAATCTACTTTCATAGACTTTTCAGTGGAGACTCTGTGAATAATGTAAGAGACTCGTGTGACATGCTTACAAGAGATATCATTTACACACGACGGGTTTCACTTTTTGAGTTCGAGAGTGCTTTGAAAAAATGAAAATGAGGAAGGCATGCGGACAAGATGGTAATCCCATCGTTGTATGGAAGAGTATGGGGGGTAGAGGAGTTATATGGTTAACAAATTTTGTTAACAAGATTATGAAGACCAAGAAGATGCCAGATAAGTGGAGAACTAGTATCACTGTCCCCATCTACAAGAATAAATGAGATGTTCAGAGTTGCACATATTGACTTGAGAGTTATACATTGCCCATATTTTAATAATGACTTAACCATTCCATTCCTATGTATCTAATATGTTTGTTCAAGATTGATTTCAGGCTTTAAGTAAATGAAAAGGATCAAATTACACAAGCCCTAGCTTGTTCAAGTCAAAAGCAATGCAAGTGTGCAATTTGGGAAATCACTTTAAATGACCTTAGATGATCTTTGTAATCACTTGTATTGATGATATGACTTGTAACTAAGATGAGAAAAAATCAGGGACACTTAATTCCAACGTTTGATCACGCAAATGTCAATTTAGAAAATTTGTCACAGGCTGATTATCGGTCGAGTTGGAAACTCGACCGATCCAGTGATGGATTTTCTTGAGGGACCAATCGGTCGAGTTGCACACTCACAGAACTCGACCGATCGATCAACTAAGAAAAATTTATTTTAACTCATCGGTCGAGTTTACCAGAACAAACTCGACCGATAATTTGAAAATTGGCTTTGTCACTTAGTGGATCGGTCGAGTCATCTTTATTGAAACTCAACCGAATGTACTGTACGGAAAACACAAAAAAAGTGATTATAACTGTTAGTGAGTTGTTTTGAGAGAGAATCGATCCGTTGTAACTTGGAAAACGATTATATTTCGCCCTTAAGTGATCTCACAAAGGGAACACCCCCAGCTATAAATAGGACCCCTTAGAGTTCATTCCAAATTTATTGCTATAGTTAAGTGTGTTGCAACTCCTTGAGCCCTTTTTTCTTTCTCATTTACAAAGCATTTTGTGATTATGAGTGAGTTAGGCCAGTTGTGTGAGAGCTACTTCCTTGTGCTTGTAAAGCTCTCATTTCATTCCATCTTCCCTACTCCTTTTCTCAAATAAGCAAAGGTGAAGCAAGCTACTCCGACTGAAGGTAAGTTGTTGTTGTTGTTCTTCAAGGTGGAAGAAGAGGTGAAGATCTTCTCCAGGTGAAGGAGAAGGGCAGGGCCAAGATTCAAGAAGAGTGGGCAAATTCCTTCAAGGCCAAAGACTTGATGCAATTGTGGATGAGTCCTTGTTGAAGGCTGAAGATATCTTGATCAAGTGGGTAAGTCCTTGTGTAGGTGGAAGACTCTTATCTTGAATAGGTAAGTCCTTTGATGTATGATGGTCTCCTTGTATCTCTTATTAATGGAATATAAGTATACACAAATTGCAAAGTCCTAGAGGTTGACCTCTCTAGGTAGTGGATTGACTCTCTCCTAGTTTGGAGAGTGGAACCACTCTAAACCACCCAAGGAATAAGGTTTAGCCGAAACCGGCGAAATTTTGCCCCAAAAAACCGATTTCGACAGCACCAGATACGAAACCATGCGACTGTATCAATATGTTCGCATTTCGCGAAATTAAAATGCAATTTCGCGAAGTTTCGATGGTTTCGTTAAATTCGCCAGATTTTGAGGGGGTCCAGTGTAGTTTTCCCCACTTACCTATCGGTACCCAGCCGAAACCGGCGAAACCAGCCGTCAGTTGCTGATGTTTTGTTGTTGCTACTATGCTTTGCGGAGAAAAGGGCGATTTTAAGGGGGATTTGCCATTTGGAGCCAAAGATCTACTACATCAAGGTAAATAAACATCTCATATATTTTGAAGACCTATTTCTCCATTTCACCTAATTTCGTAATATACACTAAAATCTTAGATCTACTCCACTATTCATCCCATTTGTGTGTTCTAAACATAGATCTCACATCTATGCCATGGATCTATGTATATATATATATATATATATATATATATATATATATTCAATAAATCTACACCAATAACTCCTTTTTATATCTTTTTTAGATTATAAATACTAATAATAGTATAAATAATATATATTCATCATAACTAGTTATTTCACTTAGGTTTAGTAGAAGAAGTTGTTACAAACACTAATATGAACACAAGAAAAATATTTTTTGTAAAAAATAAGATGTTTTTTATATATACACTATTTAAAAATCCGAAATTTCAAAAAAAATCATAAAATATCCTTTTTTATATAAATAAAATATTTTGTATTGATTAATATCCTATTACAATAGTACTCCTAATCACTTATATATATGTATAAATTATTTGTTAATTATGCATTTATCAATTTAAAATATATTTTCATACCTAAAAATACAAATAAAAAATAATTCTAAACCTTTTTTCGTATTGATTAATATCCTATTACAGTAGTGTACCTAATCACTTACATATATGTATTAATTATTGATAAGTATGTGCATTTATCAATTAAAAAAATATTTTCAGACCTAAAATACAAATATAAAAATTCAGACCTAAAAATACAAAAAAAATAAGTCTAAACTTTTTTCGTATTGATTAATATCCTATTTCAGTAGTGTACCTAATCAGTTACATATATGTATAAATTTTTGCTTATGTCGTTTATTGTTTTGATTGCTAATGCATTGCATATTCTATGTTGTTTTTTATTTATTTTAGTGTTGCCAATGTCTTCTGATGGTAATTCGTCTGAGAATGAGGGTGCTAGGCAGTGTGCACCCAAATCCAAAGAAGTAGATTTTGCTTGGAAACATTGTGCTCATGTTCCCAGGGTCAAGGGAAATGTGGTTTGTAACTTCTGCAAAAAGACAATTGGTGGAGGGGGCATCACCAGGTTTAAGCGTCATATTACTGGGGGAGACAAGAATGTTGCACTATGCCAAAGGTGTCTGCAATCCGTTAGGGATGATTTCAGAAAGATCATAGCATCCAAAAGGGAGAAGAAAGACAAATGTACTGAGGCCAACAAATCTTACACCGATACTCTCTTCAATGTACAAGCCACAAGTTCATCTGCCAAGTCTAATGATGACATGGTGTATCCTCCAAGTTGTGATACTGCATACACTCGCCATATGTATAGGCGAGCGTATAGAGAATCAAAAAGAAGCGAGTGGGAAAAGGAGTAAGTTGCACGGTTACTGCAAAGGTTTGGACCATCAGGTGCAGGAGGAGGGAGTGGGACTGGAGGTCGTAGTCGGCGAGTGCATGTTGTTGATCTAGATACTGAAGAGGATGTATTTGCTCAACCAAAAAGGAAGAAAGGCACGATTGATGTTTTGTTACGTTCTGCTAGTGCTAGATTGAAAAATATTGATGAACCAGGGGTTAGGAAGGCTGATTTTAAGCAAAAAACCTTAAAAGGGATGTTTAGCGGGGCAAAGGAGAAGGTGGGAAAGGCTGTGGGTAAATTCTTCTTTGCTCATGGAATCTTAGCACATGTTGCAACTGAACCCTATCTACAACATATGGTTAATGTGATAGGGGAATCTGGTAGGGGAATTAAGGCCCCCACAGCTTATGAATTTATGAATAAATATCTTCCCGAGAAGAAAAAAGAGTTGCAACAGTGGATCAACGAGCAAAAGATATTGTGGGCTGAGTATGGGGTCACACTCATGTGTGATGGGTGGACGAGTGGCAACAGAAAACAAATTATCAATTTTCTTGCTCATTGTCATGGATCTACTGTCTTTATTGATTCCATTGATGCTTCTGGTGAGGTGCAAGATCATAGATGTTTATACAATCTGATGAAAAAATACATGAAAGTTGTTGGACCTCAGAATGTTGTGCAAATTGTTACTGATAATGGATCAAATTTCAAGAAGGTTGGGGACAAGATAATGAACAAATTTCCTGTGTACTGGACGTCGTGTGCTGCCCATTGTATAGATCTCATTCTGAAAGATATGGGGAAACTTGATGACATTAAATCTGTGACCATTGATGCTAAATTGATTACAGGTTTCATATATAATCATTTTTTTCTGTTGAATGCAATGAGACGTCCAGAATATTGTGGAGGTGATCTAGTTAGAGTGGGGGTAACAAGATTTGTCACCAACTACTTGGCTCTAGATTCACTAAAGTCCAAAAGAGATGGACTTAGGAAGTTGTTTAATGGAGTAGAGTGGACCTTCGTGAAGGAGCACAACACCCTACTTGGTCAACGAATTGAAGAACTTATTGCTAGTAGGCCTTTCTGGGACAAGGTCACCAAGGTACTGAAGGTAATGGCCCACATAGTAAAAGTCTTGAGGTTAGTAGATGGTGACAAGTCTGCAACCATGCCTTGGTTATACGACGCAATGGATACAATGGTGGAGAGTGTGAAAAAAGCCGCTCCTACATCCAATGCACAATACCTTAACATCATAAAAGCACGCTAAACTGATATGCTTATGCATCCACTACACAAAGCCGGTGAGCATCTAAGTTGTAATTGTATCATGCATATAACTTATATAGTTGTAATGTGTTAAGAAATTAACATGTATTATTTATTTACAATTAATGCATACTACTTGAACCCAAGATTCCATTACTCGCGGCAATTAGGTATAAAACCGGACTTGATGAATGTTGTCAGGGAAGTACTTAATAAGTTGCTTACATCCACTGAAAAACGGATGCAGGTGATAACCTCCCATTTTGCGATGTTATCTTACTAGTTCTCCTCAGTTTTCCATACTCTTTCTTAGTTAAATTAGATAGAATCTTTAACTTTCTACCTTTTTGTAAATATACCATTAGATTAACTTTTCCTTTTCACTTCTTACAGAAAATCACAAAAATAATTTACAAAACTCTCAAACGGTCCCAAGACCGAATGGAGACCAAACGGTCCCAAGACCGAATGGAAGTCAAACGGTCCCAAGACCGAATAAAGACCAAACGGTCCCAAGACCGAATGGAGACCAAACGGTCCCAAGACCGAATAAGGGTCAAACGGTCCCAAGACCGAATGGAGATCAAACGGTCCCAAGACCGAATGGAGATCAACCGGTCCCGAGACCGTATGAAGCCACACGGTCCCGAGACCATATGAAGCCAAACAGTCCCAAGACCGAATGGAGATCAACCGGTCCCGAGACCGTATGAAGCTACTCGACCCCAAGATCGAATGAAAGCAAACGGTTTCAGACTGAGAGTCCAAACGGTCTCCAAACCGTGTGAAAATCCAAACGGTCTCCAAGACCGTTTGGACCCACTTACCCCAAACCGTTTAAGGCTCACTCAAAATCCTATAAATAGAACCCAAAAGGGATCCTCACGAATAATCAAGTTTCAGACGTCCAAAGGTTGTCTCTATTGTTCCAGAGCCATTCCATCCTTCACCTGATGCCCCGAGGTTGCCGGTCTGAGATTCATACTCCATCTCCAAGCTACTTTCTCTCTCATCGACGAAGAAGGTGGGAAGAGGAGGATTCATCATCAAGCAAGCTACGAAGTGTGAAGATCGTTGCTCTCTCTCTCTCTAAGGGGTCGACCTTCCTCCCTCCTTCGTGGAGATGACGCTCTCTCTCTCTCTTCTCGCCCCTTCTTTGTTCTTGCCATGAGCGAGTAGTCTTATACACTAGGATGTGATCGAATTTCGCCACCACTACACATGGATCAAAACATACATCACAATAACTTGGCTTGCAAAGAAAAGAGTCTAAACAGTTAGTATCTTTGTTGGCTTAGCCTCCTTTCGGATAACTAACTACGAGAAACGTGGAAGTGTTGCAATGCCAGCCATCCTCAGACGAATGGTCACTTACTTTGCATCACTCCCCTCGCAAAGTGTGTTTGTCGACCCGTCAAGGTTGTATTTTCACACCTCAACTGATTCCATTTCATAGTATGAAAGTACAACGATGGAGGTGAGTTTACTCCACTTTTTGAGAAACGCTTCTAGATACCGAACCAAACGTATGGTGACTACATACAATCTGGAACCAACAAGCAGTCGATATTCGAATCTAGAAGTACAAACATAGACAATTTGCACTAACATATAATAGATAACACAAGTTGGTGATCAGGCAACTAGCATTCATTAAACGATTGATGTTGAACTGAAAAGATAGTGTTTTTCTATTGCAAACTCAAGAATTACAATGCATGAAATGAACACATGGGTAGCGGGGCTACTCCCCGCACCCTAGTGTATAAGACTACTCGTTCATGGCAAGAACAAAGAAGGGGGCGAGAAGAGAGAGAGAGAGAGAGTGTTATCTCCACGAAGGAGGGAGCAAGGTCGACCCCTTGGAAGAGAGAGCAACAATCTTCACACTTCGTAGCTTGTTTGATGATGAATCCTCCTCTTCCCACCTTCTTCGTCGATGAGAGAGAAAGTAGCTTGGAGATGGAGTATGAATCTCAGACCGGAAGCCTCGGGGCAGTGGGTGAAGGATGGAATGGCTCTGGAACAATAGAGGCAGCCTTTGGACGTATGAAACTTGATTATTCGTGATGACCCCTTTTGGGTTCTATTTATAGGATTTTGAGTGAGCCTTAAACGGTTTGGGGTAAGTGGGTCCAAACGGTCTTGGAGACCGTTTGGATTTTCACACGGTTAGGAGACCGTTTGGACTCTCTCGGTCTGGAGAGCGTTTGAGTCCTCTCGGTCTGAAATCGTTTGCTTTCATTCGATCTTGGGGTCGAGTAGCTTCATACGGTCTCGGGACCGGTTGATCTCCATTCGGCCTTGGGACCGTTTGGCTTCATACGGTCTCGGGACCGTGTGGCTTAATACGGTCTCAGGACCGGTTGATCTCCATTCGGTCTTGGGACCGTTTGACCCTTATTCGGTGTTGGGACCGTTTGGTCTTTATTCGGTCTTGGGACCGTTTGACTTCCATTCGGTCTTGGGACCGTTTGATTTCCATTCGGTCTTGGGACCGTTTGGTCTCCATTCGGTCTTGGGACCGTTTGGTCTCCATTCGGTCTTGGGACCGTTTGGGAGTTTTGTAAAAAAATTTTGTGCTTTTCTGTAAGAAGTGAAAAAGAAAAGTTAATCTAATGGTATATTTACAAAAAGGTAGAAAGTTAAAGATTCTATCTAATTTAACTAAGAAAGAGTATGGAAAACTGAGAAGAACTAATAAGATAACATCGCAAAATGGGAGGTTATCACCCCCCCTTACTTAGAGTCTAGCTTGTCCTCAAGCTAGATAGAGCGAAGGCATGTAGTGGCGAGGCGATTTTATTTAGTGAAGATTTCCATACTTTTGCTTCAGTTCTAAACCAGAGATCTCTTAGAGTTTTATCGGGTTTTTGCTCGTACTAACTCTTTCATGTATTGGGAGTTGCGTGGATCTCAGATTTCTTCTGTATCGCGTAGCTCGAATTGGGACCACCTTTTCCTCGATCGCATTTTGTGCATATTTTCAACTCCAATCAGTTTTACATTTCTTTGAAAAACCTACTGGAAACTAAGATAGGCATGAGGGTTGACTAAAGGCTGATGTGTAACTCCCCCTTTTAGTGGGGGAGGGTTTATCTAAACTTTTAGGATCTCACTACCAGGCGCGACACATCTGCCTTTATGAGGGCAGCTAAATGTACCAGTCGGGCGAGTCCTCTATCAGCTTTTTCATATATTCAGAGACCTTAGGATCTCATTACCGTGCGCGACACATCTGCATTTGTAAGGGCAGCTGAATGTACCGGCTGGGTGAGACCTTTATTGGTCCTTAATATAGGTCCTTAGGCATGGCACAACTCTCATGTTTTTATTCAACACTCTGGCTTTTATTCTTATACTCACAGGCTTAGGAGTTGGATATTTAGGAATTTTGTTTGGGCTGCCAGGCCTCTTTTGAAAAGAAGAAAATTGTTTTTGGAGTCTCCTGACATGCACTTATTTTGGTTTCGTAATTGGTGGTCCACTTGCGAGGTTCCTTGATTTGGATTTTACCTGGTTCCCTCCCGTCCTTGGAAGAGTTTTGGCTGGCTTCGGCCATTATGTTAACTTGTGGAGAGTATGGGGCAGAGTTGAAGCAAAAGCATGGAAATCGGGTGTGAAAGTAATTTATTAATTCGCCATTAAATGCCTAAATGCTTTTTCTATTATTGCTTTTTGAGGACTACTTTAGCTGGGGGTGACCTTTTCCAAGAATGATGTTATACTTATGTACAAAAATTATTCTATATGTGAAAGGAAAGATAAGAAAATGCATAGAAAAACAGGAGTGAATAAAAAGGAGCAGAGGGAGAAGGGTTGAAAAATGATACATCGCCCTTGTCCAGTGTACCCCCTCCTAACTTATCACTCACTCTGTCCCCAGAGCAATGTTCAAAATTTCGTCGAAATTGGCGAAATTTCGCTAATTATTTCGATGCCGCCAACGATCGGACATAGAAATGGCCTTACATGTCTATACGTAGGGAATTTCGCCAGAAAAAAATTAAATTTCGACAATTATTTCGAATTTCGACGAAGTTAGGTAAATTTCGATGAAAAAAAGGCACATTTGGTCCGCATTTCGACGAAATTTCGAAAAATACATCTATTATTTCGAGAAATGGGGTACGATGTCTGCAGATTTTACTATGTGATTCCTTGGGCCTGTTAGGGGCAATCTAAGTTATGTTTCTTCTCTTCCTAACCTAATTCTACCTCTCTCTCCTATTTCTCTCACTTCTATAAAGATCTACAAAGGAAATATTTAAAAATGTGTGTGGGAGTGATATCTATGACTATGATGACCCACTAACTTTCATTTTTGAGGTCACATGATTTATGTTATAGTGCGCAAAATTAGCATGACTATCGAGATATTTTGTATGTATGCCATTATCAATCACATCTCTAACTACATGATTGCCTCCTATAGGCTCTCGCTACAAAAGCGCACGACGATGAACAAAGCTTGAGTTAATCCATTAGTATGTATTTTATCACTTGTAAGCATATGGAGATTAACAGTGAGACATATCTATGCTTGTATAAAACAAAAAAAAACATGAGCCAATATGTAAGTATAATTAACAAAGAGGATGACAACCATCATGGTTCAACTAGATGCATAAACCTCAGTACTCACATACCACCGCGACATTGTTAATGTACTACATCATGTCATCCTACTGAGAGGTCCTACCATCCTAGATCATGCTATGTTTCCATAAATTTGTGTCTTTAAGCCTATATATTGTGCTTGCAAACTATGATTACTATTCATTCATTTCACCATTCAATTGACCTCAAAATCTCCATTGAAATGGCCATCGAAATTGTTCAGCTTCCTTCTCTCACACATGAGGAGCCCCACCCCCTCACTTATCCAATATGAAATATTATTGCATATTTGAGTAGATCTACACTAGTAGATTGTTCTGGTAAAATTTCGCTAAATAATTCGACCATTTGGTCGTCGAAACGCCAGGAATGCATCTGTCGAAATTTCCGTCGAAATCTGTCGAAATTTCTGTTTCTGTGGCTACCGAAACGGCGTCGAAATCGGACATTTTCTTCCTTGCCCCAGAGTGTCAAAGTGATAGGTTGAGAAGTACATGGACAAGGGCATTAGGCTTCTGTTAGTCCTTTGTTAGCTCCATGTATTCGGAGAAGATTAGCTGCGAACTTTCCCCGTAGAGCGTGGTAATCCACGTTCGTCATGTCCTCTACTGGTCTTCCAAGGACAGCGAGGGTGTACATCCAGTAGAGGACGTGGAAACCGCAGTCGTTTGATTCTCGGAGCTGTTGGGGGCATCTGTGGCTGAAGGCTGGCGATGAAAGTGTTCTTTATCGTACGCCCTTGTGTGCTTGCTTAAAAGATCGTGTAGTTTGTCAGCACATTCCTTTGCCGCCTTTTCCGTGGGTATGTTAGTTGTTATAGTATACTGGTTTTGGTTAGGATCATATTGGCTATCGGAACTGTTATAGATGATTGTTGTTCCTTCAGGGAGAGGAGGTTCTGCTTCTGGATTTGGTCTTGATGTCGGCATCCCCGACAGCTGTTGTGTTTGCAAACACCCTTTGGATGGTCGTTTCACCGGGATTTTTGTTATTTTAACTGTCGGGGCGGTGATGCTATGCTCCATCTGACCTGCCTTTGCTTTCTTTTCTACTACTTCGACCGACGCGAGGAGGTTAGTAAGCTCCTCTTCAGTGAAGAGAAGCTTATCCTTGTCATAATCTGCGAACTCCGGTAGAGGAAGCAGCAGTGAAATGAAAAAATTCTGTGCGACCGCTTAATCGGTTCAGCAGCCCAGCCGTTTAAAATACCCCCTAAGCGCCCGATTAATTTTTTTCAAAAAAACGGGCGTTTTTTTCCCGCTTAACCCGCTTAATCAGCCGCTTAATCGGCCGCTCAGACCCGTTTTTTTAAGAAAACTGCTGCAAGCCTGTAACATTAAGTAATTTTTGAAAGTAAAATAATTATTGATTGTAATATATTGAACTTATATACAATACATGTTCTATGATAAGCCTTAGTTAATTTAATATGCATACTTTGTATGTAAGACATAGTAATCGGGTACTGTTGTATATCCAAGTAAATTACATGTAACTAATCATGACATAGATTTTAGAATGCATACTTTGGTTAAATGTACTGCTGTAATTTTTGATCAAGTGATGATATGTAAATGTAGCAATAAGTTAGTAAGGTATCAATGATAAGTCTGTTGTACTGTGATGATGCAAAATAGTTATTGTATCATGCATATATACTTAATACTTTTTTGTTTTATAGTTGTATAGGGTGTTTTATGTGTGACAAGTCTATTGTTTAATAGTTTAGCTATAATCATTGTTTTATAGTTGTGTTATAAAGTATTTGGGTGTTTAGTATGGTTATTTAGGGTGTTCAGATATGTATAAAGGTTCCAAAAAGTATAGTATATATATGCATACATGTGCATTTTTTTATAAAATTGTATAGAAAATCAAAACCCATTTTTTAAAAAATCGGCCGCTTACCGCTTAACTAGTTACAAGGTGTTGTCCGCACGCTTACCGTTTAACATTTTTAAAACATTGGGAAGCAGCGTCCTAGAAGATTTTACTGTGGGACAGAAGATGTAGTGTAGCTTAGCATCTTTTTCCTTAATGATGTATGAATTCTTTAAAGTCTGCTCGTTGGTAAGGATGTCGCCCTTGATCTTCGTGCATCTGGGCAGTAGTATGTCCATCTTGAGATAATTCAGAATTGAGGTTATGTGTCATCCGACACATACTTCTTTCCCGAGGGCGTAAGTTGTGTGCTTGTGTATCAATTGCCGTCCTATGTTGACCGGCAGCCCATTAAGGACGGACCAGAGGACGAAAAGATCGGAAATGCTAACATTTCCGCCCTCTGTCTTGGGGAAGAGTGCGCCTGTGAGGATTTTGTGTAGTGTGTGCACCAACCCAGAATGAATATTTGAGGCCTTGCAGGTCTTTGCCTCATAGGTTGGGATCCCTGTCAGGGATTTCCAAAAGATATGCTTGTTGAACTGGGAGCTTTCAATGCCTACAACTTTGGCTTTTTCCAACTGCTCCTTGTTGTCTATAAAAATTTCGTTGAGTAGGTTTTCTGTTATGACAACTATGTTGCCAAAGAGTTTGGTGACCAGCCTGCGGTCGCCTCCGTCTCTTGATCTGTCCATTATGTCTACTGCTTCTTTGTTGAGGAAGGTGAAAAATTCCGTTGTTGGCTCAACATAAGAATTCTCTGCGACAAAACAGAATCTTGCGAGGTTGGCATTGTCGAGCAAGTTGAGGACTCTGTCATACATCCCCATCTTCTTCAGTACGTTGGAACAGACGTACTTTGTCGGCTTCAGCGTTTTGTCGAAGGATGGGAGGGTGTGGATGAATAGGTTTGTTGGTGGTGGTGTTGTAATGGTGATGGTGGACAAAACAGGAATAGTGGTGGTAGCGGGAGTGGTAATGGCTGTGGTGGTAGTGGTTGATAGAATGTATCCCGCCAGGATTTGTTCCCTTGCGGTGGTGGGATGGACCTGCTTCCTTGCCCGTTTCTTTGTAGGTTGTTCTTTGGCAGCTTCCTGGGCCTTCCGTTTACCCTTTGTCCTTGTGGATGGGGATTCCTCTTCGGGAGTTGGCTCGTACTTCGAACCTTCGTCACTAGAGGAAATCTCCTCCACTTCTTCAACAGGGTCTTCGGCTAGGCACCTGTTGAGTCGGTCGATTTCATTCAGAACAATAATCAGGTCAACCTTTGGTGGGACATGTCCGGTCTTTTCATAAGTGTCCATGACGTGCTGGAGTTTTGCGCGGTCTTCAATCAGTTGCTCCCTTGTCCAGAAGGAAGCGTCAGCAGTTCCGGTGGCTTCTTTTGCAGGGGAGGCCATTTTGTAATCGAAAGAGTATATATGTTAAAAGAGAAGAAAAATTGTGTAAAGAATTTTAGCATTGAAAAAAATGAAAACGTTTTCAGGGTGAAATCATATTTTGTAAAACTGATTGGGTCCGAACGTTTTTACTCCAAACGATTTCAAGATCGTTTGGCGCAGACGGATTCACGACCGTTTGGCTCCAAATGGTTTCACGACCGTTTGGCTCCAAACGGTTTCACAACCGTTCGGCTCCAAACCGTTCGGCTCCAAACGGTTTCAAGACCGTTTGGCTCTGAACGGTCGAAACTGTTGACTCAAGGTCAATTAGGTCAATGTTGACTCACGTCTAAATTGACTAAACCCGTGTTTTGATGATGACTAACCATTCCACATATTGGTGTCTAATGTCTCTACTTGAGTGATTTCAGATTAGGTATAGACACACTCCAAATGCCCTAACTTGCGCATATCAAATTGGAGAAAAGACAAGTCAAAGTTATACAAGTGCACGTTTTTGTAATATGATGTATATCCATTAGAATCATGTTGTAAATCACTTGTAATGATTGTATGACTTGTAATTAAGCTTAAAAAAATATCAGGAGCACTTAGATCGAATATTAGAGCACTTTAGATGCAACTTTGAAAATTGATTACAGGCACTTTGTCGGTCGAGTTTCCCAGCCTGAAAACTCGACCGATCATCCTTGATCAATTTTCTGCAGATTGCATCGGTCGAGTTGTGTTTACACAGAACTCGACTGATGGAGTAACTGACCAAATCGATTTTCATTGGTCGGTCGAGTTTCCTCAGGACAAACTCGACCGATGGAGTAACTCGACCGATGGAGTTTGTCCTGAGGAAACTCGACCGATGGTCTGAATATCGGCTTTGTCTTTTACTCTATCGGTCGAGTTACCCTTATAGAAACTCGACCGATTGCACTGTACGGAAAAGTGCAGAAAAGTGCTTCTAGCCGTTGTGGAGTTGCAACAAGTGAAAATAGATCTGTTACAAGCCACAAAACGGCTAGTTTTCGTTCTTAAGTGTTCCCAAAGGCTAATAGGCATCCCCAGCTATAAATAGGACCCCTTGGGCTTCATTCCAAGGTTGAGCATTCATTGCAAAACTCTATGTGAGGTTCCTATTTGATAGCTGAGTGCTTCCTACAGCCTCCTCTCTCTCTCTAAGCTTAATCACTTGCTACATCAATTAGAGTGAGTAGGAAATCTGTAAGAGAGCTAGTCCTACATGTATATCTTGTGAGGCTCTCACTTCCACCACCTCCCTATCTCTCTTTTCAATCATGAAGATGAAGGTTCTCTCTCTTGTCCAAGAGAGGTGAAGAAGAACAAGGGAAGGAGTCCCTTGGTGAAGATCAAGGCTGAAGACTTGGAGCTAGAGTGGGTAAGCCCTTGGTGAAGGCAGAAGACTCCTTGCTCAAGTGGGTAAGACCTTGGTGGAAGCTTCTCCGAGTGAAGGTGAAGTCAAAAGCTGAAGATCCAAGAAGAGTGGGTGATCCCTGCAAGGCTGAAGACTTGTGCAAGAGTGGGTAAGTCCTTGGAGAAGGCCGAAGACTCTTGCAATGTGGGTAAGTCCTTGGTAAGGTTGAAGACTCTTTGTATTGGATAGGTAAGTTTTTTGTTTGGTCATGCATTGTATGTCTTATGAATGAATATAAGAGTGTAATAGTTTGGAAGTCTTAGAGGTTGATCTAGGCAAGTGGACTGACACACTTCTAGTTTGAAGTGTGGAACCACTCTAAATAGCTTGTCTAATTGGTGCATGTTCAATCTCTCTCTCCCTTGCTATGTATGTTTTAGTTGCACACAAATTTCCTATTTAGCAACCTTATCTTGTGATATATCTTGAAGGTTTAATGAATTTTGTTTAAGTGCTTTCAGCTCTATTCAGCCCCCCTCTAGAGCATCTAATCACCCATCTAGGATCCAACAAAAACCGCGAGGAAGGTGAAACGTCGGGGTCGTCGGTTGTAAAACGGGCGGAAGCGGCGGACGACGGCGGCGGCGTGCGCGTCAGCGTCGAAGATGGCACCGATGAAGGAAGAACTCGTCGTTAACGCTAGAATGGACAACTTTGGCTGGTTCTACCGTGTTGCTGCGGACGAAGAAGGCGACGGTGCTGAGGGTGAAGGTGACGATGACGGCGACGAAGTGACGAACGGCGAGAACGACGGAGATGAAGTTGTGAAAGGGGTGTGGAGAAATGGTGGCGTCGGCAGCGACGTCGGCGATGGTCGTAGAGCGAACAGGAGTCAAGAGCAGAGGAATGGAATGGAACAGGGTTCGCGCGAGGGTTTAGAGAAATCGAGAATCAAGGGAAAGAAAACGATGGGGGTGTTATATTTATAGAAAACGTTGGGTGTCGATACAAATTCCCAAGGGCAAACGGTCCTGAGACCGTTTCGGGTCCAAACGGTTTCGAGACCATTTGGGCTCCAAACGGTTTCGAGACCGTTTGGGTTCCAAACGGTTTCGAGATCGAAAGGACCAATCGGTTTCGAGACCGTTTGAGTCCAAATGGTTTCGAGATCGAAAGGACCAATCGGTTTCGAAACCGTTTGGAATTAGGTTTTTAGATTTTATATTTTTATGCTTGTTTTGGTTATTTATGTGAATTTTTGTATTTTCAGATTTAAAGGAGATAAGCCTAAATCAAACGAAGAGATTAGAGAAAAATAAAATGATGGTACTCAGATCTTGGGTTGCCTCCCAAGTAGCGCAAGGTTTTACGTCGCTGGCCCGACAAAAAATCTGATTTTGTTGTCTATGTTGAGGGATCGTGGATCGTGATAGTTTGTCTTGGTATTTTGTCTGCTGGTGTGTAATATCTCTTCAAGCTGTGGCCATTAACTGTCCGTTCTCGCCCATTATTATCAAGGATGATTAGTGCTCCGGTGGGGTAGATGTGTTTAATTGTGAAAGGTCCAGACCATTTAGTACGGAGCTTTCCAGGGAATATTTTAAGTCTGGAATTGAAGAGGAGGACCTTGTCTCCGACAGCAATGTCTTTTCTTTTGAGGTGGCCGTCGTGCCACATCTTGGTTTGCTCTTTATAGATCCTGGCACTTTGGTAAGCTGTCATTTTAAGCTCTTCAAGTTCTTGTAGTTGAAGTTGTCTATATTCACCAACACTTTTGAGATCAAAGTTTAGCTGTTTGATGGCCCACCAAGCTTTCTGTTCTAGTTCAACCGGTAGATGACACGACTTTCCATACACCAGACGGAACGGGGTTGTTCCTATCGGTGTTTTGTAAGCCGTGTGGTATGCCCAAAGGGCATCGGGGAGCTTGGCAGACCAGTCCGTACGATGTCTATTGACTGTTTTTTCTAAGATAGCTTTCAATTGTCTATTTGAAACTTCGACTTGGCCACTTGTTTGTGGATGGTAAGGTGTGGCGACCTTATGGTTGACCCCATATTTTCTCAGGAGGGCTTCGAAGCTTCTTTCCAGAAAATGAGTTCCTCCGTCTGATATGATAGTGCGGGGGACTCCGAATCTGGGGAAGATGATATCTTTGAACATCTTGATGACCGGCTTGGAATCGCAGGACACGGTGGGTATAACTTCTACCCATTTCGAAACATAATCCACAGCGACTAATATGTAAGAGAATCCATAAGATGAGGGGAAGGGACCCATGTAGTCTATTCCCCAAACATCAAAAAGTTCAATTTCTTGCCACAAAGTGAGAGACATTTCATTCCGTTTAGTTATACCGCCAGAAAGCTGGCATTTATTGCAGGATCTTACAAAATCATAGGAATCTCTAGCTATTGTTGGCCAAAAGAAACCTGATTGTAGAACTTTCAGAGCGGTCTTCATTCGAACTCATGTGCCCCCCAGTGGGGCCGGAATGACAGTGCTCTAAGACAGGGGTAATTTCCTCTTCTGGTAAACATCGACGGAAAAGTCCGTCTGCACATAGACGAAAAAGATAGGGCTCGTCCCAGAAGTATTGCTTAGCATCGTGGAGGAATTTCTTTTTATCGTGGTGAGAGGCGGAAGGGTGGATGATTCTCGTAGCCAGATAGTTCACTATGTCAGCGTACCAGGGAAATCCGGTGGTAATTTTCATAAGCTGGTCGTCAGGGAGGGAGTCTCGGATAGGTATATTGTCGTCGTCTTGACATTCGATGTGACTTAGGTGGTCAGCGACGACATTTTCCACTCCGCTCGTCTTTTATTTCAAGATCAAATTCTTGCAGCATTAATACCCAACGGATGAGTCTGGGTTTTGCATCCTGTTTCTGGATAAGATATTTGATGGCGGAGTGGTCTGTATATACTACGACCTTTGATCCAATTAGATAAAACGAAATTTTTCGAAAGCGTAGATGGCGGCTAAGAATTCCTTTTCAGTAGTAGTATAAATATTTTGCGCCTCATCTAACGTCTTGGATGCATAGTATATTACATATGGTTTTTTGTCTATTCTCTGCCCCAGCACAGCCCCTATGGCATAGTCGCTAGCGTCACACATTATTTCAAAAGGTTGTGACCAGCCAGGCACTCTCAGAATGGGTGCAGAGATTAGAGCATTCTTCAAGGTTATAAAGTTATGCAGGCATTCATGGTCAAAGTTGAAATCAGCATCTTTGGTCAATAAGTAGGTCATAGGTTTTGCTATTTTCGAGAAGTCTTTGATAAATCTTCGGTAGAACCCGGCATGACCCAAGAAAGCACGCACTCCCCTTATGTCTTTGGGTGGGGACAACTTTGAGATGATATCGATTTGTGCCTTGTCTACTTCGATTCCTCTTCCGCTTACTCGATGTCCGAGGACAACACCTTTGGTCACCATAAAGTGACATTTTTCCGCAATTTAGGATAAGGTTTGTTTCCTCGCATCTCTGTAGGACTTTACTTAGGTTGAGCAGACAGTTATCAAAAGAATCTCCATATACTAAAAAATCGTCCATAAACACCTCCATAATGGTTTCGGTTAATCCCGCGAAGATAGCAGTCATGCACCTTTGGAAGGTTGTGGGTGCGTTGCATAGCCCGAAGGGCATCCTTCTGAAGGCGTATGTTCCAAAAAGGACAAGTAAATGTTGTTTTTTCTTGGTCTTCGGGGTGAATTGGGATTTGGTAAAACCCAGAATATCCATCGAGGTAGCAGAAAAAATTTTGATGGGCTAGCCGCTCAAGGACCTCGTCAAGGAAGGGTAAGGGAAAATGGTCCTTCCTTGTTGATTTGTTCAATTTTCTATAATCAATGCACATTCTCCAACCAGTAACGGTCCTTGTAGGTACTAGTTCATTCTTATCATTTAGGATAACAGTGGTTCCCCCGTTTTTAGGGACCACTTGGACAGGACTAACCCACTGAGAGTCATAAATTGGATAGATAATACCCGCTTTCAAGAGATTAAGAACTTCGAGGCGAACTACCTCTTTCAGATTTGGGTTCAGTTTTCTCTGGTGCTCCCTCGAGGGTTTGAACTCTTCTATCATAGGTAGTTTATGCATGCATAGAGCTGGGTTTATGCCTGTTAGGTCAGTCATTTTGTACCCATTTGCTTTCTTGTGCTTCCTTAGTTCAATGAGAAGCATTTCCTCATGGTCGTCAATCAGAGAGGAGATAATAATAACTGGACATAATTTCTCTTCATCTAGGAAGACATGTTTGAGCCCAGCTAGTAGAGTTTTCATTTCCGGGACTTTGGGTACTTCTGTTGTCTCTAATATGGGGACAGATTTCAGTTCTTCAAAAGTGGCTTCTGGGCTTTTTCAGCCTGCTCCAAGTATTGCAGGCATTGCTGAACTAACTCGTTGGTTGAAAATTCAGCTTCCGGATTTATTAGAGCGTCCTCTAGGGCATATGCTGGTTCTGGATTTGCTTGCTTGAGTTGAGACATTTTATCAATAGCTTCAAGCAGAAAAACCTCTTCATGGATACTAGGGCTCTTCAGGCTGTTGAAAACCCTGAATTGAACAGTTTCTTTACCCAGCCTCAAGGTAATTGTGCCAGCCTCGACATCAATTAATGCTCTAGCTGTGGCGAGGAAGGGTCTACCGAATATTATCGGGTACCTTAGGTCCTCTTTTATATCCATAATGACGAAATCATAAGAGACATAAGAGTCCCTCCCCACTCTTACTGGAATGCCCTCAATGATCCCCAGGGGAGCAGTGATGGTGGAATCAGCGAGTTGGATGGTCATTGTTGTAGGCAACAAGTCCGTAAACCCCAATCTTTTGCACATGGAAAATGGCATAATTGATATGCTGGCTCCTAAGTCGGCCAATCCCTTTTTACAAAAAGTGTTCCCAATAGAGCATTGTATGCCAAAGGAGCCGGGGTCCTTCTGTTTTTTTGGCATTTTATTCATAATGATATCAGAAGTTGTTTGGGCTAGCTTGACAGTTTCATGCTCCTCTGTCATATATTTCTTTGACAGCAGGGTCTTTAGATATTTGGACCAGGCTGGGATTTCAGATAAGGCGTCGAGAAAAGGAATATCAACATAAAGTTTCTTCATTGCCTCTTTGAATTTCTGGAATCTAGAGTCTAGTCTGGTTTCCTTTAGCCTGCCAGGATAGGGTATCCTTGGCTTGTGTTGTGGAACCTCTGGTTCTTTGGGACCTTGTTCCTTTTCTTTCCTTTCTTCAGCTTCTTGACATGATTATTCTGTTGGGATGATTTCAGTTACATCCTTGTCTTCTTGATTAACCGAGATGGCTTCAGTAAGAGCATGACTAGACCTTGTTGTAACAGCATTTAATTGTTCTGGTCTATGTTGATCGTGTCTTGGATTTGCTTCTGGCTAGCCAGCGAAAGTGCCTACTGGAGGTTTTAGCTGAGCTACTATCTGTGCTAACTAAGTTTCCACAGTTTTTTGCTGGTATTTGAGAGTCTATTTGTTTAAGTTATTAAGTGTTTTGTAATATGGGCCCAAGTATTCAACTTCACAGCAACAGTCGAGGTAGATGATGAATAAACAATAATAGCAGCAAAATGATCCATAAATCAACAATAAAGGTAGCATGAAGATCCATATAGACAGCAGCATATATATCTTCCTCATCTCTCCTCCATCTTATCTCTTCCTCTACTCTTCATCCTCTATTCTCCCCCCCCCACGCCAAGCACGGAAAGAGTAAAGGAGTGGTTGGCGTGGACAATAAAAAACAATGGTAGAGGCAAAAAATTCCTATAGGCAAATAGATGGAGGAGGCAACCGACAACATGCATGGATCTTAGAAAAACCCACATAGGGGCAGCAGATAGAGAAAAAAAATCTACGCCAACATGGAGGATTAATCACTCCACCATGAGGCGCAGACAGATAGAGAAGATGAATCCCGTTACTCCGTCAACGTGCCAGAACTGGAAAGTTACCGAGGCTGTCCGGAGATTTCGGAAAGAGAAACGGAGCTAGACGGAGGGGCTTGTGGTGGATTAGGCCACAAGGATAGAGGTTATTAGGGGATTAGAGCTGGATGGAGGGCTGCGGAGGGGTGGACGGCGATCAGTAGCGGCGGCGGTACTGTAGCAGTACTGTAGCAGCGAAAAAAAAGGACGCCCGGAGCGGCAGAAAATGAAAGAAATAGCCTCGGAGACCATGGAACAACATAACATAATTCTTCTCTTTTTTCTTCTTCAACTCTCCTCCATCTCATCTCTTCCCTCTACTCTTTCTCCTCTATTTGCTGGTTAGCCAGCATGGTTTGCTGTGATTGCAGCATTTGCCTTATCAAGGACAATTCATCAGTCTGCTGTGGTGGGACATTCTTCTGTTGAAATTGAGTGATTTGCTGCTGCCCTTGAGGTGGTTGTTGAGGTGCTGGCAAGTGAGGTGGCTGAGGCTGTTGCAGCTGAGTTTGTTGTAATTGCGGGTGCAGAGGAGGGTGAATATATTGGTAGTATGCAGAGGAATTTCTTTGGTAGTTGGATCTCTGGAAATTGTTTATAAGATTCCCTTAATTTTAGTTGTAGTTGCTTTGAAATCCAGGTGGTAGTCTGTTGGAGGATCCACCTTGTGTCTGATGTTGTGGGTTAGCAGTCCCTGCAGGATTTCCGTATTGAAAACCAGGATTATTTCTCGGTTGATTTGGGTTGTAGTAAACTTGTCCTGGTATGGAATGAATGGAATTTACTTGTTCTGGCATTTGATCCTCAGGGTGTTCAATGATCGGCTCATACTGTGGTTGAGTTGGTTGCAAATCCATCATTACATTGTATAGGAAACCACATGACAATGTGGGATGATCTGATGCATGACAGGCCTCGCAAGTTCCTGTGGCTGCTTTAGCTTGTTGGGGGTTCTTCTTTCTGTCATACTCCCCAAATGATGCTTCGAGGGCTTGTTGTTTGTTGGCTATGGTTTTCAAAGCTTCGGCTATGGCTTTCATTTCCGTAGATTCTTCAGCTTTACAAACCTTTAGAACTCCTCCTGTGGTCACCCTCCCCCAATTGGATTGATTTTCTGCTCCGAGAGTGACGATTCTCCAGGCATCTTCGTAGTTTTGTCTCATAAAGTTTCCTCCAGATGAGGAATCTAAGAACTTTTTAATTTCATCACTTACTCCCCTATAAAAAGTTTCTATGAGTTCATTTTGCGAGATTCCATGCTGAGGGCATTTCCTCAAGAGTTCCTTGAACCTTTCCCATGAGTCTAGGGGTGAGCAAATCTCGGTCCAGACCGCAAAACCGGACCGGACCGCTCAATTCGGTCCGGTTCGGTCCGGTCCATTTCAAATTCGGTCCGGTCCGCGGTCCAATAAATTCGATAAATTCGGTCCGGTCCGGTCCGGTCTGGTCCAAAACCGGTCCGGTCCGGTCTGGTCCAAAACCGGTCCGGTCCGGTCCGGACCGCAGACTAACTTTTATATAAAATCCATATATATTTGAAGGTGTATTCTATAATAACTACAAATAAAGTACATATATAAGTACTACTAGTATAAATGTTTGATACTAAAGTTATATAATTGTTAGAAGTGACTAAGATTATCAACTTTGTATAATTAAATAAGTTGTAAAACATCTAAAAAAGGCTGATTGCGGTCCAAACGGTCTGGTCCGGTCCGGTCCGCGGTCAAAACGGTCCGGTCCCGGTCCGGTCCGACCACCAAACGGTCCGGTCAACGGTCCAAAAATTATTGATTTTCGGTCCTCGGTCCGGTCCGGTCCGGTTTTGGACCGATGCTCACCCCTACATGAGTCAGCTAGTGACTCTCCCGGTAGTTGAAAAAATTGGTTGATTTGTCCTCTGATTTGGTAGGTTAGTGAAGGGGGGGAAAATTTCTCCAAGAACTTCTCTTCTAAGGGAGCCTAGGTGGTGATTGGCTCCCCGTCCAAAGAATTGTACCAGCTTAGTGCTCTTCTAGACAAGGTGAAATTGAAGAGTCTGAGCATGACTGCGTCCATGGTTGTTCCAGCTTGTGGTACTAACCTGCAAAGAGCTTTGAACCTCTTCAAATGGTCCATGCAGTCATCTCCGGCAATTCCAGAAAATGAGATGCCCTGCATTATTTGGAATCATTGTGTCCTGATCTCAAAATTAGGAGTGTCGATGAGTGGTGGTTGGACTGGATGGTTGTCTTCGTAGTTCTTGGGAATAGCGTAGTCCCGTAGTTGCTTGCTTCTTATCAACAGTTGAGCAGCAGCCTTGGTTGCTTCATTCTCGGCGTGAATGCGGGCTTGCTCTTCAGCCCAAACTTCAGCCTGAACTTGGGCGCGCGTGTCGGCGATGAGTTGCGCTCGCTGGGCTGCTATGGCAGCGTTGACCCTTTCCATCACTAGTGCAGCTTGGCGTTGATCTTCGGCCATTTGTCTGGCTCTTTGACAATTAAGTCTAATGCGGCGGTGGAAGCTTCTCTCTACCTCAGAGTCGTACTCTGGATCAGGGGAGAATCCGAGATTATGCGATGGTTGCATATACGTCTTCTACCTGAGTAGAGGAAGAAACACACTTTTCAGATGATGCGGGATACATGATGAAATCAAGAGAATATGGAGTGATTTTAAAGAAAAAGTGAAAAACCCTAACCAACTAGCAAGATGATAAATGAAATTAAAACGTTCCGTTGTCCCCGACAACGGCGCCAATTTTTGATGGAGCTCCCACTAGCGTGGAATTGCGTGCACCACTAAAAATCCTAAAGATAGTAAGTCTTTTAGGTTTAGCCTTGCTTATACTAGATTAAAAACTCCACCCACGTATGCTAGGATACGTGGAAGTCTTATCGTAGTATAGTTAAGGGTCGAATCCACAGGACAACGGTCTTGTTAAGATCAACAAGATGGAAAACGTTAGAATTTCATTTAACTCCTTAAAAGTTGGAATTTAGATCAAAGAGTTGGTTTGGTTGTTTAAACTAGGTGTGAGAAAAGTAAAAGCAGGAAAGTAAAATTAAAGTTGTAAACAATGTTGAGAAACCACTAGGATGTGATCGGCTTTCGCCACCACTACACATGGATCAAAACATACATCACAATAACTTGGCTTGCAAAGAAAAGAGTCTAAACAGTTAGTATCTTTGTAGGCTTAGCCTCCTTTCGGATAACTAACTACGAGAAACGTGGAAGTGTTGCAATGTCAGCCATCCCCAGACGCATCACTCCCCTCGCAAAGTGTGTTCCTCGACCCGTCAAGGTTGTACTTTCACACGTCAACTGATTCCATTTCATAGTATGAAAGTACAACGATGGAGGTGAGTTTACTCCACTTCTTGAGAAACGCTTCTAGATACCGAACCAAACGTATGGTAACTACATACAATCTGGAACCAACAAGCAGTCGATATTCGAATCTAGAAGTACAAACATAGACAATTTGCACTAACATATAATAGATAATACAAGTTGGTGATCAGGCAACTAGCATTCATTAAACGATTGATGTTGAACTGGAAAGATAGTATTTTTCTATTGCAAACTCAAGAATTACAATGCATGAAATGAAAACATGAGTAGCGGGGCTACTTCCCGCACCCTAGTGTATAAGACTACTCACTCATGGCAAAAACAAAGAAGGGGGCGAGAAGAGAGAGACAGCGTCATCTCCACGAAGGAGGGAGGAAGGTCGACCCCTTAGAGAGAGAGAGAGCAACGATCTTCACACTTCGTAGCTTGCTTGATGATGAATCCTCCTCTTCTCACCTTCTTCGTCGATGAGAGAGAAAGTAGCTTGGAGATGGAGTATGAATCTCATACTGGCAACCTCGGGGCAGTGGGTGAAGGATGGAATGGCTCTGGAACAATAGAGGCAGCCTTTGGACGCCTGAAACTTGATTATTCGTGAGGACCCCTTTTGGGTTCTATTTATAGGATTTTGAGTGAGCCTTAAACGGTTTGGGGTAAGTGGGTCCAAACGGTCTTGGAGACCGTTTAGATTTTCACACGGTTTGGAGACCGTTTGGACTCTCTCGGTCTGGAGACCGTTTGAGTCCTCTCGGCCTGAAACTATTTGCTTTCATTCGATCTTGGGGTCGAGTAGCTTCATACGGTCTCGGGACCGGTTGATCTCCATTCGGTCTTGGGACCGTTTGGCTTCATACGGTCTCGGGACCGTGTGACTTCATACGGTATGGGACCGGTTGATCTCCATTCGGTCTTGGGACCGGTTGATCTCCATTCGGTCTTGGGACCGTTTGACCCTTATTCGGTCTTGGGACCGTTTGGTCTCCATTCGGTCTTGGGATCGTTTGGTCTTTATTCGGTCCTGGGACCGTTTGACTTCCATTCGGTCTTGGGACCATTTGACTTCCATTCGGTCTTGGGACCGTTTGGTCTCCATTCGGTCTTGGGACCGTTTGGGAGTTTTGTAAAAAAATTTTGTGCTTTTCTGTAAGAAGTGAAAAGGAAAAGTTAATCTAATGGTATATTTACAAAAAGGTAGAAAGTTAAAGATTCTATCTAATTTAACTAAGAAAGAGTATGGAAAACTGAGGAGAACTATTAAGATAACATCGCAAAATGGGAGGTTATCACCCCCCCTAACTTAGAGTCTAGCTTGTCCTCAAGCTAGATAGAGCGAAGGCATGTAGTGGCGAGGCGATTTTATTTAGTGAAGATTTTCATACTTTTGCTTCAGTTCTAAACCAGAGATCTCTTAGAGTTTTATCGGGCTTCTGCTCGTACTAACTCTTTCACAAATGAGAAAAAGTTGTATTTATTAACAAGTGACAACTATAACTTCACAAGTCACAACTCTTAATGTGATGTTTGTTGTCTTTTTTGCAGCTACGGCAATTCCGTGAAGGCATTGGCTGCTTTGGCCACCCCAATGCAGTAGCTGACCGTGCAGAGGGTGCCCCCCAACTTAGAAAAATAGCCATACACATTCTTTCACAGACAACTTCTGCAGGGGGGGTGTGAAAGGAATTGGAGCACTTTTAATTTGATACATTCAAAAAGAAGGAACAGGTTGGGGTCTCTCAGGTTAAGGGATCTCGTGTATGTCCACTACAACATGCGTTTGAGAGCTAGAGCCATAAGAGAGGCCAACTATAAAGAAGTGCAATTTGTTGAGGTGCATGATCCCATTAACACTGCATACACATTCCATCAAGACAGATACAAAGGCCTTGATGATGATGAGGGCACCGGTACAGTAGAAGATCCCTTGGAAGAATGGATGAATGAAAAAGGCCATCCAGTTCTAGACAGTCTTACTGGCCGTCCAGGTCCATATGTAAAGGAACAATTTGAAGATGCTTCTGGTGTTATACTTGAAGAAGAACGAAGACACAAAAGCCCACCTGAAAGACTTGAGCCAGATCTTGAGCATGTAGATGTTGATATGGAAACTGACAGAGCAGTGCAGGATGAGTTGGCTGGCACATCTGGTACTTCAAAATCTATGACTACATCATCTGGGTCCAAGTCTAAGAGTGTTGATAATGATGATGGTAATGTGGGTGGTCAACGTTCTCCAGAGTATCCTCCAGCAGTTGATCCTCAACATGATGATCGTCCATATGTCACTAGGGATATTCATATGAATCCACAGGAGGCAGATATCTCAATGGGTGCAAAAACTTTTCAAAGGAAGAAAACTCGAGGGGGAAAAGACTACAGCAGTGCACCACCACCTAAGGCTACATGCTCTTGGCCTCCTACAGCTACAGGATCCTATCCTCCTTCACAATACCATAGTGATTCCACTTCTGATATTGCTGAATCAATGGGGAGCATGAGCAGTTCTGATTCTTTATCTCAACAATCATTGTGTGATATGGTGTTTGGGCAAACACAACCATACCCACATCATCACCATCATGGATATGCGTAGTATGGGTATTCTGGATATCAAACTCAGCCACCACCACAACCAGAAGCAGAAGTACAGCATCATATTGGATATATATATACTGCAAATGTCTCAGGCCCACATGGATCATATCAGTACAACAGTGTTACATTTTCTGATGATGGGGGTCAAACATGGAGCGGTGGTCGTTCAGTTATTCCTGTTGTTCATGTTGTTCCTGATGTTCCCGTTGTTCAAGACTTCAAGTCCCAATGAATGCTCCTCTTCATCGAGCTCCTCCACCTCCATCTGAAAGCAGGGTGCAGTATCTCAAAGATCTGGAAGAACATTTTCCAAAGTTTGGGATGATGCAGTTTGTTGATGGTAATGTGCACGAGGAACATGTAACTACATACAACACCCTTTACAGAATGTACATGTCATGGGAGCAATATGTCACCCATATGAACACAATATGGTATGACGGGGCACCAGCTCAACCAGCGCAACACTCAACTTACAACTGATTTGAGCTGGTAAGTTACTATGTTATTCATATGTTGTAAATTGGATATGTTTGTACGTGTGTGTACTTAAGTGTATGGATTGTGCTAGTAAATTTTCATAACTTAATTCCTATTTTTTGTCATCGAAATCCTCAAAAGACCGTACAGTTCCTTTACATCCCACATGAAGGACCGCCCCCCCAACCTACCCCCACATAAAATTTTATTGCATAAAACGATGCATTTAGGTGTAGAGATCACGCCTATAAAATTTCATAAATTAATTCATTCATTTTTGAGTCGAAACGGGCACGGTTGCATCTATTGAATTTTTTGTCAAAATTTCAAAAAAAATCGGTTTCCATGCTGTCGAAACGGCATTGAAATCGGATACCTCGTTCCTTGAAACCACGTTGTCCAAGTGCTTGTTTCAATTTCTCTCATCCTTGCTATGCTTGCTTAGTTAGGACTTCAAATTTCTCTTAAATTATTGGTATTGATTGATATAATATGAAGGTCTGACTTATCTTGTGAGAATTTTGAAGCTCTATTCACCCCCCCTCTAGAACCCTAGATCCAACAAGTGGTATCAGAGCTTAGGATCTTCTCCAACAATCTCTCATAACCTACTTGGTTCACTCAACCTAGAGGGAGGCTTCTCCATGCGTCCTCCGGTCTTCGAGGGCACCAACTTCCTCTATTGGAAGAGGCGTATGCAGTTCTACATTCAAGGCATGAACTTTGATATGTGAAAGGTGATGGTCACACCATACAAGGAGAAGCCAATCGGAGCTATTTCAACATGGAATGAAGCTACACTAAAAGAAACCCAGCTCAATGCCAAAGACATAGGCATCCTCTATGCAGCCCTTACCCCAACAAAGTTCAATCGCATCTCATCTTGGGACACCGCCTATGAGATTTGGGATAAATTGTGCATTACCTATGAGGGCACAAAGCAAGCCAAGGAGGCTAAGATATACATGTTGAACAGCCTTCTAGAAAACTTCAAGATGGGCAAGAAAGAAGGGATTGTGGAGATGTACTCTAGGCTCAATGTGATCATCAACGGCCTAGCTGTTTTGGGCAACACTTTGGATAGAGGTGTAATCAACTCCAAGATCTTGAGGACTCTACCAAAGAGATGGGAGTCAAAGGTGACTTCCATTGAAGAAATGAGGAGCCTTGGTGGCATCCCAACCGAAGAGCTCATTGGAAACTTCTAAACTCATGAGCCAAGGCTTGACAAGCAAGAAGAAGAAGCCAAGCAAGAAGAGAAGGAAGCCAAGAAGATTAAAGATGGTGTTTTCAAAGCACAAGTGGAGGCGGTCATCCTTCAACAACTTGTTTGTCGAACATCTCCCTCCTCTAGTGAAGATGACGGCCCTAGTGACCATGAAGCCAACTACACCAAGGGTAAGTACTTCAAGGGAAAGCAATCCTCCTCCTCTACTCCTAGATGCTACAAGTGTCGACAAAAGGGACATTACAAGAGTGAATGTCCCAAGTCAAGAAAGTCACACCACAAGGGCAGCTCCAAGGAGGAAGAGTACAAGAAGGAAAGCAACTTGGGAGGAAGGAAAAGGAGAAAAGACACAAGAATGTAGCTCATGCAACTTGGGAGGAATCATCCTCAAGTGGCTCCAGCTCCGAAGAAGATGGAGAGTGCCACCTTGCACTCATGGCCTCTACTAGTGAAGAAATTGGTGAGGTAAGTGAGGTAAGCTTGCATGAGTTATCTAAGGAAACTCTTATTGATATGCTTGTTTCTACCCGTTCTTCTTTTGCTAAATGTAAATCCAAAAGAAAAATATTAGGAAAAATTATTGATAATTTGTATGTTAAACTTGAAATTCTTGAGCTTAATGAGAAAACTCATCTTGAGAGTGTTGATAATTTGTAAGGTCAATATCTTGATCTTGAGCTCCAATACAATGGAGTTGAAGTAGAGAATGGTGTTTACCTTAAGAACATTGAAACTCTTAAGGAAGATAACCAAAAGTGGCTAAATGAGCTTGAAACTCTAAAAACTGAAAATGTTGAATTCAAGCTTATTGTTGATGCTCGTACAGATGAGAGGGGTGTTTATCTTAAGGAAATTCAAGTGCTTAAATCTGAAATCCTAGGTTGCTTGGTCAAGTTAATGATTTATCTTCTACATCTATCTTTCCTAGTAATGATCTTGCTTCTATTTCACTTGAGAAAGATTCTTATTTGAATAAAGCCCTCTGTTTAGAGGCTGACCTTGTTCATGCTGGAGATAATATTGCTAGCTTGTGTTCTACTATCATATCTCTTAATGATGACAATCATAGACTTAGAGCCTCTCTGCAGAAATTCCTCAAAGGGAAAAACTTCCTTGATGAAATCCTTGACCATTCTACCAAACAAAGTGGTACTAGTGGTTTGGGATTTGTAGGGGGAGCACCTAAGGGAAAGAACAAAGCTGAAGGTAAGAAAAAGAGCAAGGAGACCTCATTTTTCATAGGAGAGTCCTCCGGCACTAAGAACCCTATGATTTGTTCTCACTGCAAGTGTGATGACCATTGCTCTACTTATTGTCCTTACAAGCCTAAGAGGACCAACCCAAAGATAAAATGGGTCCCCAAGCTAAATCCGGATCCCAAAGTTTGAGTTGGGAACCGACACTCTCCTTTCTTGTACGAAAAAGGTAGATGGATTGTCGATAGTGGCTGCACTAAGCATATAATAGGTTATATAAGCCATATCAACAACTTCACCAAAAAGAAAGGAGATTATGTTACCTTTGAGGACAACAAGAAAGGTAAGGTCAAAGGTGAGAGTGATGTAGATGAATCCTTGTGTATCAAGAATGTTCTATTTGTGGATGGCATGCATCACAATTTAATTAGTGTAAGTCAATTATGTGATAATGGTTACCTTGTGCTATTTACTTCTTTTGAATGTTTGATTCTAGATTCCCTCACCTACCAAGTCATATACAAGGGAACTAGAAGTGGTAATCTTTATTTAATTGTGCTTGACTCTATTAAGCATGTTGTTGGTAGATGCCTAATAGTCAATTCGAATGATATTTCTCTTTAGCATCGTCGGCTTGGTCATGTAAATATGCATCAGTTGCAGAAGTTGAGCAAAAAGGACTTGGTCAAGGGACTTCCCAAATTGGATTTTAAAGAGGATGAGGAATGTCAACCTTGTACCTAAAGGAAAGCAAACCAAATCCTCCTTCAAATCCAAAGGAGTCCTTAGCACCAAGAGAGCTCTTGAACTTCTTCCCATTGATCTATTTTGACCAATGAGAACTCAATCGCTTTGTTATTGTCGATGATTTCTTTAAATATACTTGGACCTTCTTTCTCGTTTCCAAGAGTGATATGCTTGATGTTTTCTCGAGCTTTTGTAAACGAGTTGAGAATGAAGCTTCTTGCTGGATCGTTTCCATCCGTAGTGATAATGGGGGAGAATTTAGAAATGATCTTTTTGAACGTTTTTGTCAAGAATCTGACTATGCACATAACTTCTCTTCTCCTCGAACACCTCAACAAAATGGGGTTGTAGATAGGGCTGTCAATGGGGAGGGTATGGGGAGGGTAAGGTCTTACCCTTACCCTTACCCTCTTTGGGTAGCGGGTAAGGGTAAGGGTAATTATCCTTCTCAGCAATCCCATTACCCTCCCCTTACCCTTACCCTCTTCTCCACATGGTAAACGGGGAGGGTAAAGGGTAAGCGGGTAATTTTGACAAAAAAAGAATTTTATACACATTGTGTGTTGATTTTTAATAATTTTATAACTAATTTATTGATAACAACATATAAAACATTATATCCAATTCAAAATTATATGTTTCTCCGTGTAAAGTGAAGTCAATTCACACAATAACAATTTTTTATGCATAATTTTTTTTTTCCTTTGCATAAGTATGCATAACAAATAAGTGTTTCACCAACACCTCATTTTCCGCAAGATATATATGTTTTTCTCTCAACAAGAAAGTATTACAAACACAACATCAAGTCATTTTCCAATGATAGAATAAAGTATTAGGGTTAAACATTTACATACAAACCCCTTTAGAATATTTATATTTTTGTAACCTTTATATCATGTGCGGGTAAAAGGGTAAAAGGGTATGGATAATGTCTATACCTTACCCTCCCCTTATAGTATAGCGGGGAAACGGGGAGCGGGTAATAAAAATGTTTACCCTTACCCTTACCCTCCAGGGTATGGGTAAGGGTAAACGGATAATACCCTCCCCATTGACAGCCTTAGTTGTAGAGAGGAAGAATAGGACACTACAGGAGATGACTAGGACCATGCTTTTAGAGTATTACTCTCCAAAGAAGTTTTGGGCCGAAGCCGTCAGTACCTCATGTTTTGTTCAAAATCGGGTTTTTACACATCCTTCTTTAAAGAAAATCCCCTATGAGCTATGGCGTGGTAGAAAGCCCTCTATCGAGTATTTCCATGTTTTCGGATGTCTTTGTTTTGTTTTGAATACGAAAGATTCTGTCGACAAGTTTGATCCGAAATCTTACAAGGCTTTCTTTCTTGGCTATAGCACTACTAGCAAGGCTTATAGAGTGTTTAGTGTTGATCTTATTAAAGTAGAAAAATCTATAAATGTTAAGTTTATTGAGACTAACCCATCGACTCCTAAAGATATTGTTCCAAATGATAATGTTGCAGGTGAGGTAATTCCTATTCTAAAAGAACTCATCATCACCCAAAAGGGAAAAGAGGTGGTCACTCAAGAAGAAGAGAAAGATGAAAAGAAGGATCCAACTCCCCGATTTGCAAAGAATCATCCAAAAAAGCTGATTTTAGGTGATCTGTTTGGAAGAGTGAAGATGCGGGCTGCATTCAACAAAGAACAAGCCAACAGCGCCTTCATCTCACAACTCGAGCCAAAGAACGTCAAGGAAGCTCTTGGGGATGATGAATGGATCCTAGCCATACAAGAAGAGTTGGAGCAATTTGAAAAGAACAAAGTATGGACCCTAGTGCCAAGACTAAGTGATAGAAAGATCATTGGCACCAAGTGGGTCTATCGCAACAAGCTAGATGAAAGCGGCAAAATGGTAAGGAACAAAGCAAGGTTAGTGACTTAAGGCTACAATCAACAGGAAGGTATAGATTTTGATGAAACATATGCACATGTAGCTAGACTTGAGTCCATTTGTATGTTGTTTGCTTTTGCTAGTTATAAAAACTTTCTTCTGTATCAAATGGATGTTAAAAGTGTGTTTTTAAATGGTACAATTGAGGAGGAAGTGTATGTTGCACAACCCCCGGGCTTTGAACATGATAGTTTACCTAACCATGTTTATTTGTTGCAAAAAGCTCTCTATGGACTCAAACAAGCACCTCGAGCTTGGTATGAGAAATTAAAGAACTTTTTATTAGATCATGGGTATTATCATGGGCAAAGTACATTCTACCTTGTTTTTAAAGCACACTTCTAACAATTTTCTTATCATTCAAATATATGTTGATGATATCATTTTTGACGGAACTAACCTTGATCTTTGCAAAGAATTTATTGATCTTATGCAGAGTGAATTTGAGATGAGTATGATGGGTGAGCTCACATTCTTCATCGGCTTTCAAATCAAGCAAACTAAAGATGGGAACTTCATCAACCAAGGAAAGTACACAAGTGAGCTACTTAAGCACTTTGGGATGGAGAACACCAAGCCGATGGACACACCCATGTCAAACACCGCCAAACTTGACAAAGATGAAGAATGTGAGAAGGTAGATGAGAAACTCTATAGAGGTATGATCAGAAGTTTACTTAACAGCCTCTAGACCTGATATAATATTTAGTGTTGGCTTGTGTGCTCGCTTTCAATCAAATCCTAAAACATCACATCATCTCATAGATGTTAAGAGGATTTTAAGGTATTTAGCCAAAACTCTAAATTTTGGTTTATGGTATCCCAAGTCAAGGGACTTTACTCTTACGGCTTATAGTGATGTGGATTACGCAGGATGCTTGATTGATAGAAAGTGCACAAGTGGCACTTGTTTTCTCCTAGGACCATGCTTGGTGTCTTAGTTTTCCAAAAAACAGAACACGGTGGCATTATCAACTACTAAAGTTGAATACATTGCAACCGGGAGTTGTTGTGCCCAGGTCCTATGGATGAAGCAAATGCTCCAAGATTTTAACATTCATTTTGATGCTTCTCCTATCTGTTGTGATAATACCAGTGCAATTAACCTATCACATAATCCTATATTGCATAGTAGAGCTAAGCATATAGAGGTTCGTCATCATTTTTTTCATGATCACATTGCCAAAAATGTTATTTATATCATGCATGTGGACACAGAAAATCAGTTGGCGGACATTTTCACCAAACCTCTAGCTAGAGAGAAATTTGACTTAATTAGATCTAAACTGCTCATAACTGCTTTGAATGAATCTAATATGCCTTCTAGCTAGTTGTCATCTATCCTATATGTTTTGCCTATGTTTTGATCATCTTTGCTTGCTAATATGCTAAAAATCAGTTTTCATATTCTTTTTGCCTTGTTTTTCTCTTGTTTTTGGATATTTTACGCAAACGCATGTTTTATCGCAAAACAGTACCCAATGATGAGTGATATGTGCCTAAGTATGTTTAAAATGCAAAATGGAATTGAAAAATAAATTTAATTAGCACTTTAATGGCTAGAAATTAGAATTTCTAATATTGGTTCAGGTGGACTATCAGTCGAGTTGCTAACTCGACCGATCAGTGACGAAGAGCTTTTTTAAAAAGGCTATCGGTCGAGTTTCTGAGTCACAGAACTCGACCGATGGTCGGGCTGGAAATATAAGTTAGGTTCCGCCGACTTTTCTCCCTCTCAACTAGAGAAAAATCGACCGATCCAACCTCTAGCTCCCTCAAGCTCTCAACCCTAGCGCCGACCTTCCTCTCCCTAGCGCTAATTCGACCTAGATCGACCTTCCTTGACCTCTTTTCTATCAACCCTAGGTGTGTGGACGGGTTTTGGTGGTGTTTCTCTTGCTTTTGCTCTCTCCATCCTCTCCATTTCGTCTCCATGGCATCCAACAGGAGAAAGAGGGCGGCTCCAGCTGGAGCACCATCTTCGTCTTCCAACTCGCGTCTCATAGCCTTTGATGATACCTTCTTTGTCTCCAGTGAGGCTCTTAATAGGTATGAGGAGCTCCTCCTTAAGAATCCTTTTCCTTTCCGTGGCCTTTTTGAGCCAGCCCCACATAGACAAAGGGTCATCGATCAAGTGATCGAGTTTTTATACAATCACCATCTCTCCGCCTTGTGTGTCAAACAGTTGTGCTACAACAATTCCATAACTAGCACAAAAGTCGTTCATGGATTCTATGCAAACTTGCAATGGAATTATGACACACTCGTACCACCTCCCAATACTCAAGGAACAAGGTGACCGATACCGACGTCGTTTCGACAGCTTGGAAATACCGACAGATGCAATCCTGGCCGTTTCGACGCCAAAATGAATGAATTAATTCATGAAACTTTACAAGTTTAATCTCTACACCTAAATGCAATGTTTTATGCAATAAAAATTTATATTGGGTGTGTAGGGGGGTCCATCATGTGGGAGGTAAGGAATATGTCCTGTTTTGTTGGGATTTCAATGACAAAATGTAGGAATTAAGATATGAAATTTTACTAGCACAAACCACAAACTTAAATACACACAATTATGCAATAGTATACAATGTACAACATATGAATAACACATTTACTTACAACTCACATCAGTTGTATGATGAGTGGCGCGTTGGTTCTCCATACAGTAATGAGTTGATATTACTGAGATATTGCGGCCATGACATGTGCATTCTATAAAGTAAAACATGCTCCTCATACACATCATTATTGGCAAATTGTATGAAGTTCCGTGTTGCGCATTCATGTGCAATACTGTATAAGTGTATATTACTCCTTTGTATTATATTCACATTGCTCTTTAGTAAAACATCTTCCACTAAATATAAATAACTAAATATATCAATACTAATTGTAATATGCTTAGATAAATTGTATGATAATAGTAATTAATAGTGTTGTGAGTAGGTAGATCTAGTGATAATATTGCATATGTACATAATATACTTATAGATGTATGTATAGTTCGCGTAAACATATAAAAATTGGAGTAATACTAGGCTTTGGCGGTAAAAAACATTGTTTTAGGCAAAAGTGGAAAAAGAAATTAGGAAAAAGAGATAGAGAGGTTGCTAATGGTAGAAGTGAAAGAGATTTAGTTAGAATTACCTTGATTTGGGTTGGTATTAGCTCCAATCGACAAAAATATCCAAATGTACCTTCGTTTCTCCTCCCACTGAGTAACAAGAGTCATTCTCAAAAAAAACGGTATACCCATCAGTATACTGCCGGTTTCGATCGATACAGTGAAGTTAGTAGTGCATTTTGCACCGAAACTGTCGAACAATGGCGGTGTTGGCGGTATACATGTCGGTATTATCGGTATTTGCGATCCTATCGGTACGCACGCATGTTTTCGTGTTGGTACCAGTCACAAAAAACGGTATACCCGTCAGTATACTGCCGGTTTCGATCGGTACAGTGAAGTTAGTAGTGCATTTTGCACCAAAACCGTCGAACAATGGCGGTGTTGGCGATATACATGTCGGTATTATCGGTATTTGCGATCCTATCGATACGCATGCATGTTTTCGTGTTGGTACCCGTCGGTATCGGTATTTAAATACCGCCAATATTGGAAAAACTCCATTCCTTGCCAATACTCAAGTAGTCCTCACTTCCATGATTGTCGGGAAGAAATTCCAAGTATCCGAGGATACCCTAAACATCTTCTCGGGTACTAAGGTGACTGATACCTAGCGAAAGGACTATCTCGAGTATTTTTATTTAGTTGAACCTGAGGCCTTCTACAAGCTGTATGATCTTACTCTCCCTGATATTTATAAATTCTTGAAAAAGCCTCAGTTCCCATATAGGAAAAAGTGTACCCTTCCCTCCTCCGTCTTAGACCTCAAGCACCGCATACTTGCCCTAGTTGTTAACTACAATATTCATCCTAAGAAAAATCAGACTGAAATTGCAGAAAACATTGCGGTAATAATATTTTGTCTCTTGAAGAACGTAGTAGTCAAGTGGACAATATATGTTCTCCACCATATGACCTGCTTTGACTCAGGAAAGAACACCTGTGGCACCCATCCACCCTACCCAGCCCGGATCTGTGGTCCTTGCAACTGGCAAATCTCTTTTCCATGACCTTCACTACAAACCTGCCCTGAAAAGAGTTTGCATCAGTGAGACCACACTTCAGAAGTTTGTACATATCCCATCCTCTACCACACCTGGAGCCTCTACCTCCACCCGTGCACCTCCATCACCTCAGTCTTCCCGACCTGCCCGCGCCTCGTTCCATGTATCCAACGAAACCCTTATGGGCTACATGATGCATCAACAGGCGTATAACCTTCAGGCTCAGGAGCACATGCATCAGGATCTCTGTGTCATCATGTCTAACATGAACCTATCATGTGCACATCCATATCCTGCCCATCAGACCTACCCAGGAGGTGACTATGCATCCTATGCATATAATCACTTTTACCCAGCCCTTCCACCTGCTGCTTCCGCTGCTACACCCTCTGCTGCTGGTAGATCTACCCTTGGAGTGTTGCCTCTGCCTGCTGGCCCCTTGGCCATCTTGCTTGCTAGTCTTGGTACTTCTGTTCCCTCCTTCCCACAGGCCAATGAGCTTCATTCTCTTGGCATGTCTTGGGTTGAGTAGAATGCATGTTGACCCGGTCGTAGTTTTGGTTCCCTTGCTGATGGGGAGATGTCAGACGAGGCTGATGAGGAGGAGGTTGTTGCTGATGAGGAGGCTTCTGAGGATGATGATGGCTCTAATGGCTTTGTTGGTGCCTCTGGTGATGAAGATGATGTTGCTGTCTCTGCTGCACCTTCAGACGGAGATGATGACTACGAGCCAGAAGCTTCTGATGTTGATGACGATGTTGATGATGTGGAGATAGATGACCTAGATGTTTAGATTTTCTAGTTTTTAGTCTAGATGTTGATCATATATATCTTTCTAGGCTATTTTGTATTAAAAACATCTCGATACATTTTCTAAGTTGTACTATTTTATTATCATGATTTCATCGTTTTGACTTTTAGTTGTTTCTGAGGACATGCTCTCTGTGTTGTAATCTTAATCATATGTACACTTACTCTTTGATTTACTATATCTCATGAGTTGGTGTCATGTTTACCATGTTTTGCTTATGACTTAGATTGTTTGTGTGACACTAGATGAAGAAAAAAGAGAGCTTAGGGTTGCACTATGAGTGCACCCTTCTATTATAGACAGAACAATCCCGTCACTGGACCAGCGTCGATACTATCGACAGTATGTTGATAGTATCGACACTAGGTCAGGTATCGAGACAATTACAATGTTGTATCTGCACCAGTGTCGATAGTATCGACAGACATGTCGATAGTATCGACATTAGGTCAGTATTCAAATAAAGGAAAAACATAACAGAAGTATATTATCTAACACTCCCCCTCAAGTTGGAGCATAGATGTCAATCATACCCAACTTGTCCACAAGAACGCAGAAGTGCTTCTTAGCCAGCAGCTTGGTAAAGATGTCAGCAATTTGGTCTTCAGATCGAGTAAAGGGAGTACAGATGCGTCCAGACATGATGGCCTCACGGATAAAGTGGCAATCAACTTCAATATGTTTAGTCCGCTCATGAAAAACAAGATTACTAGCAATAAAGATAGCTGCCTTGCTATCACAATGCATAGGAACAGGATCAAAAAAAGACACATGAAATTCCTTCAGAAGAGATTGCACCCACATAAGTTCACAAACAGTATGAGCCATAGTACGATACTCAGCCTCTGCACTGGATCTAGCCACTACATTTTGTTTTTTGCTCCTCCAGGTGACTAAATTTCCTCCAACATAGGTGCAATAGCCAGAAGTTGACTTCCTGTCTGTCTTGCTACCAGCATAATCAGAATCAGAGTAGCCCTCAAGAGAACAGTGACCACGCTTTTTATAGTGTAAGCCTTTACCAGGAGAATTCTTCAAATATCTTAGAATATGACATAAAGCTTCCCAATGACATTGTTTAGGCTTATCAAGATAGCGGCTAACTAGACCAACTGCCGTAGAAATGTCAGCTCTAGTAACAGTGAGATAAATTAGCTTCCCAACCAGACGTCTATATCTTTTACTGTCTGGGTACAGAGGTGAATCAGCATCATCCCAATTCACATTGGGGTCAAGCGGTGTGTCAGCAGGTCGAGCTCCAAGCATACATGTTTCCTATAGAAGATCAAGGACATATTTCCGTTGTGACAGAACAAGAGCATTAGAGGTCCTTGAAACCTCAATTCCCAGAAAATACCGCAGTTTTCCCAGATCTTTAGTAACAAAATGTTTACAGAGATAGGCTTTGGTTGCATTAATTTCAGAAAAATCACTGCCGGAAAAATTAATGTCATCAACATATACAATAAGAACAACAATACCAGCAGATGTCTTCTTAACAAACACAGAATGATCAACATGAGATCTAAGAAACCCACAAGTAGACAAAGTGGTGCTCAGTTTATCAAACCAGGCACGAGGGCTTTGCTTCAGTCCATAGATAGATTTCTTGAGGCGACAGATTTTATGTGACTCCCCCTGAGCAACAAACCCAGGTGGTTGCTCCATATACACTTCCTCCCGAAGATCACCATACAAAAATGCATTCTTGACATCAAGTTGAATGAGAGGCCAGTCCAGATTAACAGCCACAGACAGAAGAATTCACACGGAATTCAGCCGAGCAACAGGAGAAAAGGTTTCAAAACAATCAAAGCCATAAGTCTGAGTGTAACCTTTCGCCACAAGACGAGCTTTCAGGCGTTCTACAGTTCCATCTGGATGATATTTAACAGTGTAAACCCAGCGGCAGCCAACTGGTTCACAGTCAGGAGGATCAACAATATCCCAGGTACCCCTGTCAGTGAGAGCGGCCATCTCCTCTGTCATGGCTTGAGTCCATGCCTGACTTTGTAGAGCATCCCCAACATTTTTAGGTACAGAAATGGTAGATAAAGCAGTAACAAAATTGCTAACATGAATACTCAGATGGTCAGTAGAAACATGATTAGCAATATTATGAGATGTACAAGATCTAGTGTCTTTTCGGAGAGCAATAGGTAAATCTAGATCAGAAAATACCTCTGTGGGCGCAGGACCTTCAGAAGGAAAAGATTGGTGTGGGGGGGGGGGGGGGTCTTCAGCAGGAGTAGGTTGTGCAGCACGATTTCTGCGCTGATATACACGTAAAGGAGGAGTACTATTTGTCTCAGGTTGTTCAGTATTGTTATCAGATTCCCAAGTCACAGGCAGAGGTGCAGAAATCAAATCCGAGCTCAGATGTGTCCCCTTAGAGGAATAGTATGGAGTATCTTCAAAAAACACCACATCACTACTCAGAAACCATTTTCTTGTCTCCGGATGATAACAACGATATCCCTTCTGAGTCCGTGAATACCCCAGAAAAACACATTTCGCAACTCTAGGGAACAGATTATTTTGATTAGGACCAAGCAACCGCACAAAACATGTAGACCCAAAATCCGCAGAGGAACAGAGAAAAGCGGAAGACTTGGTTGAAGAACATGTACAGGTATTTTATTACCAATGACAGAAGACGGCATGCGGTTTATTAAGAAACATGCAGTAAGAATAGCTTCCGGCCAGAAATGTTTGGGAACATTAGAATGAAGCATAATAGGCATGGCAACCTCAAGAAGATGCCTATTTTTCCGTTCAGCCACACCATTCTGTTGGGGGGTATACGCACAAGAGGTTTGATGAATCGTCCCCACAGATTTACAAAACACCTCAACAGAGCTTTGAACAAATTCTAATGCATTATCAGTTCTGAAAATTTTAATAGGCATCAAGTACTGTGTTTTAATCTCAGCAAAGAAGAATTTAATTGTAGGCACTACTTCAGATCGGTTTTTTAACAGAAATAACCATGTAGCCCGAGAATAGTCATCAATAAACAGAATAAAATAATTATAGCCAGATAAACTAGGAATGTGACATGGTCCCCACACATCAGCATGTACTAAATCAAACACAGCAGTACTAGCAATCTGAGATTTTTTAGGGAAAACAGATCTAGTTTGCTTGCCCGATTGACAAGCGTCACAATTAAATACAGGCATACGACAACCAGGTAACACATGTTTTAACTTTGTTGTTGACGGGTGTCCAAGTCGAAAATGCTATTGTAATGCAGAAACGGATGCTAATAAAGCCACAACCAGAGTATGTGGCTGCGTGAGCACCAGAAGTCCCAGCCGATGAAGATGAAGCAGTTCGCTTCTGTAGCAACCGCTCCACCTCGGAGCGAATAAAGTCAGCAATGGCTTTAGTCGAAGTGGCAGTAGGAGCAGTCGGAGTAGTACCCTCCGTAGCAGCGTTGGCCCATGCAGGAGTGTCGTGTTTCTTCCAACATTTGTCTTCAGTATGATTGTTACGGCCACAGAAATCACAGTACCGCTGAGGAGCGACTCCAGCAAATGAATCAGTAGACGAGCCACGGCCAAAAGTACCGCGACCAGAAGATCCTCGACCCCAACCAGGAGCAGTAGGAGGGCGGCCGCGACCACGACCACGACCCCTGCCACCCATGGCAGCAAGAGCAGTGGGGTCAGTTGTCTCAGTAGACTGGTCATAAAAGAGGCCGGCAGGCGTTGAAACGCACTCTCCAACGTGGGCAGTGGGTCGCCAGCAAGGATCTGGTCAACCACTCCAGCATAGGAGTCAGGAAGACCACAAAGGAACTGGACCACCTGAAGTTCTTGTCTCTGGCGCTACATGGTGGCCAAGTCCGTGGACAAAGGATGTAATGTCTCAAGTTCAGCCCAAACGCCTTTAAATGTGGAAAAATAGTCTGCAATGTCCGATCCAGTAAATTGTAGGCGAGCGAGTTGTTTGTTTAGATCAAACACCTTCTTTGGATTCTTGCTGTGAGAGTAGGTGCTCGCAAACTGGTCCCACATCTCTTTCGTCGTCGGAAGGCGCAGGAGAGTAACACTTATGCGAGTCTCGCTGCTGTTCAAAATCTAGGTCATCACAGTAGAGTCATCATTGACCCAGTCATCATAGATCTTTTTATCTTTGGACTCGGCAATGGCAGGCGGGGCAGGTGGCGGATTCTCGGTCAAATGGGAGTGCTTTCCCTGGGATTTTGCAAAAATCTCCATGGAGCACACCCAGTGTTGATAGTTGCGGCCGTCGAGTTTCACGATGGTCACTTGACGGCGGTAGTCCTAATGTGAAGAAGCCATCCGAGCAGCAGAGAGTTAGGTCCAAACAAGAAGTAGAAAAACAGCAGCAGCAGGAGACCGTCTAGATCCGCCAACTAGACGGTAGCAGACAGAGCAGAGATCCACAAAAGGACCAGTCTACATAAGAGCTACGCCTAGACGCAGCAAAGAACCCGGCGGCTCAAGAGCCGACACGGGCAGGTAGAAAGGGAGAAGCACGGAAGCCCGTCAACTCCCCATATAGAAGCAAACAACGATCTGCTGAAGACAATCAACCGGCCAATATGTGCACAAAAGAAGAGATCAAACTGATCTGGCCATAATCAACCAAAGATATGTCACCGTTGCCCGGAGAGGAGCACGGCTGCGGCGGCTAGCCGACCAGCCGGCGGCTCGACGGGCGGCGGCCGGCGGGGGCAGAGGGGTAGAGGAGGGAGAGAGGGGAAGAGGAGGCGGCTAATGTGCCTGCTCTGATACCATGTGACACTAGATGAAGAAAAAAGAGCTTAGGGTTGCACTATGAGTGCACCCTTCTATTATAGACAGAACAATCCCGTCACTAGACCAGCGCCGATACTATCGACAGTATGTCGATAGTATCGACACTAGGTCAGGTATCGAGAAAATTACAATGTTGTATCTGCACCAGTGTCGATAGTATCGACAGACATGTCGATAGAATCGACACTGGGTCAGTATTCAAATAAAGGAAAAACATAACAGAAGTATATTATCTAACAGTTTGTTTCTCTCGTCTCTATATAGCGTATGCTTTAAGATTACATGTTGAGGATGTGTTTTTGGTTGTGCTTGGAGAAGACATGTTTTTGTGCTCTTCTACCCCCCCCCCCTTCATTTTTGATAATGTCAAAAAGGGGAGAGAAGTTCAATGTTTTTGAAGCTCAACTGTATTGCTTTTATTGTCTGTGATCCTTTTCTTGTTCATCATATGCTTTATCATGTGACTTGCTAAAGGACCATATAGTATATATGTCATATTGCTTTGTGTAGATAGACTAACTATGCAGGTAAGAGTAAGCATAGATTGAGGGGGAGCAATTCACATTGTTCAAATCATGAATCCCCCTGCAATTCACAAGGCAAAGATATAACTTTACATATCATTTTCAATATGATTGAGGAATGGTTTATCATTGTCAAAAATGGGAGAATGTTGACTAGAGAGTTATACATTGCCCATATTTTGACAATGACTTAACCATTCCATTCCTATGTATCTAATATGTTTGTTCAAGATTGATTTCAGGCTTTAAATACATGAAAAGGATCAAATTACACAAGTCCTAGCTTGTTCAAGTTCAAGTCAAAAGCAATGCAAGTGTGCAATTTGGGAAATCACTTCAAATGACCTTAGATGATTTTTGTAATCAATTGTATTGATGATATGACTTGTAACTAAGATGAGAAAAAAATCAGGGACACATAATTCTAACGTTTGATCACTCAAATGTCAATTTAGAAAAATTGTCACAGGCTGTTTATCAGTCGAGTTGGAAACTTGATCGATCCAGTGATGGATTTTCTGGAGAGACCAATCGGTCGAGTTGCACACTCACAGAACTCAAACGATCGATCAACTAAGCAAAACTAATTTTGACTCATCGGTCGAGTTTCCCAGAACAAACTCGACTGATAGTTTGAAAATTGGCTTTGTCACTTAGTGGATCGGTCGAGTTATCTTTATTGAAACTCGACCAAATATACTGTACGGAAAACGCAGAAAAAGTGATTATAACCGTTGGTGAGTTGTTTTGAGAGAGAATAGATCTGTTGTAACTCGGAAAACGGCTATATTTCACCCTTAAGTGATCTCACACTCAAAGGAACACCCCCAGCTATAAATAGAACCCCTTGGAGTTCATTCCAAGTTTGCTCATTCATGCTATTGTATGTCCTTGCTATAGTTGAGTGTGTTGCAACACCTTGAGCCCCTTCTCTCTCTCTCATTTACAAAGCATTTCGTGATTATGAGTTAGGCCAGTTGTATGAGAGCTACTTCTTTGTGCTTGTAAAGCTCTCATTCCATTCCATCTTCCCTACCCCTTTTCTCAAAGAAGCAAAGGTGAAGCAAGCTACTCCGACTGAAGGTAAGTTGTTGTTCTTCTTCAAGGTTGAAGAAGAGGTGAAGATCTTCTCCAGGTGAAGGAGAAAGGCAAGGCCAAGATTCAAGAAGAGTGGGCAAATTCCTTCAAGGCCAAAGACTTGATGCAAGTGTGGGTAAGTCCTTGTTGAAGGCTAAAGACATCTTGATCAAGTGGGTAAGTCCTTGTGTAGGCGGAAGACTCTTATCTTGAATAGGTAAGTCTTTGGATGTATGGTGGTCTCCTTATATCTCTTATGAATGGAATATAAGTATGCACGGATTGCAAAGTCCTAGAGGTTGACCTCTCTAGGTAGTGGATTGACTCTCTCCTAGTTTGGAGAGTGGAACACACTCTAAACCACCTTGTCCAAGTGCTTGTTTCAATCTCTCATCCTTGCTATGCTTGCTTAGTTAGGACTTCAAATTGCTCTTAATCTATTGGCTTTGATTGATATAATTTGAAGGTCTAATTTATTTTGTGAGAATTTTGAAGCTCTATTCACCCCCCCCCTCTAGAGCCCTAAATCCAACAGCACAAACTACAGAGGTATCAAGTTGACGAGTCACACTATGAAGCTTTGGGAGAGGATTATTGAGCAAAAGCTAAGATCTATAATGTTGATATCAGACAAACAATTTGGTTTCATGCCAAGAAGATCAATAACAGATGTCATTTTTCTACTAAGGAGGCTTATGGAAAAATATAGAGAGAGCAAAAAAGATTTTCATATGGTTTTTATTGATTTGGAAAAGGCTTATGATCAAGTACCCAAGAAAGTGTTGTGGATGGTTTCGGAAAAAAAGGGTGTGTTAATCCAATACATAAACTTGATCAAAGACATGTAGATAGCTCGACTACAAGTGTGAAGACTCTTGGAGGAAAGACACCAAGATTTCCTATCACAGTTGGGGTACACCAAGGATCAACATTGAGCCCATATCTATTTCTTCTTGTTATGGATGAATTGACAAAGCATGTTCAAGATGATATTCCTCGGTGCATATTATTTATTGATGATATTGTGTTGATTGACAAAACTAAAGATGGATTGAATGGTAAAGTAACTTTAGAGAAATGCATTGTAATCAAACGGATTTAAGATTAGTAGGAGCAAAACTGAGTATATGCATTGCAATTACAGCCAATCTAGAATTGTGAATGGTGGTGGCCAAGTTGGACGGGGTGGATGTACCAAAAGTAATAAATTTCGTTACTTGGTTCTATTATTCAAATGGATGGGGACGTTCAAGATGATGTTTGTCTGCAGGATGGTAAATGGAAGGATGGCGGGAGCGGGTAAGAACCGCGTTAGGAGGGCAACCGAAGAGGCGATTCCAGAGGGACAATGGCGACGGCCTCTGAGTCAAATCCCGACGGTGCCTCATACCAAATCTACCAAGGAGAGTGTTGGGGTTGTTGTCTCGGCAAGGGCGTGGACAGATCTCTTCTCCACTCAGAAGTAAAGGGAAAACACGATGCTCTACTTCACACCGCCGGAGATCGTTGATGGAGAGTTGAGGTATCAGCGAGCAAAAGTTGTAGGGATCGCGAAGAAATGGAGCAACACGATGGCAGGATACATACTCGAGCTCAAACCTCAGTGGCCCACCCTCGTTCGGCATCTGGAAACGGTATGGAAATCAAAATCCTCTTTCGATGTGATTCCAAGAAATAGGAGCTTTTTATTGTGAAGTTCAAAGAGGAAGATGACCTAGAAACAGCAGCAAAAGGGGGATCTTGGTTCGTAAGAGGCAAACCTCTATTGTTGAAGAAATGGGAGATTGGCGGGTCGCTTGAGAAGCAAAAATTGGTGGAAATCTCGGTTTGGATTCGATTCCCTAACCTTCCCCAGGAATTCTGGGACGATGAAATGCTCGGGCTTCTTGGGAGTTTTTTTGGATGGCCTCTCTGTCTGATTTTGCTACTAAAGCTATGGCTAGATTGGATTGTGCTAGAATCCAAGTTCTGGTGTCGAATTCATGTTCTTTTCCTAAGTCTGTAGTTCTGCGGAGTGATGAAGGGTACAGGGACGTTATTGATGTTTCCTATGAATGGATCACGGAACTCTATGTTAAATGTGGGTGCTACGGTCATGAATCTGGGAATTGTGACTCTTTGGAGAAAAAGGAGTGGCTTCTGGTGCAAGGCAGCTGAAAATTCTGAAAAGTGATCAGCCTAGTGGCGGTGGAAGGAACCGAGCCAGTCGAAAGCTCCTGTTATACCTGTGCAGAAATTGCAAGTTTCTGATGATCTTGTTCTGGGGAATCGCGATCAATCCTATCAGATTATGCAGTCTAAACAAAAGGAGTGGATTCAAGGGCAGCTGAAAAATCTGAATTGGTTTGACCAAAGATAGGAGAAGGATTTGATTCAGGCAGAAGTTCCTTTTATATCTGGACAGAAAACCCAAGCTTCTAGTAATCTTGTTTTGGTTACTCATTGTCAATCTGTTCAGAATCTGCAGTCGAAACAGGAGGAGGTGAGCAATAGATCTAATGGTCGGATTGAAAGCATCTCTAACACTTATGATTATATTCAAATTAACAACAGTATTGGTGGAAATATGATGGCATATAATGAAGGGTTGTTTGATACTCGAGTCATCCTACTAACTTGCATTGTATTGTGCCTAAAGACATGGAAGAAGTTTTAGACAGCAAGCTAAACATAAAAAATGATGTGAAAGACAAGGAAGGATTTTGTACTGTGGTAAGAATAAAATTCTTTTGAGAAAACCCAACAAAAATCTATCTACTGCTAAGAAGATTGTAGAGGGAGTATCTACCAATATGTTTGAGTTACTGAATGAAACTACTGGTAACAAACCAGAGAGGACTGAGACTGGCAGGATCCCAGTCAGGGATCGTCCAATGGGTGACAACCTTGGGGTCTTCTCTTGGAATGTCCGGGGTCTCAATAAGCCTAGACACCAGGAGAAAGTTAGAGAGATTATCTCTCATCATGACTCGCCTTTAAATATTCGGGCTGAAACCAAAGATACAAAAAGATAAGTATAGTGATCCATAGAATCTGGAGTAATAAGGATTGGTGCTCTGACCATATGTCACACCCTTTTGGTAGAATAATTAATTTGTGGGATCAAAATGTAGTGAAAGTCAAGAAAATTCTAGAATTTGATCAGTTTATTCATTGCTTTGTTGAATATAAAGACAATTTCTTCTTTTCTACTGCTATTTACGGTCAGAATGAAGAAAAGAGAAGGATTGCGCTCTGGGACCATATTAGTGGCATTTATAGTAATGTTGTTGGGCCTTGGATGCTGATAGGAGATTTTGATGCTATCAAAGTTTCTCATGAGAGAAAGGGTAGAGGCTTCTATTCGGCTAAAGCTACCGAGGAGTTTAATGAGCTATTTAATAAGACTGATCTCATTGATATGGCGTGGGATAATAGGCGGAAAGGAGATCAACTTGTTTTATCTAAAATTGATAGAGTTTGCACAATGAGGAGTTTAGAGAACATTCTAAAGACAATTAGGGGGAAATCCAAAGTACTATCCGTAGTGATCATCACCAATTCATTGTTAGAATGGATAATGTCCTGAGGGAAAAAAGAGGCTATTTCTAATTTTTGAATGCATGGCCAGATTATCCTGAGTTCATGAGTATTATAAGAATCCTGGGATATAAAAGTTAAAGGTCACCCGATGTTCAGAGTTACCATAAAATTGAAAAACATTGAAGAGAAACTCCTGAAGTGGAATAGAGAGTGTTAAACAGTAAAATACGGCTAGTCAATATATTGATAAGAGGCAACCCTGCTCCTATATATAGGAAAACAGGCTCCTATATATAGGAAAATAGGGAAGCATACAAAACACACAACTAAACCCTAATGGGCCAAGACATACTTGGGCCCATATTACAAAATACTTAATAACTTAAACAAATAGACTCTCTAATACTCCCCCTCAAGCTGAAGTTGGGAGAATCCCAAATCAGCTTGCAAACAGAGAGTCAGACTAAAAATAAAGAGACAGAAAGTAAAAAATAAACCAAGCCCATACAAGATGTTTCTCTCCCTCAATATTACATTAAAGCACTCAAAACACTCAAAAACTCATGCATTCCCCCTCAAGTAGATACTCCAAGCAAGCAGGCAAGTAAGTCACAGAAGCTTCTTGATCATCATAGTAGAATCTGGAGCAGTAGTAAGCATCACAGCAACATGGTCTTCAACATAGTGGCTAACGTCGCATCCCAGAGAGTGTCGAGTCACAAGCAGCAAAGTCTAGAGAGTGCTGGCACACAGCAGTAGGCAGTAGAAGTCGACGTGCAAAACAGAGCACGGACGAGTCGACATGCACAAAGCATGGACAAGCCAAAGAGTGCTGGCAACACAGCAGTAGAAGACGTAGCCAGATAGAAGACATCAACTAAATAGGCAGCATAAATAAACTCCATATGTGAAAAACTCCAAGAAGCAGGCAGTAGTATCAATGTCGTCCAAGTATGTAACTTCATAGCAGTCGAGGTAGATGATGAATAGGCAACAATAGCAGCAAATTGATCCATATATCAACAATAAAGGTAGCATGAAGATCCATATAGACAGCAGCATATATATCTTCCTCATCTCTCCTCCATCTCATCTCTTCCTCTACTCTTCATCCTCTATTCTCCCCCTCACGCCAACCACGAAAAAGATGAAGAGAGTAGTTGGCGTGAAGAGTCAAAAAATATTTGTAGAGGAAATACGACAAGAGGAAAAAGTATGTTGCAACACTTAATAATGGCGTTACTTGACTGATTTCAGAATCAGTAAAAAAAACAGCAATGGAGTCCTGACATTTGAACGCAGGTGTCGTCGGTAAAGTGATTGAGATAATAATTGCCCAGAAAAGGACAAATCATTTAGATAAAAAAAAAGAATTAGGTACCTGGATAGAGGACAGAAAGTAGCAAGCATCGGCTGTTAGAACAGGAGGTAGTACAGAACATATCGCAAAGACCAGAAGCTGATTTTTAAAATAAAAAATTTCTGAACAGCAGTACTGTTATGATTGGCTTGAGAATAAAAAAAATAATAGAATTGCTCCACTTGACGCATACATTTGTCTACAGCTGTATTCCATTCAAGGTCAGAAAAATACTACTTTTTTATTCAACTGCTGACCGGTAGCACTCTCCTCTTCCTTGTATTTTTGCATTCCCTTTATACTTCCGCAATAGAATAAGCAACAGAGACGATGACATTTGTTAAGGCGGTGCACCCAAAAAAAAATGGCAGCAAGTATTAAAAAGTGCCATAACGACACATAAGGACCCCAATAGCATTGAATGGGCAATCAGAAACTGCATATAGAGAGAATCGGTCGTACTGGGCATCCACGTGATGACAAGCGGCAGATTTTCAATAGTAATTTCATCTCCTTGGGAGAGAAGCAACAGCAATATGAGAAATCTTATAGACAGCGAGGCATAAACGGAGGCACAGCAGCAGGGATAGCAGTGCGTATAGACTAATTGAGTGGTGGATGACAACAAGGCTTATGGAATAGAGGTGACAACGCGGCGGGTGGCAGTTCTTTGCAGCAGCCAACGGAGGCAGGGAAGATGCCCAGCGGGCATCCAAGCCAAGAAGTGGCTACAACCGCCCGCAGGCGGAAATTCTTTTGTCTTCCTTTTGTTTGTGTTAGGGTTGGATCACTGCTCTGATACCATGTTAAACAGTAAAAGACGGCTAGTCAATATATTGATAAGAGGCAACCCTGCTCCTATATATAGGAAAACAGGGAAGCATACAAAACACACAACTAAACCCTAATGGGCCAAGACATACTTGGGCCCATATTACAAAACACTTAATAACTTAAACAAATAGACTCTCTAATAGAGAGAAGTTTGGAAATATTCCTGATTGTGCTAGTGTTGGAGTGTGAAGCAACTGAAGCCCTGGAAAATGATGACCTTAGTACAGATGACATTAACCTGAGGGAGATTCTATAGAAAAAAGGAAGTTAGCTATCTAGGCTGCTGAGAGAGAGGAGTCCTTTGCTAGACAACCCTCAGAGGGTGAACTAGTTAAAATTGGGCGATAAGAATACTACATTCTTCTATATTTCTATCAAATACAGAGCAGAAAGAAATCAAATTAGATGTAAGAATACAAATGACTCTAAATCTTATAATGAAGTTGAGATTGCTAAACATATTCATGAATATTATTATACCATATTCAATCAGTATTATGAGCCATGTGAAGCCTCTTGGGATGAAGATTGGTCTGTCCCCACTATTTTGGATGATGATTAATATGATGAGAGCCTATGTGACTGAGGAAATTGAGAAAGTCGTCAAAGAGGCTGACGGAGATAGAGCCCCTGGGCCTGAAGGTTTCAACGAGCACTTCTTTTTAGTTGCGTGGGATATCATTGGGATGGATGTTGTTAAAGTTGTCCAAAACTTCTTCAATAGTAATAAGATTCTCAAGGAGATTAATAAGTCTTACATTTCTCTTATATCGAAAGTCCAGGATGATGATTGTATTAAAGACTGGCGCCCAGTTGCATTGTGCAATAATCTGTACAAAATTATTTCCAAAGTCCTATCCAACAGGTTACAAAAAGTTGTCTTCTATTATTAGTCAAAGTCAGAGTGCTTTTGTCAAAGGTAGGAAGATTGTGGATGCTTTGCTTCTTAAAAATATGTTGATAAGTGATTTCAATTGCTCAAATTAAGAAGCTAAAATGTGTATAAAAGCTTACTTGACTAAGGCATATGATTCAGTCAAATGGCCTTTCCTTTTCAAAGTTTTGGAGAAAATGAACTTCCCGAGATGCTGGGTTGAATGGATCAAGACTATAATGGATTCTACTAGTTTACATATTCTGATTAATGGTTGCTCTATTGATGTTATATTCCCATCTAATGGCATCATGCAAGCAAATCCCCTTGCACCTTCTCTTTTTGTTATTGCCATGGAGGGATTTGGTGCTATGAAGGAGAATGCTACCAGAAAGAGTTTGGTAGATCCTCTGAGTTCTGGTCACATCAAATTTTGCATATTTTGTTTATTGATGATGTGATGGTGTTTTCTAAAGCTAATTGAAAGAATGCTAATAATCTGAAATTGTTGCTTAATCATTTTGGTAGTATCTCTGATCCGATAACCAATCTTGGGAAAAGCAATGCCTTTTGTAGTCGTAATGTTGATAAAGATTCTATGTCCCATATCTTGAATATTGATAAAGGGGAATTTCCAATGAGGTATTTGGGTTTGCCCTTGTTCTGTGGAAAGCTCAGAAGCTCTCATTGTTTAGGCCCTATTTGGTAGGCTGTAAGTTCAGTTCATTGCTTTTAAACACTACGAGTTAGGACCTGATTTTTATTTGGTTAGCAGTTGAGAAAATGAAAACATTGCTTTTGAACGCACAAAATGACCAGTTTCGGGGTAAATTCCTGGAGTTCGTACCACGCCTAAAACGGGCGTGGTCGGATGCAGTTCTGTTTTATACAGCTGTAGCCAGCCTGCTCATGTGTTGTTGTTGGGCAAAAAGCTGCCGGCTGCTGGATACCAAACAATTCACAAGAGAACTAGTACAATCACCCGGTGCAATACCAAACGAAACCATTGCAGCCCAAAAGGCATGGTTCTATACACCGTGAATTCTTATACATCAAACAGCACCCGACTTCGTCGTAGCAAACAGGCCCTTACCTTTGATTGATCAAATAAGGAAAAAGCTGGGAAACTGGAAGATGAGGACTTTATCCTTTGGTAGAAGAATTAAGCTGGTGAACTCCACTTTATCTACCCTTCATTTATTCTGGTCGTCTGCTTTTCCTTTGCCTTCTACCATTATGGATGATATAAGCAGGATATGTAGGAATTTCATATGGGGTGGTCCCTCTCTGGAGAAAAAATTACATTATGTAAACTGGAAGCTCATCTGTCGACCCTAGAGGAAGGTAGGTTGGGGGTCAGGAAGGTAAAAGATATTAATAAAGTTGGTTTCTAGGTGAATGCCTGGAGGTACTCTATGGGTAAAGTGGCTCAACGAGAAGTACCTGAAGTTTGATTCTTTCTGGTCTTGTAAAATAAAAGCTAAAAGCTCATAGATGTGGAGGCAGATTGTAAGTATGAAGAACCTTATGTTGTCCCTTATAAATATCCAAATTGGAGAGGGTAGCAATTTCAGAATCTGGAAAGACCCCTGGATGTCTGGCAATCAGTTTCTGGGGGATTGATTGCATTGATATGAAAAATGTTCTTTGTTAAAGTGTCTATATTAGTCTATTAGTTAAATAGGCTAATTAGTTTAGTGGGCCTTTATAATCCGGCCCGTCTAGTTTAGATTACTTGGGTCCTAAGTAATAGGGCGTCTCTCCTCTTCTATATAAAGGAGAGGCCGTCAGTCTTTGTATCTATCACAATCTATTCTATTCAATCAATCTTTTATTTTAACATTCTTAAAATTGGGTTTGGATGCTATGGGTTGTTAAGCAACATCATTAAAGATGGTAAGTGGAGTATCCCTGATAGAAGAAGCTTCACTAAGCTTAGGGAGTGTATTAACAAAGCTGGAATCCAGCTATCTGACAAGGATTCAATCAGCAATAATGGTTCTTCAGTTCTTCCTTTTTATAACTGAAAAGTGCCTGAAACATTATTAGGCCTGAGTTTTCCTTGCTTAACTGGGCTAAATGGTTGTGGAGGTTTGATCATCCGAGAAGTTACATAATGACTGCCTGGAAAATGTTCTTAGGCAAACTTCCTACTCTTGATCATCTGCAGAGGTATGGTATACATATTGCTCCCAGGTGTTTGTCATGTGAAAACGATTCTGAAAACATTATTCAAATCTTCTATGAATGTGATTTTGCTACTGACTATGGCAAAAAGCTAGGGATTGTCTAATCCTTCCAAATATCCCATGATGTCCACAGGAATGTGTGAATTTTTCTTTGAAAGAACAGCAGATCTATTGTATTGCTATTCTTCATGATATATGGATTGAAAGACACTCAAGGATCCTCAGAAGCCGGAAGGAAGATGTTGATAAATGATGGAGAAGCATAGATGATATAATTCATTTGTATAGATAGTATTTTTCTGTTATACTATCTTTGTGTTGCACAGGCACGTTTCTTTTTCTTTTTTCTGAAAGAACTTTGAACACATGGACTCTAATTTACATCAATAACAAAGGTGAGGTGTGCTTATGGAGCAAAAAAACAATGGAAGAGTGCAACTAGAGTATTATGTGACCGGAAGATCCCTCTAAGATTAAAAAGTATGTTTTATAGAACAGCTATTTGGCCAGCCATATTATATGGGAGTGAATGTTGGGTAGTAAAGAAACAAGGTCTCAGCAAGATGAATGTGACCGAAATGTGTATGTTGAGATGGACATGTGGGAAGACAAGAAAAGATCGCTTAAGAAAGGACCATATCAGGAATGGAGTGGGGGTGGCGAGTATTGAAGACAAGTTATGCGAGGGTTGTCTGAGATGGTATGGACATGTGCAATGCATACCGATTAAGGAGTCCATATGGAGCAATGCCATCGAGTCGAGCACAATTAAAAGAAAAGGAGGCAGGCCTAAATTAACTTCGGAAGAGCTTATAAAGAGAGATTTTAAATCTCTACATCTTGATCAGAATATGACCCATAACAGAGCATACTAGAAAAAAGACAGATCCATGTAGCCGAACCCAACATGGTTGGATCGAGGCTTCGATGATGCTGATGATATTTCTGTAAAATTAAGATCTCAAACACAATTGACTAGAAAAGGAACCACGTAGTCAATCCCAATATGGTTAGAATTGGGTTTGGATGATGATGATGATGATGATGATAAAGGGACGAAGAGGGTACATATATCTATGAATATATAGTTATATAGGGTATTTTCCTTTTATATAACATGTTCTGACCCTAACCCGCCTTGTGGGGGGGGGGGGAGAGAGAGAGTATTACTAACCTACTTCCAAATATAGGAAATTTCATATACTCTTCCCATTTCTAAGCCATTAATTAAACTTGTTGTGTAATTCTACAGTAAACATTGTAGGGATATTGTTTAGAGTAGATGTAACTGAAACATCATGCTAATTTAATTGTAAGTGTTGTGAGATCATTCAAAACATTTGAATGGCAGTTATTGAATATCCCAGATATATTTTCTTATACTCATATAATGGGGTTGTCTAACAATACCAATTTGAATCATTTTCCAAAGGAAACTAATCTGCATGAAATAGTATTCATATTCAATCGTGCAAAACGATTCTATAAATGTAGAACAAGTAGGGTTTAGAAGATTCTAGTATATAATATAAGAGACTTTTTCCATAATGTTAAGACTTCTTAGAAGCTTTATAGCATGCAACTTCAACAAAACAGATTTTTTAGAAAAGAGGACAGAATGAAACCCTAAAAATGATCAAAATACGCATGGCTGGATGGAAGTAGGAATTTATCCACCTACATGTATATGGACAAAGTGCAAAAAATGGAATTGGTAAGGATTCAGATTTTGTTACACATGCAGTCCAAGTCAGTAGACAAAAATGTTGTGGAAAGAATAAAACAGAGGTAAAACCAAGGATCAAGAAAGAATAACATTCATGCCAAAGAAAAAGTAATCAATCCAGACAATATACCATATCCGATCTTCTCCAGCTTTGACGCAGCAGTAGTGAATGCCTTTGACAAGTGATAGATTGTTCTTCCCTGCAAAAAAGAGTGTCGCTCAGTAGTAGATGAAATAAGTGGTAAATTAAAACCCTGCTGCCATAAGTCCGTGGGTCTAACAACTTGGTCCTCAACTACAGGGTAAATCATAGTTAAGAGCCTATGTAGTAAAATACTTAACGAGTACAAGATAATAATGGCATGATTAAATAGAGAGAAGTCTGAAAATTGCATAGCCTAGACTACATTCTTGCAAATTCCAGTCATTTAGGCACAGATATGGAATACTATTACAAGTTTAATATCTTATTGCCATGCCAAACTTTTTGGTATTGATTGGTGTCGCAGATGTAACTTTTTACCTTGTCAATGTTTATAATGAAATTCTGGTTTGTTCTGTCAAACATGTAGGATTATTTAGATGGATTAATATATGTTACAGTAGTGTCCATGCCTTTTTGTAAACCTGTTCTGGACATCACATTAACAATCTTCACGTTGCAAGTTCAGTATGGGACTAAAGCTCAAATCGCATATTTGAAATAATATTACATTGTTAGATGATACATGATCGTTTCTACCCACGTTTTATGTTCAATTTCATACAACAAACAGTTATCTCATAGTTAGAATTTCAGAAGTTAGTTTTTCGTTCAAGTCTAGAAGGAAGTGCTTGGATTCATCATGAAGATTCTTGTTTTCAATTTCATGAAGGTTTGTATCTGCTGATCTTGGGTTGAGTACAAAAATGAAGTCCTACCAGTTTGGAGCGAGGACCTATGCGGGTTTACTCCCTGATTAATTTACAGCAAACTCTGTCACTTCGATCCATACAACAAGCCCGACTGGGCTGGTTAGATATCAACTACGTAGAGGGATAACCCAACCAGATTTGTCGACTTTTCTTGGTCAGAGTAACTAACCTGTCCAGGCTTGGCATTCTGCAGAAAATGACCTATTATCTAGCCAACGCATTCGATTAACTCCAAACTCATCTGAGTTTACTTGTTCTCGGTAGGTTTGTGAGAATTTTGAGTGTAACTGGAGCTTTTTTTGGAACAACCATAGGGAGAGTGACCTCCCTATTGCCTCAATAACCGCAAATTCCTTGGGATGTAGGCAGGAAAGTAAATCAAGGATGGTTTCAAGAAGATGAACCAAGGGCCACTTCATTGAGATGTGCCAATAGGCCATCCCTGTCCAGCGGGGATTTCACGAACTTTATCAACCCCAGCTAATGAGCAAACCCAAGCCCTCCACCACATTCCACTCTTATCCAGCCACCCACACCTCTCCCCCAGACAAATTTAGGGTTTCAAGAGAGAAAACAAGGGAGATTCGAGAAGAGAATGGATTGAAAGCTACATGTTTTTGGAGAGGAGATTGTGGGTCTCCACCTACAACTACAAGAAGAAAAATCAATCGCTTCTTCCACAAGACGGGGTTTTTGCCTGCAGCAAGGAAAGTTAATTTCTTGACTATCTTTTGTTCTTTTTCGTTATCTAGTGTTAGTAGCAGCTAGACCTAGGACCCAATTTGATATGAAGCTATTTGTTCTTGTGGAGCATAGACAGATCATTTTGGTCCTAATAGGGCAAACTCCAAACTTAAGGTGAATAGGTGCCCTAAGAACTTTAGTATGGTGGTAGAAGTAGAACAAGAATTTGATAAAAATCAAGGCAAAAATCTTGATTGTTTAACTTACATTTTTTAGATGTGGATTTTAAGGAATTTTCTTTACTAGACGGTCAAAAAACTATTGCTTCTTTCTTAGATATGAATATACTTCTATATAGATGTGGCAACCCTGCTCTTGTATGTGGAGTCATCCTTGACAAGAAAGTAACTTAAGAACACTATTATCTCTAATTGTCACTAATGATCTTCACTTTTCTTATAGTTTCTATTACAAATGAATTAGGGTTTACACTGGCAACTGAATTAAATATGCCACAAAGAGAATAAACTGGAATTTTACATGTGAGTGCAGAATTTTGGATAGCAAATAGCTTAATCATGTCTAAATAAACATGTTATTATGGTAACAGAACTCATTTGTATAATTTGGATGATAAATTGGTCATTTGGTCTATACTAATAAGTCAAGCATAACTGCATAAGTCTATGTCTTCTGTAATTCAGATTTATTCTTCTACTGAGCTTTCATGAAGAACAAAGTTACGCTTTGAGAAAAGTAGAACGGATCCTAAGATTGATTAGATTTATTGCCCAGGACAATATAGAATTTCCCCCAAACTATGTATTTGGGGAGGAGGGAGTTACTGACTAGCTAGAGCCTGGGACGAGTAATTCTTATACTATGAGGGATCAAGACAAGGTGACCTCCACCAGAGTTTCGTGATGGAATGAAGACTCGCCCATGAGTTACACTGTAACCGTTGGGTATCTAGCTGAGTATTTGATGATTATAAGTTAGCATGGTTCAAAAAAAGCAGAATGTGTCAAGGCGGGGGAGGTATATGCGGTTTTGAATTTTGTTATTTAGAGCGTAGGGACTTATATGTAAATGTTAGGGTTCTTACGTGTGAGGGGGCCAAGAACCTATTTGTAAATATATGATGTATTCTTCTTGAATATGTGTGTGTGTGTGTGTGAGAGAGAGAGAGAGAGATAATCTTGAGATTAGGTCATCTTATCCCACATTACTAGTCACATGGCATCAGAGAAAAGGGAGGCTCAAGGTTAAAAAATGAGTGAGGCGTATTATTGCATTTTTGTCTTGGTGAGGCGAGGCATAAGCCGCAAGGCGGTCGAGGCATAAGCCTCAAAAAGCAAAGAGGCATTTATGTAGATACATATAAATAAATAATATTAATACAAAATTATATAAATGACCAAAACAAATCACTATTTTCAAAAAAAATGGGCTAAATCAATTAGTTAACCTGGACCCATTATACGTTGAAGACATGGCCCAAATCAGATGTCGTATGCGTTTAAGTTTACCCTAAACCCCCACTAAACCCCTTGATTTTCGCTCGTGCTTCTCCGCATGTTATAAAGTGGTTTTTCTATCTCTTTTATACTTGTTCTTTTATAATATCTTAACTCTAAAACCCTAATTTCATAAAGTGATACATTGACCAATCAAGTTATGATTTTCAAGCTCAAACTTTCCCAACACCTAAGGATCACTAATGTGAAGCTATGTTTCAAATTTCATGTCAATGTGATACTCCTAGCTCTCTCTACGTTTTTTCAAAGATTCATATAATGTTTCCCTTTAAATCACATTTATTCTATTCATCACTTTAGTCTTGATGTCACATTGAATCCATCAGCCTGTCACGCGGGAGATTAAAACCCAGGGATCCGCAGATCACCCTAGAACCGAATCGTGGCCACCCGATGGTGAAGCCACGGATCCAGGATAGATCGGACGGGTGAGGGGTCATCCTCAATCTCCGCCTGATCCACGAGATCGTGGCAACGATCAGGGACCACGACCCCCGACCACTACTTCCCTCTCTGACCCTCCTCGCAAGAAACTGACTGAGGCAATACCTCCTCGCCACCACGAACTCGACCAGCCCTCACACGATCCCTAAAGATTACTAGAACTGCCACTATGACCACCACCAGTGACCACCCTCTCCAAACTTGCCCTACTCCAATTGGGCATCTACAAACCACTCTCCCTCGCACCTATTTAACCCCCCACATACCTTCGCCTGGATCTCTTTAGTCCTCTGCGCCGCTCAATTCAATCGCTCCATGTCCCAGTAGCTCCACCCTCGAGCCAATCACTCTGATCGGCACCGCCATGGAGTAAGTACTGGGCGAGCTTCCTCACCCCTCCTCACCGCGAATTGATCCTTTCTCCAGCTTCGTGGTGCCTCAAGCCACCTCCACGGCACCTCAACAGACCCCGACACCACCTGCAACCCACTCACCCCATCTCCTCCGCCACGAGCAACTACCTCCTTGTTTTCCCTCGGCGCGACGCTCCAAAGGGAGCCAAGCCTTGCAAGATCACCGTCCTGACCCAGGAGAGATCCACGAAGGTGAAGTCAGTCCTAGCTGCACACAAGAAGCTCTCTATTGCCTTCTCAAGTTCGTCGGAGGTTGCAACAGGGCTTGCGAGCAAACGTGAAGGAAGGAGAAGAGAGCGGGCCCCACCTTGCTGACTGGATCTGTGTGGACCAGTAAGGTTTTTTCAACTCGCTTTTCGTTTATCTGACTGTGTCACAACGAGTGACCGTTGGATCTAAGCATCCACGGCCCACAATTAATCGTCTCTCCCTTTTTATTATCTTCTAAATTGAGTAATTGCCAGAAATACCCTGATCTTGGAAAATTCACTATAAATAGTAGGAGTGTCAAAAAAATATGAACTAGCACTCCTTTTTTTATCAGAAAAATATGAGGATCATGATTATGATATCAGTTAACCCTAAAGCAGACTCGTATAAATACTCGTACTCAAATATGATTCTATCTTGTTTAATTATTTAGAAAATACTTGAGTCTGACTAAATCACCAAATTCATGTGATTATCTTCTTTTGTGCCTAGATAATTATGGGACGTTCATTTCCAATTTATGTGACTCAATTATCAGCAAAGTCGAATTATTACTCTTTTTCCCTATTTGGCTTACCAAAAATGATTATAATTATCCATCATGATCTAAAGACCACCAAACTGATCTGGAAATTCTACTCTGACATGATACTATCAATTATGGACTCAAATCCGTACTCCATGACTCATGCTTTACTCTCATGACTCTAACTAAGAAAAAGAGCCTTTTATACTCCTTTAGGAATAAATGGTGATTTTGCCAATATATCTAATTAGTACCAAATCTCTTATAATTTCAGGAATACAAAGGTACCAATGAGGAGCATCTCTGAATTCCCCAATTCTGAGTAGAAGGTACGCCCTTACCTCTTTTTTGGCCTACTAGATGTTATGCATGAAATATATAAAGAAGTACTTCACACTTGGCATATGATATTGAATGAAATAAATATCCTTGTATGATACTTTGCTTGAATTTCTATATGTATAGTCTTAAACATGCAAACATAATATATTTGGTCCATCATAGAAAGCACTAGTACCCTTTGGTAGCATAGTGCTGGAAAGTGATCTCAAACTTTTTGGAAGTAGATCACATGTATAATGATCTCAAACTCTTTCGTAGTAGATCACACATATAATGATCTCAAACTCTTTGGTAGTAGATCATAAGGCCTTCCGTCTTGAGCTTTAATGGCCAGGATGATGCATTTTCCCTTTTGTGGTTAATGCATGGATAATATGATGGAAAATATGCCTAAAAGATATATGTTCACTTTTTGTTAACAAACTTTTGTTTAAGTACTTGACTCTTGTTATAATTGTTTATTACTACCAAGTTAGTTTTATTTCTTTATTGTCAAGGTATGAATAGAGGTATATTTAAAGACACGTAGGCATACTCAATACAATATATTTATATATTGTGCTGACGTGTACCAATTTCAAATGCTTTATAGGTACCTTTTGCTTATGATGATGATGATGCAACTCAATATGCTGGCTCAACAAAATCAGATCTTTCATAGGGATGCTAAAGTTAAATGGGACTCTTAGTTTAAGTCTTTTTCTTCTGCAAGTAGTTCTCTCATGTATTAAGTTTTTCTTCTGTAGAACTCCTATGCCTTCGGGCCCCTATGTAATTAACACTTGGTTTATTTAAGAAAGCTTTGTTATTTGGTGCATGTATATACTTGTGTGTTTGATCCACTCAGGGACGGGCAACTTTAACCCTTTTGTACACCTTTTCCTTTTCGGGTTTAAGGTGTAGATTGGGGTTAGGTTCTTAACCCACGACAGATGGTATCAGAGCCAGGTTCATAGGTTAATATATGTGTATCAAATACCTAGTAACCTTATTTAGACCTGAGGTAACCCATATTTAACTTTATGTTGCCAAGGTGTCTAGAAGGATACTTGCGGAAGGTGTTGGCATAAAATCCTCAATTCATTTTCACGGTGGTTAGGATTCCCCGCTGCAAGTAATCTGCCTGGCTAACGCAACTATTGTTAAAGTGGGCACCCGTACCTTAAGAGAGATCTATCTTCTCATCTTTTCTCAATTAAGGACTACCCCAGCCACCTATTTAGTGAATGATGCACACTAGGCTTCTCTCTCTCTCGACCATGATCAATGAAGTACTCTCTCTATTATGTGGGTAGATTAGGAGAATTCGGAACAACTAAAAGATATGAAGAATTGGAAAACATAGCTTTATGATTGATAAAAAACTTTGTTGTTTGCAATATGATCTACCTTAATTAATCAACTAAATCATCTATTGATTTACGAACTTGTAGATGCCTCCAAAAACTAGATCCAAGAGAAAGAGAACTAATGATGACTGTGGTGATGAATCTAACTCAAACCCTAATAAATCCATGGCTACAGGTTAATGGGAGGAACAAAAGAAGGTGATGTTGGAATGCATGCATGCCCTAGCCCTAAAGGAAACCAATAACACCACCTCTTCATCTAGGACCAACCCTGAAACTACCATTAGTGATTTCCTCAAACTCAAACCTGAAGCCTTTCATGGAGAAGACTTAGGTGAAGTCCTAGATAAAGTTGATGCATGGATCCTATCTGTTGAAAATGCCTTTATAGCCCTTAAATGTGCTGAGGAAGATAAGGTCACTTTTGCAACCTACCAACTTAGGGGGTCCGCAGGTTGTGGTGGGAAAATTATTACCATACATGAGAATTTCCATATGCCCCTATAAGTTGGGAGGAGTTTAAGGTGATTTTCACTACTCGGTTCATGCCCATATCTGCTAGAAAGGAGAAAAGGAAGCAGTTCAATGACCTCACCCAAGGAACCTTATTCGTTGCTGACTATGTTAGGGCCTTTAGACTCCTAGAGCGTCATGCTCGTCACCTTGATGAAGATGAAAAGATTGAATACTTCATTGATGGCCTTAACCAAGAACTGAAAGTTTACCTTTGCACCTCCAACCACACTACCTTTGAAGCCGCCATCATTAGTACCCTTACCCAAGAAAGAACCCTAGGGAAGAATAAGGCGCCAAGTTTGGGATACCTAGGCTTGACTGATGCATCCATCACCAAGGGCAAGGAGAAGGAGAAGGATAGGAAGAAGCCTCATAGCCATGGCATGGGAAGAGGAGAAAATCACCATAGAGGTCAATCATACCAAGGAGGACCAAATAGGGGAGGTTGAGGCCGAGGTGGGTCACACTGAGGGCAATCATCAGAGCATGTCAGGTGTAGAAACTGTGGAGGTACACACCCGGGAAGGTGCAGGTTCGAAAAACTTGTATGTTTTTATTGCAAGAAGGGCATATGAAGTTCAATTGCCCAAGTCTGGTTCAAGGGGCACCTCAGAACCATCCTGCCCCATTACCTCAGCCTGGAGCTCCACCCATCCAACCAGCTGCTCCCATAGCTCAGGCTCAGCCAGAACATCGTCAGGGCCGAGTTTTTGCAATTGATGCAGAGGAAGCTAAGGCTAATGACAATCACCTGATTGAAGGTAATAATGTTAAAATAATTTCTTTATATATGAAACCCCTTTTAAATCATGATCTCGTATAAAAATCCTAATGTAGGTATGATGTGTCTCCAAGATCATCCTGTTGTGGCCCCATTTGATTCAGGATCAACACATACCTTCATCTCCAGAAATCTAGCTTCCATGATCAAGTTAGAGATAAAAGATCTAGGTTATATCTTGGATGTAACAACTCCCAGTAGCAAAATCTATACTTCTCTTCAGAAAACCGAAACCTTGTCTTTTTCTTATGGTGGTCATAAATTTCATTCTGATTTCATTCTTCTTGATATGGAAGATTTTGACCTAATTTTGGAGATGGATTGGCTTTTTGCCAATTATGTCATGCTTGATTGTCGAGCCAAGAAAGTAATCATTTCTGCACCAAATTCTAAACCTTTGATAATACCTGGGAGAAAGGAAAGAAACCAAAATATGATTATCTCTTCTCTTAAAGCTGAAACCTTGATAGCCAAAGGATGTAGAGCCTATCTTACAGTTGCGTCAGTGTCTGATTCTAAGGTGAGACCTTTAGAGAGCTTGGATGTGGTAAGAGATTACCCGGATGTATTTCCCGGGGAGCTTCCAGGGCTACCTCCAGTACGTGAGATTGAGTTCTCAATTGAGTTAGCACCGGGCACC